>JAHLJT010004567.1:31248674-31707278 GCA_031308135.1 Acheta domesticus | reverse complement strand
CTCATCAGTTAAACCTCGTTACATTCGCTTTACCAACTATAGCATCTCACCTACTATCTTGCTCGTACCTGATGATAAAACAACTATTGCCTCCACTTCCGGTAGATCGATTGCATCTCGCACGACAAAACCAAGATCAATTACATTGTGGAAAGTATTTGCTCTCGATAAAAACGAAGCAATGCAGAAAGTATGGCAGGTAAGGTTTATTTCTAGTGATTTTAAGATATTATTAATATGTACTATTAACGTTATTATAAAACCGGTTAATAAGGGGAAGTGATAACAAATCCAACGTCTCTTACCATTCACTATCATTTACCTAATAAAACTTACTTAATAAAAAATCACGAAATTTGGTTCAATAGAGAGCTCAAATGTCTTTCTAAACTAAAAACCGTTGTTATAAATGTGTAGATATGAGTCCTAAAAATAAATTAGAAGATTTAAGGAAGAATGGAATTTATTCATGAAAGAACCCTAAGAAGGATTTTCAGAAATTAATAATAATCAGTAATTTTTTCTTGCCAGGGGCGGACTTCCGCCTGAGAAAACTAGGCAGGTGCCTAGGGGCCCAGGCTCGAAGGAGGCCTCAGATGGGTAGTAATAAAATTGAATAGTAGTCCCAGTAAAATTCTGAACATTATTAAATTTATACATTAAGAAAAGCAATTTTTTCCTACAAGTATTTTACTATCCATACCGTAGCTATTAAAATATATTTATTTAGTTCAGATTTTAAAATATTTGGTTGACTGAAATAATAATTATAAATTATTGGTATTTTACTATTATATTATATTCTCATAACGTATTTTTTGGTGTATTTTTTAAAACGTTTAAATTACTAAAGGATGGACCCTTTTCTGTCGATTGCCTAGGTGACCTCGGTCTTCTAGTGCGGCTTAGGTTATTGCACCAAATAAATGAAAATGTTAGTTATGTTCATTTGTCCTTCACTTTTCAATGAAAATTTTGTCGAATATGAATTCCTGAATGGTAGATGAACAGCAAGGTCTTGATAAAATTGCATCCATTGTGTGGTATTAACTGAGAAATAGTTTTAGAAGGAAAAATGCAGGACGGTGGACGGTGGGGTGAGGCTGATACGGGCGTTGAGAGCTTCAGAGACTATGGGACGTCGTCGGAAGCTGTGGTGTCCACCAGGGAGCAATCGAGGGGTCGCAGAGGATGGAGGCGGGGGCGGGGACGGCGTGAGCGGTGAGGGAGCCGGGGCCGTGGGGGCGGCGGGGTGGCATGGGCCGCGAGGGCGGCTGGGCGGCGGGGCTGCTGGGAGTGCGGGGCTTCTGTGGGGGCGGGGCGGGAGCACCGAGTGCGGCGGGGTGGGGGACGGCGGGGGCGGCGGCGGGAGCTGAGGCGGCGAGGGCGGCAGGAGGCGGCGGGGGGCGGCGGGGGAGAGGGTGGCGGGGCGGTGGGGACGGCAGGGGTGGCGGGACGGCGAGGGTGGCGGGACGGCGGGGGCGGCGGGGGCGGCAGGGGCGGCAGGGGCGGCGGGGGCGGCAGGGGCGGCGGGGGCGGCAGGGGCGGCGGGGGCGGCAGGGGCGGCGGGGGCGGCAGGGGCGGTGGGGGCGGCAGGGGCGGTGGGGGGCGGCAGGGGCGGTGGGGGCGGCGCGGCGGCGGGGGTGGCGGAGGCGGGGGAGCGTGGGAGCGGGGAGCGCGGGGGCGGTGGGGGCGGCAGGGGCGCACGCGCGTGTCCAGACGCACTCGTGCGGTGGCGATCCGCTCGCGTGGGGTGTCGGAGTTGCGGCACGCCGCTACACGCGCCGCGCGCAGGAAATGCACCGCTTGCGCCCCGCCCCGCGCCTCCTCGCCTCACCCCTCGCCAGAACTCACGCCCGAGCCCGCGCTGCCCTAATTGAAAATCGATGGCCCACCGCCACCTCGCGCCCACCGCCGCCGTTGAGATGGATGGGGCCGCGCCGCGCAGGGCGCAGGGAGAGGAGCGGGCGAGGCGGAGAGCTCCGGCGCCTCCACACGCTCCGCCCTGCCCCAAAACGCTTTGCCCACCGCGCCCTGCCCATCGCCCCCGCTTACTGCGCCCTACCCATCGCACACCACTCCCCGCGCCACGTTCATTACACCCTCCCACCGTGACCGCCCACCAAATCCCGCTCATCGTGCCCCGCCAATCGCGTCGAGCCCACTCCGTCCTGCCCTCTACGCGGCATAGGGAAATGTGGTGGCGCGAGAGAATAAGAGGGGATACAATGGAACGACGTCCAATACCTTCACGCTAACTATCCACATCTATTCCAGCGAAAAATCACGATTATTTCGAAGGAATTCACGGTGGACAAAACGAATACTTCGCATATTTCTTTGAAGTTTTCCTTAATTCTTCAACAATAATACAAACGAAATCTTTGGAACAATAACAAATAAAATAATTGATCAGACATTCTGCATTTCCCAGTACAATTTCTCTTTCGCCTCAATTAAGAAACATATTGATTAAGTTTTGCTTCGAATTTCACAACGCACTCCGAAATAATTTGGCACGAGTGAACATATATCATAAAATAAGCGCTGAAGATGAAAATGTCTGTGCACGCCAACAGAGAGCATGAAAGCAGTTCGTGTGACAACCCAGTAAGTCGGCGATGAAAGCGAGTCCCATGTCGTTTGCGGCGCTGGGTGAACGTGTGGGGGGGGAGTGAAGTTTTCATTCGGGGCACGTCAACTACTTACAGATTTAATATTTAATTTGGTCAAATTATTGTTGAAACAGACTTTATTTTTTAAATAATAATAAACTTTAATGTATAATCATCCAGCAACAGTTTCGAGGTTTCTTTACCTCATCATCAGGCTAGAATACAAATTAATGAAAGTTCATTGACTATAAAGAATTTTTTAACAATTTTGATTTTTTAACAAAATTCTTAAATATTCTTTATAGTCAATGAACTTTCATTAATTTGTATTCTAGCCTGATGATGAGGTAAAGAAACCTCGAAACTGTTGCTGGATGATTGTACATTAAAGTTTATTATTATTTAAAAAATAAAGTCTGTTTCAACAATAATTTGACCAAATTAAATATTAAATATATTTAAATATAAACAGACTTATAAATGATAAATACCTTACAGATTTAGTCTCGTAAGCATAGTACATGTTATATCCAGGAAGGTGGCGGTGTTCCTTCCCCCGGGGTTCCCTCGATGAGTATCTCCTCGAGCAAGAACCACATGATCCAGGCCAGACCCCGGATCGGGGCATGCCGTGCCGAGACGCGTGATTTCTTCTAGCACTGGCCTCCTAGCATTATGCTCCTAACACTAAGCTTCTGAGTTTTCTCCAGATATGTGCATAGATGTAGTGCATGTATGTATGTATGTAAGAAAAGGAGGAGAGAATAAACAGAAGGAAAGAGTGTGCGATATGTGGCTTGTTTGTAACGGTGGTGCTCGAGCTCTCGCTTGGTATTGATCGGCGAAACCACGAAAAACTACCAATTAGAGAAGCCAGTCGATATACGTTTTCCTCCGGAAAGAAGCTGAACCTAGCTATCTCTCTAGAGTCTATATTCTACCAGCGTTAGGACTAGAATCCTAAGACTCCTCGGTCATCGATGCTAGAAAGGTTACGCCTTTGTCTCTGAGCTATCGCACCAGGTGGAAAAAAAAACAATACAAAGGAATTTATCATGTTCATTATATAAGTGATGATAAAAACGTCTATTCTCATCTTCAGAAGCCATATACTGGTTACATGGCAGAAAACAGCGCTATCGTATTTTCAATGAGATGATTTCGCCCGACGACCAGAAACCGATCAGCATGGAACCATGCCCACTAAACGCAATTTAACAAGTGCTAACTGCAGGGGACTGAAGCCGTCCCGTTTTGGAGACAAAAGCCAACCTTTTTGACTGCTTCTGCCTCTGAAGAACTCGGGAGGAAAAGTTTGTTTTTTCTTTGCCCTCTTCCAGCTCATAGTGTGGGTTAAGGCCCAGCAGATGGCAACACGTGATGGGCCACGGAGGTTGGTCGTGGGTTCGAGCGAGTTGCTCTCTGTAGACATTCTTACCGGGAGAGGTGACTTTGGGCATCAACTGATGTCACTGCAGTGCGTTTGACCGGAAGTTCCTAGGTTCGAACCCCAACGGGGGCAGAATTTTCGACACTAGCTTGTCCGCTAGGTCGAATTCGGTCACTGTCAGGAGGAGAATTCTAGCGGCCGTCTGCTCTGATCGGTAGTTTTCCGTGGCTTCTTCGATCAACGCCAGGCGAAAGCCGGAGCAGTACCCTCACAAACGGGTCACTGACAGCGCAAAATTGTTCCTTCCCTTTCCTTGTCTTATCCTCGCCCCTGTACATATATGGGTGACTGATAATGCAAGTGTTGTAAGTCGGTTTGATAAAAGGTCGGTTTGTTAGGTCAAGAAAAAGGGATTTGATAATGCCAGCAATTCTGTTGCCAGGAAAATTATATTTTTGCAGTGCCCTCTCCATAACGATAGTTCAAAATTACTGTGGCTAAAATGTTACGTATATAATTGCAACACTTTGTTCTAAGGCAATCCTTTTCTCTTGATAGATTAGGTCCAAATGACTTACACTACTTGCATTCTTAATGAGATCCTGCAGTCTTATTTCTTCATCACGACGCTATCATTTGTCTTATGCAGCTGCAGAGTGCCAGAGGCCAATGTTTGGATAAATGTAAAATGAACAATAAAACAAAACACCAAACAAAAACGACAAAACAAAAACGACAAAACAAAAACGACAAAACAAAAACGACAAAACAAAAACGACAAAACAAAAACAACAAAACAAAAACGAAACAAAAACAATAAAAGAAAAACAACAAACAAAACGACAAAACAAAAACAAAAAACGAAAAACAAAAAACGACGCTATGACATTCTCCGGTGCGGCACGCAGGCGCGCCTGCGAGGAGGGCGAGTCCCGTCGTCGCGTCGTTGGCGGGTGGACCTCCAAAACGGTGGCCGTCGCGCAGTGGACGGACGAGAGCGGCAGGGGGCAGAGGGGCGCAGGGTGGGTTGCGCTGGCTGCGGTTGCCCCTTTTAATACTGTAGAGTGCCTCCGGCCCCGCTGCTCTCAACCGCATAGAGCGACGCCATTTCCGTGCTCATGCCGAGGTTTGGCGCGCGAACAAGAGGCAGGGAGGCATGACGCTTGAAAGAATACGCGGAGAGGAAAGCGGAAGAGACGGCGGAAAAAAGCGAGGGTGTGGCGAAACTGAGGCAATACTAATGCGATGGAAACTGATATTATATTCATTAGAAGAATGGGGAGGTGAGTCTTTTGAGTAAATACAGCGGGCAAAAGGGTCACAAATTCAAAGAGGAGACAATTTTATGATGAATTCACAAACCATATCATTTTATAATTTAGGAAACTTTTAAGGTATGTAATATAGGTAATAACGAAAAAATGTAGCATATTTAAAAAGTGATTCACGAAATGTTACTTTTAAATTTCTATTACATGTTTACTGTTTCTTTCATGTTAATTATTAAAGATTAAGATGTGATCCGTCAAAAATGATGGGATGGATAAATGGGATGGATAAATGAAAATAATAGTAAACATAACAATAACAATAATATTAATAACAAAGGCACACCAAGAAAGAAGTTTGTCAGACCTAAAGACTTGACACACATTTCTCTATGTATTTTAACGCGCTGAATCCGAATCTGAAGCCAGAATTACGCCACAACCCACCATATTTTTTAAATCGCTTGACACATACTAAGTATGGTGAACACTAGTCGTTTCTGATAATACACTGTCAATTTCACGGCTTTTACATTCTTTACTAACTTAAACATTAGTAGCGGTCCTCGGAATAGCTCATGGGATTTTATTAATAAATAAAGAATATTTGTCTTTTGTCACACGCTTTCGGCCAACTGTAACGGTTCTCTTTAGTTCACGTAATTAATATATTCCGCTAACTGATACTGTTTTCGTTATCTGAGTTGAAATAATAATATTTCCCTATGACTTAAAACTATTGCGCCGTTTTCAGTAAACTTTATATGTGGGTGTGAGTTCGCGAAGCCGCCCATACGGGAAACGGGATGTCTATCATCGGTTTGGAAATTGTATACGCAGTTTCTTCCTCTCTTGCTCAAAACTGAAATGAAACACCGAAATTTTCAAAATTGATCATTGTTGCCGCAATCACCGGTGCAATTCCTTTTATTTCTGCATCAAAAATTACTACGTTGCTTCACCGTCACTTCCACTTGATATCACAGAACATACCAAAGGAAAATACCAACACTACTAAATATTTATACCCTTTCTTTGCGAACACAAAACTACAACATATTCATACATAAAAGTTCAAAGAAAATTCATTCACACGTGCACGTATTCCTTCTTTAAAGCCAATTTACTTTTGAAATTTAATATTTTTATCTTCTACTAGAAACATTCTTCATATTGCTATGTTGAATAGATTTAAATGTTTACTTCCCTGACGTCAGTCGCCGCTGGTTCCAACAACATAACAAACGTACATGCGTCGCCAAACTCCGGAATTACCGTCTTTCCATTTTAAAAATTTATTTCATATCCATTCTCGTACTTCCGCTTATTTAAACTTTCTGTCCTTCCATGAAACTCTTAAAATAACACATTCCATTTATGACCCATAAAACTAAAATCAACCACGGCTTCCATCCGCGATGTACCCTACACACAATCTGAAATCTTTTTGTGTTCTGTTTCTGTCCCGTTCCTCAAGTTCAAAAAACAATTGCAGCCTCTCTAGCTCGTCAATTATTTTTGGTATGTAATTGCATTTTTTTCCCTTATATTTTGCTAGAACTCGATCTCTCTCCCTTTCATAAATAATTTAAATATTCTTTTGGTTATTTTTCTATATTTTATAATTTTTAGTGTTCGATTGTTTTCTGAAAATTGTGATTTCTTTTGAATGTTCTTCAAAAAAAATTAATGTTCGTGTAAATATTCGCCACCCTAAAACCTCCTTCTTTATTTATTTATTCCAGTCTGTATGTGGTTCTACAGTTTCTCAACCCCGGAGTAAGTAACAAGTAAACATTACTCTTTCCGAATTCCGTTATTTTTATGTCGTCAAGATGTCGCTTTTGGGTCGATTAAAATAAATAGAAATTACTGGTTTTGACGAATCTGTATAGATCGTCACACATTGTAGATCTGAACTGCAAATTTTGGACAATCATTTCAAATTCATTTGATGATATTTTGTCAGAAACTAAGTTTCGCGAAGCGAACTTTCACCCACCTGAATCTCTTCTTTGACAGGAAGACTTTGAAAACTTTGCTTCATCTCAAAGCGCAGACTATCCAAATATTGGCATTCACACAAGAGATGCAATGCCGTATCCTCCTTCCTACACTTACAGATGAGAGAATTGTCTAATTTAATTTTAAATAATGTTTCTGTTATTGTATCATGTGCACTAATAATTGGGTCTACGGCTCTAGGTCATCGGAAATATTTATATGTGCACTTTCAGGAGCAGTACCCTAACAAACGGCCATGGACCGTGCGCGATGTGCCCTCACTCTTCCTTGTCCTATCCTCTCTCCTTACACACACACACACACACACACACACACACACACACACACATACTACCACACATGTCGGGATCTAAGATCTTCTCCCGGCTGGGACGGTGCTTCTATGGGGAGAGACATCAGTAGAGGAAAACCCCCCGCAATCCCTCTTTTGCGTTTGTTAAGTTAATGACTTATTTTACGTGGCGAGACTCGGGCCATCAGGCCCGCTCTTCCGTCTGACCACGCAAATTTCTCTACGCTTCTTTCACCATCTAGCGGATCTCTATTATCTCGGGCGACGAAACAGGCGATTAGAATTTAGCTCAGAGGATTCATTTAGGCTTGAGGATCTTTTACATGCAAGTAAATCTGCTAACATGGGACAGCCGGTTTTACTTCCCCTCCGAAAGAAGGCGTACGAAGGATTTTTTCGCCCTTAAAAATCCACGGCTTCGATCGGGTTTGAACCCGCAATCCGATACGCTGACCGTTGTACCATCCGAATCCGCATACCATCCGAATTCGCGTTTGCGTCAGATCTCACTGTCCAGAGGGGAAGAATTCCGTCACTACCATAACATTCACTGCAGAAATGGAGCTAATAGCCATTGCAGTTTACGTGCTTGAAATACCAATCAATCAATAAAAAATAATTAATTAATTAATTCATCTTCAAATGGAGGTTAGTTAAACCTGATATTTTGTGTTTAGATTCTTTGGTTGGTGGACAATGCACTGTGGATTCATGGCCATGTTTAGATTCAAGGCAGGTTCTTGGCGGGGGGGGGGCTGGCGCGCGGGCACGTGGTCGGCTATCGGCCGCTTGCGATCTCGAGCAGAAAAAGTGCCCGCGCGCGCCGCCCGCCTAATCGCAGAACGGCTTTCATTTCCGCGTAATCGGCCGGGTGAGCGAGGGCGAGGGCGAGGACGAGGGCGGCCGGTGTCGTGATGAATGTTCGGGGGTTGTCTCCAGGGCCGTGGAACGGGGAGGGTGGCGTGCGGGGGGGGGGGACAGTGCGCAGACGCAGAAACTCCGGATTCCCAGAGTTCAACGAGAAATTCTATGAGAGTTGGAACTTCATTCTTTAATGAGGTATAATTGCCTAAAGCTTATGGCCATTTTGAATGAATGGTTTTAATGCGTAGGTGATATTACTGATGCGATATGAATGTTGGATACATTAATGATGGAGTGAAAGGTAGGGAAAAGGGAGAACAGCGAGAAAAACGACCACGAATCTACGTTGCATTGTCCATGTACCAAAGAATCGACCAGGATTTAAAGCCTGGTCCCAGACGTAAAAAGCGAGCAGTTTGGCCGCAGCTCCCTGGCCCCGAGAAATGATGTAGAGACATATTGTTAGGTTACGCATTAAAGGAATAAAAGTTGCAAGTGTAAAAATAGTCAACGATTGCTAGGAAACAAGAGAGACGGAGAACGACAGAGGAAGAGAACAAGGAAGAAAGGGAACGAGAAATAATGAGGTCGAGGAAAAAAGAGGAACATCAGAGAGAGGGGAGGAAGTAGAGAGGGTTCGAGAAATACACGTAACTAGTGAAAGGAAATGAATGAGGGGAAATGAATGAGTCAAATAAGTAATGAGCATACAAACATTTAAAAAAAATTGTATTTGCAACTGATGTGTGTGTGTGTATGTGTGTATGTGTGTATGTGTGTATGTATGTATGTATGTATCTATGTATTGTAACGATTCAAGACTCACAGTTTACTTGACTTAGAGAAGGCGTTTGTATACACGGCCTACTTGGTACAAAAATGCAGGTTGACAATGGTTTAGATACTGAGAAAACGGTGAAGGTACAAAGAAGAACGAAAATCGACAACCGGAAATGAGGTAGACGTCTCGGAGTACAGACGAAAGTTTGACATCTTAAAATATAGACGAAAGACATAAGCGTTGCAGTACAGAAGAAAGTTCAATGTCTCGGAGTACAAGACGAAAATTTAACATCTTGAAGTATAAACGAAAGGTATACTTGTGGGAGTAGAGAAGAAAGTTAGACGTCTCGGAGTACTGACGAAAGTTTTACGAAGGTGTATACCAAATGTCAAAATATCAAGGACAATGTCATGAAGATATTTCTTTTACACCTTGATATTTTAGCTACATGAATGTTTAAAGGCCTGATGATGGAGACACCTTTCTAAACTCCGAAACCTAGCCATGTCAATTTATTGTACATGTTATGTTTTAACAAATAAACAGTATGACTGTCTAAAAAAGCAATTGGAACTTTTATTAAACTAAGAACAAATACGTTTATTATTTAACAAAAAATGTACGATGCCCTCCCCCAAACGATCGGTTTGATCGGCCCCTGGCGTGAGCACGGAGTGTTTCCCCCACGTGCAGGGAGATCCCTATTTTCCTCCCGCTCAGTCCGTTTCCGCGCCACGCAGCGTCCGCACAGCGACTCGTCTCCAGAGCCCGCGTCCGCTAACGACCTCCCGACGCGGCGTCTTAATGAAGCACTTCCCCTCCCCCTCCCGCCCCCCGCCTCACCACACCCCTCCCCTCCCTGCCTCGGCTGCTGCAGTGATTGGCGCTGCGGCACGCGGCTTCGGGGTCGGAGACCGCAGACGCAATGAAAGAGCGCCCTTGTTGACAATGCACAGCAGACCCTTTGAGTGGCGAAACGAGAGGCCACTAGGACACAAATTACAATTGTGGAGCGGTTTCACACAACTTAAACATTTCTCCAAAATTGAAATCTGGTATTTTTTTTTAATTTTCAGATCTTAATGGTCTATTTGTGAAGTTAACTTCTTTACTCTTTACCTAATATGTTAATGTAATTAAACATTTGTATTTTTTTTGTTTAATTTCTTTTTATTAATTTGATTTTAGAAAGTGATAATACTGTAAAATGCCAATTTTGTAATATAGTTTTGTTCAAAAGACAACAATTGCTACAGTAAACGTTTCCGCTTACAGTTTTCCACATTTTCTATATGTGTTGAAATAAATTCAACAAGAGAAAGCTATCTTTACAAATAATGCTAGTGACGCGACGTTGCCAGATGACTTTTTATCACAATCATTCATTAGACAGGAAAAAAAAGTAAAATCTATTCATGGAGTGAAATGGAACTAATTTTATTTTACACTCCCGAACGATCCATTGCCCTCAGATCCGCATAATCCCCCTCCCGCTTCGCTGGGCCCCCACCGCTCCAATCCCCTCCATTGCGATCCTAACCGCTCCGAGCTTATTAAAAACCTTTCAAAATGATAAGCAAACACACATCAATTACATTGGTTAAGATACTTATATATTTTTATTGAAATTGTTGTTATTTATTCCTGTTGTTACTGGTATTATTTTTTTTAGATACGTAAATGGTACAAGTTAATATGTTTGGACCATATAGGATCAATATAGGTTGATTTCAGAATTGAAACTAGTATTTTATACATTTATTATGAGTTCGACGTTGGCGAAGCAAAATCAAAGCTACCACAAAATGCGGGCGCGTTCGCAGTTCGCGTTTATTATGATATATATTTTTTTAAATATCTTTTTCCAATTGGTTTTCGTTTGTGCTGAAAAAAATTGTACTACAATATCTCTGCTGTCACCACGGAATTTATACATCTGTTGAACTTGTTTCACACACCTTCGACCAAAACTTGACGGCTGAAAATTCGATTCGAGTTCCATTTCCAAAACACACCACAGAAGCGTTTCTCAACCTGCAAATAAGCCTCATCTCATGTTGTTAATATCCCCTTTTGAAGCGTTTCAATGTAAAATCAACGAGCTTTACACGGACGGGTAAAGTTGCACGGAGACCGCGGGGACTGAACAGATCGTGGAACCGAAAAGACCCGCGCTAGCAAGTTGCTGATGAAGCTGGAGGTGGAAAGCAAAGGGCGCGCCGGGGCGGGGCGGGGCGGGGCGGGAGCCGGCGAGGCCGGAGCACTGAAGGGCTTGGCTGGGCCCTTGCGGTCGGGGGTCAGCCCGAGACGTCGAGGGCGAGAGGCAGCAGCGAAGCCGCAGGGACGGGGCCGGCGGTGGCCCTAAGTTTTGATCGCTGCGGAAGGCCCCGCTGACAAGTTGCGGTTGCCTGCGGAAGCCGTTGCCGACGTGACTTCGAGCCCCGAGGGCCCTTGCCGCCCTGCCGCCCTAAGCAGCTCATTAGCACGAGCCAATGAAGCGATTGTCTCCGCCGGGATTCTGCGAACGCCCCCGCATTTCGCGGTAGCTTTTGATTTTGCTTGGCCGACGTCACAGGATCGGGTTCTTGGCAGTGACCCCACTGGGAGATGTCCGTATAGTTAGCATAGTCCCAGGTCAAAGTATACTTTCAAAGAGAAGGATGCAGAAGATCATTTCTTTCTGCTTTTTTTCATTTATAAATCTTCATAAATATTCATTAAATCTGAGGAAAAACATTCTCAAAATTCCTTTTGTAGTAAATGAGTTGTTCGGTAAAAGCTCAAAGAAAATTACAAGATGTTTAGTTGACTCCCAGTGATGTCCGTATAATTAGCACACCCACTTATCACAAAATTGAAAAGGAATATACCACAATTTTGTACTCATTTTGAGCTGATTTATACTCAAGTTAAAAAATGTTGAACCGATGTAGAACATCAAAATATACAACGTTTAAGAGTGGGTGCGCCAAGTTTACCTTAAGTTGTTTACACCCTTAAACGTTGTATAGTTTGATGTTCTGCTTCGGTTCAAAATTTTTAAATTTGGGTATAAATCAGTTCAAAATTAGTACAAAATTTGTGGTATATTCCTTTTTAATTTTGTGATAAGTGGGTGTGCTAACTATACGGACATCACTGGGAGTCTACTAAACATCTTGTAATTTTCTTTGAGCTTTTACCGAACAACTCATTTACCACAAAAGGCATTTTGAGAGTGTTTTTCCTCAGACTTTAATGAATATTTATGAAGATTTATAAATGAAAAAAAGCAGAAAGAAATGATCTTCTGTATTCTTCTCTTTGAAAGTATATTTTGACCTGGGACTCAAAACTACGAAAGAGAATAAATGCAAGGATGAAACACTTCTCGTAATGAATGAGTGTTTTTCTATGACACTTGGTACCTCTCCTCTTCGAATTATATACATTTTTACACAGAAAATTAAATGAACATTCATTATTACTGGCACAAATAATTGCCTTCTTGCAACTTATTTTCAGACACAGTTGTTTAGTACGGGAATGCGATTAATGACGGGTATAGAAGAAAATCAAAATTTGTTTTGTAGACGTAAATTTCATCATGCAAAACGTTACATCGAAATATTACATATTTTAAATTCTTCAATTACAATACATTGATGTCTCATACATTCTTAAGTCCTTTAGTGTCAATATTTTTCTTTCAGGAAATTTCATCTCTTCAATATGAATTTTCTTAGAACCTACAAGCTACATATTCCACACGATGCTGGCTCACTCCAAAGTAAATTTTTCCACAAGTCTTTTCCACAGCCCTCACATGCGTAACCGGCATTGACTTGCAAAACCAAAGCCCCCGAACGCAATTTCATTTATGCCCCTGCAGCAAATCGGGAGCTCAAGTCCAGCGAGAGCGCCTCGGAGTGGCCGGTGGGCAGGGGGGCGTGCCGGATGGGCAGACGGGTCGTAGCCCAGGGCTCAGAGCGTGCGGCGGGCACCTGCCCCGGAGGCGGTAATGAGCATTGTCGGCGACGGGCGAGGCGCCGCCAGCGCGGGGGCAGCGGGGTCGCGGGGAGGGGCAGGGAGTGCGGGTGGGAGGGGGGAGGGCCGGGGGGAGCGCTTGTTACATAATGCAAGCGGCGAGCAACCCCGCTCGCCGCCGCTGCGTCGCGTCGCTTCCCGCTCCCCAACCCCTGGCATTGATCGGCGGCGGGCGCGGCGCGGCGGGGCGCGGCGCGGCGCGGCGGTCGGTGGGCCGGAGGCGGGCAAACAGGCGGCGCAGCTGAGCGCGCGGCTGAGGGCGAGCCGATGGACGAAACGCCGAGCGGCACGCGAGCGTCTGCATTGCACAAGGTGGCGAGGGGTAGGGCGTGGGCGTGGGTGTGGACATGGGTGTTGGCGTGGGTTTGGGTGTGGGCATGCGCCGTGGGCGTGGGTTTGGTTTTGGGTGTGGGCGTGGGTGTGGGCGTGGGCATGGGTGTGGGCATGCGCGTGGGCGTGGGTGTGGATGTGGGTGTGGGTGTGGGTGTGGGCGTGGGTTTGGGTGTGGGTGTGGGCGTGGACATGGGCGTGGGTTTGGGCGTGGGTGTGGGCGTGGGTGTGGGTGTGGGCGTGGGCGTGGGCGTGGATGTGGGCGTGGGTCTTGGTGTAGACAGAGGGGAGAGGTTGGCTGCCGGCGAACAAGGGGAGGGAGAATGAGGACAGGCAAGAACGGGTAATTTCGGGAAAAGCTGAGGAAGGGATGTGGGAAAAGACAGAGGACGGAAGAGAGTGAAAGAGAATGGGGAAGGGTGAAAGAGCAAGAGAATGCGAGAGACAGGGCGAGTTTTAAAAAGCGGAAGAGTGTGAAAGAGAGCGGGGGAGTGTAGTGAGACGGGGAGAGTGTAGAATATAATGGATGATAGTGAAAGAGTGGAATAACGTGGAAGAAAGTGGGAAGGCATGAAAGAGTGACAAAGACTGGGAGATGTGAAACAGCTTAAAAAAGACTAGAAGAGGGTGAACAGGGGAAAGAGAGCGAGAAAGAGTGGCAGAGAGCAAAAGAGTGTCAGATAGTAAGAGAGGGCATCAGAGAGCAAGAGAGGGTGGCAGACAGTAAGAGAGCGTGACAGAGAACGGAGACGGTGAACGGGGAATAACGAAAAACAGCGAGGGAGTGAAAGTTAGCGGAGGAGACTAGAAGAAAGAGGGTGGGTGAAAGAGAGTAGGAAAGAATATTTTCTTACGTGAGAGGGAGCGGGTGTGTGGTCAGGCAATAGCACAAATGTGCGGATGAGTGAGCGGAAGATCCGATGGGCGCTGGGGCGACCGCGCAATGGTGAGAGTGGACGAGCAAGGCAAATGTCGTGTTAGCAAAGTGCTCTACTCCAACCATGCCAGCCTGCAGGCAGGACCTTGTCTAAGCAGGGAAGTGTGTAAGCGGAGCTCAGCGAGATGGGCCGAGGAAGCAGAACAGACTCAAGCAGAGAGCGATGACGGCGTCTGAGAGAGGAAACTGGTGGAAACTGCAAGAGCGCGGCGGCGGGAAGGGTGATGGCCGCAACCGAAACGGAGTTCGGAGCGGGCTACCTGTCGACGCGCCGTGGCCGAGAAAGTGCCCGGCGGTGGGGGACGGCGTCCGCGCAATGGGTTATGGATGAAGCGCGATCAGCGAGAGTACACACACGAGAGGCCGTGTTCTGTTCGGGGCAGGTCGGCGGGTCGGCGACTGCAGCGACATCACGCGCCTCTCGCAATTACGGGGAGGGGACGGTGCGCTAAGACGCAGTCGGAGAGATCCTGCCACCGGCACTAGACAAACAGGAAGGCTGCTGCTGCAACTGAAGCGATATGGCAACGAATGCTCGTTTCGAAACGTAGGCAACATGATTTACGTCATATACTGACTGACAATATTCCGACAAACAGTTAATCTACATCCGAAAGACGAGTTTCCAAAGGCAGGACTCATAGAAATGGTAATAATGCAAAAGCACTATTTAGTTTTATTTAACTGAAATATACAAAATAAGGGACAAAATTAGTAGTAAAAGACAAAATTGTCTTGATTACTCAAGTCAGAGCGAGAGAAAGAGCTAATGAAAAAAATCTATTGTTTTTGCAAGGAAGTTTGTCACTGCATTTATGTCATTTTTCAAGATTTCCCCACACATTTATTTTATTTTATTTTATTATCTGAGAAAGTCATTGAGAGTTATTTTATTTAATTGCTTTTCCTAATTGAATTACTTCATCAGATAGCAACATTTTTAGGCACAATAATTTCGTAAATAACATAATGATCATAATGTGTGTGGATGCAAGGAAAGCCAATGATAGACAATAACTGGCTCTAGTGAGAATTGTTTGAACTTATTACTTAATGTCTTACTCTCTTATTTCTTGAACTTCTTAATTAATATCATTATTGGCTAATCTATTTCCGGACTACATGTAACTGATAAATAATTTATTTTAATCAAAAGAGGGATCAAGTAAATTTGAAACTGCGCTCGCAAAAACAACGTCAATGTTGTCTTGTACCAAAACATCGGCTGCTAGAACAGTTCTTGATCTTGCATCTGAAACAACGGAGCTCGTGAAGTCAATGTTCTTCATTAAAAAGTCAAATTACAAATGTTCATCCCGTCCGCAACATGACTTTTGCTTGTCCTGTGAAGCATATGTACACAACGAGATTTATGTCGCTCGTTTGAATTATTCATGTCGGCCTGACTTTTAGCGCGGATATTTCCCTATGTCAGAGGTGGTCGTCAGTCATAAACCCGCAAGCACTCTGCTGGTCTCCAGATTTCGGTTATGTGAGAAGTTTCTTAAATGAGAGGTGCATGGAAATATGATTTTCATGCTTGTGTGGCTCTTAAATTTACATGCAATTATCGTTAACTCTAGTAAAAGTATGTCGTAAAAAGTACTGGACGGAATACGGACTGGTATGAAGGCCGCGCAAACTTTTCCTCTTTTTCCTTTTACTACAACATGATTATAAAGAGATTTTTGTTACCATCCCGCAGTGTTAGATGATAAACATTAGTTTTTATATCTTGACAAATACAGTTGAACTTGTTATTTGCAATTAAATATGAAATGAACAATGAAATATGAAATTAGACGAGTTAATAATTCAAATTTCCATTCGTTTATTTCCCTTTCTTTAATTTAAGGTTCAATTTTCATTGTAATTGTCGTGTTATTGTCTATAGTATCATATGATTAATGTACTACAGAAATTAATGTTTGGCACAGGAAAATGTTAATGTAGACATCTGGCCTCCCGTTAAATTATGAATCTAAACAGGAATTCCTCTCTGAATCGAACACAGTTTTAAGAAATTATTGTTATCGAACCTTGATACTGTTTACTGTTAATCTTTTTCACTTATTACATTTTCATGCAGATGAACATGGCTGCATTATTAGGCTGCAATATTACAGCTGTTCGGATTGTTCGAAATAACATAACTTCATCACTATATATTTTGCATGTACAATGGTATAACCTCTTACGTCAGTGATATCTTGTGATATTAAACTCTCACAAGACCCTTAACCTAGAATCACAATCTTTTCAAAATCAGAAGTTAATTAAAAATCGTGATAATAAAAACTCACTTTCCAGTTGACTGCTCTGGGAAAAGAAACGGCATACTTTGGTCTTGTGAATACTCACCTGAAACAGAAATTATCACATTAGTACGAAACATTACACAAAGGTATATAAAATAAAATTTATTTTCACAATTCCGTAGTTGCAAACATTGCATGCAAACATTTAAACGAACTCTTCTGAAAATATAGGATGATTTTTTTTATGAATTGATATTTTTATACGGGCAATCAAAGAAGACCATAAATGTTCGTGCACAATATTTGTAAAACTGTTTATGACTTAAAATTTTTTCTCTCTCAGGCTTATCTCTGGTTGGCGACCGAAGTACAATATAAGCAATTAAATGTTGCAAAATATCATCACATTATACTATACTATTGTTCTGTCTCGTTTAAGTTTCTTTCACAACTATTGCAGTCAAATAAGAAGTTCAAAAAGATTAATATTCTCCATGCGTCATTATTTCAATTGTTGACAAATAACAAGTAAGAGCAAGTCTTTAACGTGAGCCCCCCCATCCGCTCACGTCTTCCTCGGAATTAGCCTTGCCCTCTGGCGCTGACAGGGCAAAGGGCAAGCAACGCTGCCGGTAGCAACCCCGCTCTCTCTCTCTCTCTCTCGGCGCAGCGATCTCTCAGCAGCTCTATTAAGAGGATGTTATGAGCCGGGCTCTCCTCTGATTGGCGGCTCGGGTGGGCGGGCGTAAGGCGAGAGGCCGGCGCGCTCACAGCAGTTAGCGAAGGAACCGCACCAGCCCTTTGCCTTCAAACGCAACCCCAACCCCAACCCCCATCCCTCTCCACCTCCTCCTCGGCCCCCTCACCGCTTCGCTACTACCCCCTGCAGCGCTCGCCCTGCTCTGGCCCTCGCTCCCGCTCTCTTACACGCGCCGTCACGTCCTCCGCTAACCCCGTCCCAGGTCGTTATTCCGCCGTTCTCGCTACCTTACCAAAACCACAAGTCCGCTTCGGGCTCGTTACATCTCCCCAAGGTTAACACCCCATCCCCGTTAACACAACACATCACGCTCCCCATCCCTACACTCTGCACGCCCGTACTCCAAGCCATCGTTTTCATTTCGTCTCCTTTCTGCTATCTCAACCTCCTGTTTAGTTGCCTCTGCTCATATTCCATCGCACCTCCTCATCCTAGATCCGCCATATCTAAAAGTTTGTCACTTCCCCACGCCCGCTCCCCGAATTTCACTCTCATACCATTGATCCCATCCGGCCATGGCGTCGTTCAAAACCCACTGCACCTTTACAAACGTTCGCCGGATGCGGTTTCTCAGCGACATCGTAGTTTTCTCTACAGCATATATATATATAGTATATATATATATATATATATATATATATATATATATATATATGCTGTCACTGTCTGGAGGATAATGCAGCAGCGGCCGGCTGCTGTGATCGGCAGTTTTTCCGTAGTTTCTCCGTTACTAGGAGAATGCAGAGGGGTAACTTAAAACAACTGGCCGCGGACCGCGCGCTTTCTTTTATTTCTAATACTTGTCCCTCTCCTCTCTCTTATCACATCCTGACACAGACGTGCACTACGCTAGCACACGACTCGGGAGATCAGCCAGGAGCTTAGCGGTAGTCTCGGCTGAGGCGGTGCCCCTGCTGGGGGAGAAAATTGAAGGGGTCCCAAACCAACACCGGAACGTCGTATGTCGACGCTGAATGTCACGATGTAAGTCAGCGCAGGATGTCATGAAAAGGGAGAAATACCGCCACCCAAAAGTTCGTTTTCACCGGGTTTCAATCACCACAGAATCGCCTTGAAGATGGTCGCATTTTTTCTGAAAAAGCTTCACGCAGAATTAATGTCTACGACAAAACTACATGTTATAATTGCTTTTATAATGGTTCTAATGCCATAAACCAAACATTATTTCCTGCTAAGAGACCATTTATCTCAGAAGCTGACGCGTCCGGAATTAATACTGACACACACCCTCACCCACTCACCAGTCGTTACGTCACCCGCTCCCTCACCTCTCCCCGCCCCTCACCGACCCCGCACGTGCTTCGCTCAGTTCTTCCTTAACCCCGCCTTGCACCTGACTCTACATCATGACCCCGAAAGGGAGAAATACCACCACCCAAAAGTTTGTTTTCACCTGGTGTTAGTCACTAGAGATTCGCCCTGAAGATGGTCGCAATGTTTCTGAAAAAGCTTCACGCAGAATTACCATGACAAAACTACATCTTATAATTGCTTTTATAATGGTCCTAATGCCATAAATCAAACATCATTTCCTGCTAAGGGACCATTTACCTCAGAAGCTGACGCGTCCGGAATCAATACTGACACACACCCTCACCCACTCACCAGTCGTTGCGTCACCCGCTCCCTCACCTCTCCCCGCCCCTCACCGACCCCGCACGTGCTTCGCTCAGTTCTTCCTTAACCCCGCCTTGCACCTGACTCTACATCATGACCCCGAAAGGGAGAAATACCACCACCCAAAAGTTTGTTTTCACCTGGTGTTAGTCACTAGAGATTCGCCCTGAAGATGGTCGCAATGTTTCTGAAAAAGCTTCACGCAGAATTACCATGACAAAACTACATCTTATAATTGCTTTTATAATGGTCCTAATGCCATAAATCAAACATCATTTCCTGCTAAGAGACCATTTATCTCAGAAGCTGACGCGTCCGGAATCAATACTGACACACACCCTCACCCACTCACCAGTCGTTACGTCACCCGCTCCCTCACCTCTCCCCGCCCCTCACCGACCCCGCACGTGCTTCGCTCAGTTCTTCCTTAACCCCGCCTTGCACCTGACTCTACATCATGACCCCGAAAGGGAGAAATACCACCACCCAAAAGTTTGTTTCACCTGGTGTTAGTCACTAGAGATTCGCCCTGAAGATGGTCGCAATGTTTCTGAAAAAGCTTCACGCAGAATTACCATGACAAAACTACATCTTATAATTGCTTTTATAATGGTCCTAATGCCATAAATCAAACATCATTTCCTGCTAAGGGACCATTTACCTCAGAAGCTGACGCGTCCCGGAATCAATACTGACACACACCCTCACCCACTCACCAGTCGTTGCGTCACCCGCCTCCCTCACCTCTCCCCGCCCCTCACCGACCCCGCACGTGCTTCGCTCAGTTCTTCCTTAACCCCGCCTTGCACCTGACTCTACATCATGACCCCGAAAGGGAGAAATACCACCACCCAAAAGTTTGTTTTCACCTGGTGTTAGTCACTAGAGATTCGCCCTGAAGATGGTCGCAATGTTTCTGAAAAAGCTTCACGCAGAATTACCATGACAAAACTACATCTTATAATTGCTTTTATAATGGTCCTAATGCCATAAATCAACATCATTTCCTGCTAAGGGACCATTTACCTCAGAAGCTGACGCGTCCGGAATCAATACTGACACACACCCTCACCCACTCACCAGTCGTTGCGTCACCCGCTCCCTCACCTCTTCCCGACCCCGCACGTGCTTCGCTCGGTTCTTCCCTCACCCCCGCCCTCCACCTCCGCTCCACACCCACCGCGCGCCACCTTACCGCACGCCTCCGCCGCCCGCCGTTGCACGAGTCTCGGCAGCTCCGCCGTTTGTTTCCCCGGAAAGGGAGGGGAAGGAAGGGGAAGGGAGGGGAAGGGCGTCGAGGAAGGGCTTGCGGAGGGTTTGCGCAAGGCTCGCAAAGGGTTTTCGAAAGGGCTCTGGCGGCGCGTTCGCGGCCGCGCCGGCGTCTCGCACAAAAGACGCCTCCACGAGGCAACGGCCGACCTCGTCAAGGGGAGCCAAACACCGCGAATCCAGGGCTTTGGGCCGCGGCGTTTCTTCAGATTCGCCTCGCATTTCGGTCCTCTTCGGAATGAGAAATACGCGCGGGGACCGCCTTCACGGAGGACCTTCACAAACACTCTAATAGAAGAAAGTAAGTTGAAAAAAAATCAAGTCACTGGGCTGGCAAGAAAATAAATTACGATGGAATCACAGAACAAATCACCATGAATGTTTTGTCATCTTTTTTATTTTTCATTTCTTTATTTAAATTCGCTTTTCAACAAATTGGTTACTAGCGACCAAGAGTTAGTTCCTATATTTTCTCAAGCCAGTATTTTTTTGAACGATGACTAATTATAATATATTCTGTACATTTACCGCATTTTCATCTTATTTGAGAAGATTAAGATGATATTCTCTTTAGCTCCAGAACTTTCCAATCTTTTTAGCTCCATGTCTCCCAAAATATTGTAATATACAAAATATTACAGAACAAACGCCGCGCCATGATCTGGACAGACGGAGCTGTAATATACAAAATATTATAAAAACAAACGCCGCGCTTAATCTGGGCGGTCGTGGTTACTAGGTAACGAAGGTTGTTGAGAGGCTAAAGGGGGCCCCGGGACTAGGGAGAGTTGGTGGTTGACTGGCATCCTGGTAGTAGCGGCGCGTATGTAAGCTGAATTTTTTAAGTTGGACATCGACGCGGATAGGGAGGACAAATTGTGGAACAATAGTGCAAAAAGTGAGCAGCAAGAAAAAAGCAGACGACTTCGGCGACGACCGGCGCGAAGACGGATTTTCGGCGCGGAAGTCAAGGGGCTACGAACTGCGGGGCCATCGTTTCACAACGCCAGACAATTCGGTACCGTGAACCTAATGCATGAAATCAAGCAAGAGAATTTTTATATTGTTAATCCCAAATTCAATTTTTAATAAACAAAATTATTGTTGTGCCACGTTGTATGTAATTCCTTCGGAATATAAATAATTTCAGACTTCCAGGCTTCTCTGTATAGAGAGCATGAGAACCAAAGAACTGAGCTAGCAAATTAAAGGTAAAATCATTCATTATTTTATCACAATATCAAACAACAACCATCATTTATAAAGAATATTTCGTGACTTCTATCCCCAATCCAAAAAAATACTTTTTTTACTTTTTTAAGGTAGCTTTTAATTAAAACTGTCTCTTCAGGTGCCATAGATATCATTGCATGGATTTTCAATAAATACTTGGAAGGAGATTTAACTCCCGAAAAATGGTAAATAATACACATTTAATCTATTTATAAGAAAGGAATCAAGAACGAATGCAAAAATTATAAGGGCATTATTGTTTCATGTATTAGACTATTTTCGTTGGGAACCTTAGGCATTTTTTATTCTCATTCATATGAGTTGCGCGATTATAGATTTGTATTGGGGTACTTCTCACATCCATATTCGGCTATATTCTTTATCTATGACAGAAATAACCAATACTATTTCTAAACTAAATCTTTATGTATGCTTATATTTTGTAAGCGCTATCTGCATTTTAATAATAAATATATTTAGTTTGAAATTTGTAACTCATAGTTTATACACTCAATATTAAAATATACACCGACAAGTTCGTAGTAATTCTTCTTGTGGAGTAAGAAATAACATTTTGCTGTGATGTAAGTCTCAGATGTATTGCAATTACTAGGGTCATGATTTATGAGTCATGAAAGATTCATGAAAAGATGTAAAATACTGAAGTCTTCGGGGAAAACTTTTAGGAGAACAAACTGTTCACATCACCCGACTTCAATGTTATTTATGAGAACCTCCTGTGGTGAATCGCGCAATAATTACTGTTGGGAGATTTCATATTAAACCTTTTTTTAAAGCTCATTGAAACTTCTATTCTGCGAACTCTGAGAATTTGGTTTTGACGCTTCATATGAGATTATTCCTATTGTTTCGTGATGGGTCAATGAAAGAAAAAACACAATAATAAATTAAACTTCGAAAATAGAATCATCCACTTGTTCTGAGCTTGGAATACTGTATAACAAATAAATTGGGGAAATATCAATCCTTCCAGTATATCTGCTATAGCTTAAGACCAATATGGCTTAAATCTGAATTGGCCAGTTAATGTTTAGATTATTAAAAATAAGTGGATAAATCCCGAAGCAGGAACAGTTTCGAATCCTACTTTGATCCTGAGCCAGATGGAGTTGACAGTATCCAACTCGGACTGACTTGGGTAGGAGAAGTAAGTTATGGTGACGAGGGAAGTAGATGTGAGATATACAGCGACGAGTTTCGTAAGAAGTTTCTAAGGTACGTGGAAGACAAAGTATGCAACTTACAGATCTACTGTCTCAGTCGTATTTTTTGTATTCACACGATTCCACCTAACCTAACATCTCTATTCACCTCAGTTGACGCTTCGCTACACATTTCCGAGTTAGCGAGGCCAAAAATATTTGCAAACTCACAAGTCGCCTCACATTGAATAATCACATCTACAGCAAGCGCCGTAGGACCAATGCAGACCTCAGCCAGTTGAAGTCCGAACTGTTCCGATCAATGTAATTCGTACTGCTTTATCCACTCCACTGCTCTATCGTACTGTTTTATCCACCCTGTGTGGCTAATGCGCGAGTTAACCGGCTTCTCCTTTCATTAGCCACATTTTGGATTGTAGCTATAACTTCACCCATTTCAATGAGAGATTCCAAACAAATCTGTTCCGCCGGAGCTGAATGCAGGAGCAAGCTCCGAAAGAGCGCTCCTTGCCAGTGGGCGGGCTGGAAATCGCGGACATCCATTGGCAGCGTCGAAGGCATCGTCGAAAGAAAAACGAGGAGCGCCCTATCATTTCCTCTTCTGCGGGCCTCCGGGACTTCCGGGAGGAGTTAAAGCGCCCTCTCCCCTACCCCAACGACCTCCGTCAAGCGGTGCGCGCGGCTTCCCCGTCCCCTCTCACTTCCTCTCCTTCCTTCTCTCTCTCTCTCGCTCGCTCGTTGCTCCGGCGCTGCTAGGGCGTTCTATCAATTCCATCGCGACACGTTCGCTCCTGCAATTCATCTTCTCCCTCATCGTCAGTCGCCTCCTCCCTCCCCCCCCAACGACCCGCGCATTGAACGACCCTTCCCCTCCCTCCCCTGTCGACGCCCCCGCTCTCAATAGGCGATTCGGGAAAACACTCGAGGTAAACACTCGCCTTCCAGGCGCTGCGGAAGGATGTTTGCTGGCGAGGAAGCGAGTTTTGATGGTTTGATAAGTCGTTGCTATTCCGTCTGCACTGAAGGCTCTTTGCACAGATGTGGGGCTTTGATCACAAAGAGGCTACAGCTGTTACGCAATATTTTGTAGACTTTTGACAATGTTTGTCATTATCGTCACTCAAAAGATTCTACCTGCTTGTTTTAGTAGAAATGCAGTATTTGTCGCCAATTTTTAAATCATCTTGGTTCTATTTCTGACATTAATATAAAATGTGTGTTCTTTTATTAATTGTATATAAATTACACTCACTTATTTTTTCGTAGCACATTGTAAATGAACACGTAAACTATTTATTCATATTTAGCGAAAATGATTTCTATTTTCTGCTTAATGTCGATTTCTCACTTACTTGATTGGTATAGTAGTACTATTATTTGTCCCTTTGACGTTAAAATGAAAATACTGACATTGCAAGTGATCAGAATAAAGCCTAGAAGAAAATTATTCTGCAATATAATTCTTTCTTGCTGCAATTATTATGCATCAGTGCAGATAATACAGATTACCATCATAGAAAAGATAAATGATTAACAACTGGAACATTTACTTCGGAATTACTAGAATAATATATGTTCAGTAACTGAAATGAATTAACAAATATAATTGAAATTGACAGTGTATCATTATTCTCTGAAGAATCTAAATATTTTATGATTTTTTTTCGTAATACTGTACAAACCAATGACTAGGAAGATATTTTAATAAATCTGCGACAAATATACACTATAATGCCATGAGTGCAATGCAGTGAACCGTACAAAACATGTGAAAATGTTTATGCTCACCTCATATGAGAGCAAGATCCTACGCGCAGACAGCAACTATTAACAATTGTTCAGCTTATGCGGCAAAATAAAATCCCATCCCACAAAACAAACTAATTTCTTGGTCTAGACGCCCTGCTTTGTTGCGCTAGTAATTAGCGCCGTGCGTAAGTAACGGCGTAAACGCCGGCCTCGTTAAGGGGCCAATGCAAAACGCGGCCTGCGTCTCAATGGGCCTCGTCACGGCGCAGAGGGCGCCGACCCCCACGCTCCATTATGAGCAGAAGCCGCTCATCATGCGGAGGCGGGGCGGCGCGGGGGCGGCGCGGGGGGCGGCTCGGGGGGCGGCGCGGTGCGGAGTGGTGCGGTGCGGAGTGGTGCGGTGCGGAGTGGTGCGGTGCGGAGTGGTGCGGGGCGGAGTGGTGCGGGGCGGAGTGGTGCGGGGCGGAGTGGTGCGGGGCGAATGTGGTGCGGGGCGGAGAGGTGCGGGGCGAAGTGGTGCGGGGCGAAGTGGTGCGGGGCGGAGTGGTGCGGGGCGAAGTGGTGCGGTGCGGAGTGGTGCGGGGCTGAGTCGTGCGGGGCGGGGTGGTGCCGGGGTGGTACCGGGACGGTGCAGGGGCGGCGCGGGAACGGCGAGGAGGCGGTAAGGGGGCGGCGAGGGAGCGGTAAGGGGGGCGGTGAGGGGGCGGCGTGGGGCCGGCGTGGGGGCGGGGGCAGGGCGGGGAGGATGCCGGGCGATGCGGGGTAGGGGTGGCCTAGGACGGCGCGGGGACCATGCGGAGGTGGTGTGGGGGCGGGGCGGGGCGGGGTGATGCGAGGGCGGGGCGGGGGTGGGGTGGCGCGGGGGCGGGGCAGGGTGGGGTGGCGCGGGGGCGGCGCGGGGGGGTGGGGGTGGCACGGGGGCGGCGCAGCTGTAGGACCGAGTAGGGGCCGGCGCGGGGGGCGGCGCGTACGCAGGGTCATAAAACAGTGGCATGGAAGCAGGAGTGAGAATGAAAAGACTTTGAGGAGGCAGTAAAAACATTGTGGACAATACAAAAGGATAGAAAATAAGAAATAGGAGAGAAATTGTGTGGCTCGTGGGACAAGAACTTTTTACCCTAAATGTTACCTGTCTTGTGTGAATTCGAAGACAATAATGTATAATAAATCTTCATTAATTAAAAATTGATAATGTAGGTTTAGGGTGAGTTTTAAACAATACATGTATCGTTAAATGTTATATTCCGTACCAGATAGGACAACATGGATTGAATACATGGCGGATCGATATTAATCCAATTGCAAATACAAGAAGAAAATATACTATATTACTTTTAGAGAAAGAAATCAAATATAGAATAAGAAGATGCAATGAATTATTGTAGATGTATGAATGACTAGTTAAATCTATAACAGAATTAAAATGCAATATTGGTTGCACAGCACAAAAATGTAAGAACGGTAGAAATGCACAAAAATGTAGAAATATGGTCTTGGGACCAAGAACAGGAAGGAGAAGCTGAGAAGAAATATTTGAAGGAAGAATATTAATAGATCAAGAATAAGATTTATGGAATTCTTTTAACAAATAATTAACCCATTGTAATGAAGGATGTAAATCACGCAATGCAAGTTAAGATAAGATAAATTTATTTATTTATTTATGTAAGGTTCTGTAAAGACGCGCTACCTTACAATTTCAACGTGTTTCCCAAATTTACATTGTTCATTTACGTAATAATTACAAATACGTTAACACGAACTAATTTGACGTAGATTGTTCATGACTCCTACTTTTGATATGGTTTCTATAACCACAATCATGCAGTGTACGTTTTGAAATACACTGTTTAAATGAGATCTAAAATTGAAGAAATGGGGAGACAAGATGAAGCAAGAACAAGTAATCAGCGACTTCTAGTTACAAATATTGCTATTAAGTGACTCGGGTATATTAAAAAATGTCTTTGTTTGTATATACACAACAGTGAGAAAGTATACAATAGTATATTCAATTGGTAGCAGACATAATACTGTACCATGACAATCTTCCTCCTCCTCATCACATCACAAAGAAAAGATCAATATCATTTGTTGGAAACGATAAAAAACGATGTTATATAGTGAGTGGAAATTATGGTTGAAGAAATAATTGGAAATACTTATTACTTTTAGGAGGTACGCAGGCACAAAAACTCTGTTCGAAGAGTATTAAAGTAATAATTTTGGGAGTACGTACGACTCAAATATATATATTTCACATTAGTAATACTACATTTATAAATTTAAATTTCTAAAGTTATTTTAATTGAAAAGATATTCAATTACCTGCCAAGTTTTGATATTGCATTTACAATCATGTATTACTGAAGTGAGTGTAAAACGGCAAATATAGGATCATAAAGAAAAGTTTCAATATCATTATACGAGTAGAGAGACAAGAACAAAATATCACACACTCAAATTCATTAATCTCAGAGACAATATTGATTTTGGCGTTCAAGTGCAGCATTCCTGTTCTCAGTCAATAACATTCAAAATTAAGTCACGTAGCCTACGTATTTGCTGCCATGTTTAGTAGGTCACTTCAGGAATAAATCTAATCCATATCCGACTGATGAACCACATCCAGTATTACGTTACTTGGTTCGAGTTCCATGGAACACACTTCAAGGAAGAATTCAATTTAAAAGAATGATTTTTGTGATACAATTTCACGTATTAGATGTAATAATATAATGATCTGTTACAACCAACAATGATTTTTCTTTAGAACGTGGATAATTAATTCACTCGGTAATTTATATGGATCGTTAATTTACGTACTGTTTTCGAAGTAGCATTTGCACCCAAATTAGGACTCTTCCCGCCCACTTCCTTCATCTTAGCGAAGCAACATTTCTTGTGGCATTAAGAGCAACGTCACTCGTGTAACCCTCGAAATGCGAGGCAGTTAAGGCGACCTCTGGGATGTCGAGGCCTCAGGTGCTGGGCTGTGGTGGGCGCCTCCGAAATGGACGCGGAGGAGGGGAATGACTACGAAGTCCGACAGAAAGAGGGAAAGCTCGGAGAAACAGCTACGGAGAAGAAAGAGGAGAGAAGGAAAAAAACAGCAATGTCCACTGAATCAAAGGTGCGTGAAAATCCTTATACTTCTGTTTGGCGAGAAAGAATAAAATGAATTTGGGGAGTTGCAAGTTAAAAAGTGGAATAATGATGAGGAAGACGAGTAGAATATGCAGAAGTAGATCAATTCATGACAAAGTGCTTAGCCTGGAAAGGTGAGCAGAAAACTGAATCAAACAATTGACTGAATTAGATAGCAAACAAGGGAAAGCAAGAATAGATGATATGCTAGATGATGATACAGAAAAATTCCAGGTTTGTCGACGTTTATGGCAAATGCATTCCAATTGACGACCTGAAAAATAAAAATAAAAAGTTTTAGAAACAAGGGGCAGGTCAGGAGTCGTTCACTTGGCTGTAAAGGGTGAAACGTAATGGGGAATATGAAAGAAAAAGTATGAAGAGTACGATGAATTTAGAGAAATTAATGAAATAATTATAGAAGAAGAGAACTTGCGTGGATTATGTGTTAAAAGATCACCGGAGAAACGGAGGGAAACATGAAAGGAAATGAGAGGGACAGAAGGAAATAAAAAGAAGGAGAAGAAGATTCAGCGGGTTTGTGTGAAAACTAACCTGCAGGGGGACTTCGACAAGCAGGGAGGTCCGAGAATAGGGGAAGCGAAAAAGAAGGAGAAGATACAGCGGGCTTGTGTGAAAACTAACCTGCAGAGAGACTTCGACAAGCAGGGAGGTCCGATAAAAGAGGAAGCGAAAAAGGAGGAGAAGATACAGCTGGCTTGTGTGAAAATGAACCTGCAGGGGGACTTCGACAAGCAGGGAGGTCCGAGAAAAGAGGTAGCGAGCGAAGGCGGGGGAGACGCGAAGGAGAGGCGAATAGGCGGGCGCCGGTGGAGCGGAGTGGCCGGACCGGCCAGGTCGTCCCCAAATGCGCGCCTCATCCATCTTCCTGAACTCGACGCGGCGGCTCGGAGCAAAGCCCCTGCCCCACCCCTTCCTCCCCCTCCCCCTCCCCCTCCCCTCCGCGCTTCACCCACCCCGTGCGCTACCGCTCCTCTCGTCACCCTCCCCCTGCCCTCCCGCCGATCTCGCAGCCTCTTCAGATATCAACGCCGACGGCCGTCCCTCCCTCGGTGAAGTGGACTCGTTCATAAAAACACCCACTCTAATGGAGCCACTTCGTTCTGACCAAGACCCGTTCGCTACCAAGTGTTCCCGCTCTGTGCTAGGATACGCTTGTTCAGTGGATGACTGGTTTTACACTCAAAACACACTCATTGTGTGCAAACATAACATTTGCTTTGTAGAATATAACAATAATAATAACAACAATAAACTCTTCTCGTCATTTCTTGTACGAGGTTTATACCAAACATCCATAAAAAATTGGAAATTATTTAAATATCCAATGATTCTTCAAAATTACGCAAAAATGTATTATCTTAACAAATGCAGGATTGTAAGAAAATTCCTAAATTACGACGACACATGAATTGACCTGCGTCTTGGTTACTAACGCGACACAAAGTCAACCAAAAACCCGGTGAATGCCAAGAAAGACAATGGTATATAACAAAAATAATAACAGAGGGCGTTAAAATAATAATAATAATAATAATAATAATAATAATAATAATAATAACAAGAAGAAAGGGCGAGGCTGACCGTCATCAGACCCACTATCTGCCTTAACGTATCAAACATAGACATATTATCGTTATACAATCCTATCGTCCATAGTAATGAGATTACGAGCTGCCCAAGTTGGAGAACCAAATACACAGGCAAGGTGTAACAAACAAGGTGTATGCAACCCAGGTGTATGCAACCCAGATGTTGTCTGTGGTTACTCGCTTTAAAGTACAAATATAACTGAATAGAGAAAAAATTCATTTCATTAAGAAAATAAAATAATAGATAAAAATTGCACGAGACTAAACAGTAATTTTTGAAATCAGATGAAAGAGTTGATATTCTTAGCTTAGTTAATAGTAGAGTACACTGTGCCGAACGAAACCCTAAGAGCAACGAAAAACCTCACCCTATTCCCATACCTCATTTCTTCCACATGTTTCCATCAGCCATGGAAGGCGATGTGATAGCCCGCAATACAGACCGTTCTCAAAACATTAATAATTCGTTTAAGCGGGCATATAAAATTAAAATCGTTTTCAAAATTTGTGTTCGTGGTAAGCACAATGTATAAAACGGGCGGCTTGTTGCAAATTTAATGCGTTCTGCAACTTTTCCAGATACTGCCTTTTTTGGGGAGTGCGCCGTCCTAGAGTCCTTAAGGAATAGCCGCCACTGGTCAGTAGTTTTACACATCTATTCATCGATGTGATAAATTTTAACTACACATCGAATGTAACATATAAATAGCAATTCTTCTGAAGAAAAAAACGAGTAGTTAGCATTTATAATGGAATTATTATTTAACAAGCCATTCCTAATTGTAAAACTTAATTTGTACGAAAAAATATAATTTTGTTGAAATAGAATGTGAACTGAGCGACAGAGGGTTGAAATCGACTTTCTACGCAGCAGCCTCCACGAATGGTTTTCACACCGAGGGTCTGTGATCTGACAGGTAAAATACACACCGTTTGACCCATCACGCGACCATGGAGTAAAGCTGCTAGTTGGGGAAAATCAACCAGACACGCTTTGTCCTAATATAAAAGAAAGAAATAATGTTCAGGTATTGGGAATGTCTTCTTCCACTTCTGTCAATGTTGCACGCTGGCAATGGTCACCAATGTCATGCGACCATTATTATACATATTATACACACTGATTTTAATGACATGGATACTATTTTTCAAAGAACTCATATGTATGTTAAGCATTAAATTTCATTGCATAGGTCGAAACAGTAACAGGTAAGTACGAATGACAGGTAACAGATAAATATTATATTTGTTACTGGACATGCGACTACCGTACGAAGCAAACAGTTTATCCTTTATTTTTCAACTTAAATACACGCAGAAGGAACATTCAAATATTGACGTGGATTGGTATTCCCGTACGACTTCGATTCCGTGGACCGAAACTAAATCTTCAACAGCACCATTTCTCTCTGGAGCCGAAATGAACAGTGAAAATTCCAAGTTCAGAGGCTTCTTTCCGGAACCAAACTCCTTCGAGTCAAACGCACCGCAGTAGCATGAACTGTTGTTCACGGTAGAGATTCGGATCCTGGACCAGAAGTGAAACTCACAACCCTGAGAATATACTAACGACAACTTCTGCTATGAATAATGAGTAATTTTATTTAGTATTGTGAGTTCACGTAAATAAGTGAAAATAAACATTGCTACAATTTGCTTTGTTCATAAATTGAACAACAGTATTTATCATTTCTTTTACTATAACATTTTTACACACTTTTACACTAACTTAGGTACTAAACATTCTGTTATTCTGTCAGGCTGATGTAATCACTAATACAGAATTACGTTGAATGTCTGGCAAAGATTCCTCGAGCAATGTGCAAAGCGGATCATCCCACTTGGGTTCCCTCGTCACTGTCCGAAATTTAATGTGGTTCGATATCCGTTGGGGTGAAGCGACAGCTCTCTCCGGACACCTGCCACTTCGCGCCGCCCACGCCGTCAGCGCTCCCAGCGGCCAGAGGTAGCCACCACGCCCATCGGCAGGCGACCTTCAGGTGTCCCGCCCACCGAAAGAGAGTCTCTGCCAGCCAGTCGTCTCTCGGGACCTATGGATTTTTCAATCGCCCCTGAGGAAGCCGTACATTCATAGAATTTATTATTTATTTTTTTCGAAGCGGGTTCATTTTGGCAATAATTCATTGCATGGCAGTGATCGATATTTATTTTAATATTCCGTCTCATGCTTTTAATACTCAAATCCAGAAAGTAGCAATCCAGCAACAGCGATTTAGAAGATAGGAACGTAGAAAAAAATTGTAATCAGGGCAATCACAATTTTCTCAAAATATTGATGATTCGTATCTTTTCTTAGAATCTATTTATTTGTGAGAGTTCATTGATTCGAAAGAGCTTGTCACAGATTGTGTGTTCTTTTTCTGTAGATGATAAAATACTTGTGCAAATGTAGGATATTTCTTGATATATTTTTTAAACCATTTAGACATACAACAAGACATACAATGTACTTTACTAAGGGGAATATTTACTTCAATTATTTTTCCCGCGAAGTAAGGTATTATGTTTATACAGAAATATATCTTTGCATTCCAAGCGTGCTTTTCCTGAATTTTACACAAGAAAAGTTTATAGAGAAAATGAAATATTGTTAATTTCAATTGCATATTAAAGTGCATATTCCAGAATTTTTAGGTCATAAATGCATATATTTAAAAGCATATTTCCAGATTTTTAGGGCATATTTATTCTCTTCTTTCGATGTGATGGTTATACCATACAAATTCAGTAATCAATGCGCCCAATTAACAAACTGTTGCTGACATTGAATTCTGTTTTGGGACCCATAATTTTTAACTTCGAATATGAAAAGCTCCTTAGTCTACCCTTTCATTTTCGCCATGAACTGATAACACGTTTAATATGAATGTGCATCAATGTGGGCAACAAAGGAGAGGTGAACACCTGAAACGATGCACACGAGATAAGCCAAGCCCACTTACGAGTTCAGTAGTCCTACGGATCTGGATCATCTGCGTCGTTACCGTTCACCATTCGCCCGGAACGGCGATAACAGGATATCAAATCATCAAATCATCCGAGATAGCAGCTCAATGTGCTGGGAGAATTCAGTCCGCCAAGCCAACCGTATCGATCACGCGATTCCGGCAATCTCGAAGGGACACTCGACTCATTTGCGCGAGAGCCATGCATTCTGCCAGTGAGGGTCTCAGCGCCCCTTCCTCCCCGGCCAGGCCAGTGAGGCCGCAACAATGCGGCGGGCGTGGGTGACGCGGGCGATACTGGCGGGCGGGACGAGTGGCGCGGGCGGAGAAGGTCAGGCGGGCGGAGAGGGTGAGGTGGGCGGGCGTGAGGCCGGGCGTGAGGCCGGGCGTGAGGCCGGGCGTGAGGCCGGGCGTGAGGCCGGGCGTGAGGCCGGGCGTGAGGCCGGGCGTGAGGCCGGGCGTGAGGCCGGGCGTGAGGCCGGGCGTGAGGTTGGGCGTGAGGTTGGGCGTGAGGTCGGGCGTGAGGCCGGGCGTGAGGTCGGACGTGAGATCGGGCGTGAGGCCGGGCGTGAGGCCACGCGTGAGGTCTGCGTGGGGCCGTACGTGAGGCCGTGCGTGAGGCCGTGCGTGAGGCCGTGCGTGAGGCCGGGCGTGAGGCCTTGCGTGAGGCCTTGCGTGAGGCCGGGCGTGAGGCCTTGCGTGAGGCCTGGCGTGAGGCCGGGCTGGTGTGCAGGCATGAGGGCGGGCGTGCGAGCGTGAGGGTGGGGCGGGAGGACGTACGGGCAGGCGAGCGGGCGGGCTAGCGGGTAGGCAGGCAGGCAGGCGGGCGGGCGAGCGGACGGGCGAGCGGACGGGCGGGGGGTGTATGTGTGTGGGTGGGTGGGTAGGCGAGAAGGCAAGAGGGCGGGCGGGCGGGTATGTGTATGGGCGGGTGTGTGGGCGGGCGGGCGGGCGGGCGGGCGGGCGGGCGAGCGAGCGGGGGGGAGGGTAGGCGGGTGGGTGTGTGGGCGGGCGGGCGGGCGGGCGGGGGGGGAGGGTAGGCGGGTGGGTGTGTGGGCGGGTGGGAGGGCGGAGGGTGGGTGCGTGCTTGGGTGTATGTGTGTGTGTGTGGGCGGGCGGGCGCCGCTGGGCCTCTCACGTGACGAGGGCTCTCGGAAACGTGATTCATCGCACATCTCAGCTTCCGTCGGCAGCTGGGCGCTGTGCGGCGCGGAGCCGCGTCCGTGTGCGGTCGCCAGAGGCCGCTGCGAGCAGACGGCGCGCGGTCAAAGGTCAGGGAAGGTACACAAGAGACGAGGAGCGGGGAAGAGGAACGTCGGGATACGTAAGAGAAGATGGACCAATGACGGATGTGTTTGTTGATGAGAACTGGTGTTGGGTCTGGAAGGTGATGAAGGTGATAGGTGTGAAATAAGGAGAAAGTGAATGGATGCAATTAAAACACGAAGGATGCAAAACGAGAAAGAACAAATGTACGGTGAGATGGAAGGATAGAAAAGAAAGGAAAGCGCAATAATCTATAGACCGGAAGGATGGGGTTCGAGATATGCGTTCTTTGCGCAGTATTTTCGAAAGATTGTTGTTGGTGCTGGGACGAAAGGGGTAAAAAATTAGAAGGGAAAAGTTGGAGAGCACGTAAAAAAGACGTGAACCGAGAGGAAAAGTTCTTGGAAATGAAGGCCTAGAGCGAGCACGAGCGTTTGGAGAGACTAACAGACCTCTCCTAAAAGGATTTTCCGTATAAAACTCCAAGGAAGAGGCATTAGAAGACCGCTGCCAGAAATATGTGGACAACCAAACGAGGACTGTGCGGAACCAGAGGGAGAGAACGAGGGTATTAAGGAGCAGCGGCGAGAGAGAGGCACGACGGGAGAGGTGGGCACGGATACGGTAGGCAGCGCGCGGGAGCACGGGCGTATGGGAACGCGAGCGACAAAAGCAGCAGTTTGGGTGAGCGTTTGTCACCCGACTGCGTCAAACAGAGGCGCAGCGGCGGTGTGGGGCGGTGTGGGGCGGGGTGGGGCGGGGTGAGGGGGCTGTGCGCGACCGCCGACCCGCGGTCACCTTTGACCTCTAGCGCCGCGCGCCGGGGACCGCCCGCGCGCGCGTGCGACCAAACGCCCCGCGACCAAAGCAGCCGCTCGCTCTCTTTCGACAGCCTGGCGCTCGCTGGCGGCTGGCGATATTACATCAAATTCCAAACGCGGGTTTTCATCTGCACATGATTATATGCCCGTGAGTCCAGAATTATCCGTACTGTAAAACGCTGGCAGTTTTAGGTTTTTGCCTGCTTTGTTCCTTGCTTCAAAAGTGAACGTTGTTTATCCAAATTAAGATGGTGGGAATCCCATATTTCATATTTACGATTTCTAGATTGTCTAAAATAAATTAGTACCTAAAAGACAAAAATGCTTGAAATTTAAAAAAATTAAAATTTGTCATTATTTTGATTTCTTTAACTAGATCACAGGTAATATAACGCTTTGGTAATTGTCGATAAATCCCCGACTAGCGAAGAAAGGAGGGGATTTATCTGAGAATTTCCAAAGCACGAGTAGTATTTAATAGGACAATTCTTCGAACGAAACTACATCCAACAGAGTTCCAAAATGCCCAAATATTGAAAATAACTGAAAACAGAGGTTAGTATATACGTGATTTACTGCACATCAACACAGCGATCGATACATTCCGCCTCCTAATATAGATGAGTCGCAACTTGGCCAGGAGGGAGAGGCGATAAATGCACCGCCCTGACTGGGGAATTTAACATGTATAGGTAAACACTATTGGTTTTAATTTCACAAATGGAATAGTCAGGGAAAACACGACAGCCTTGTGTTGAAATGTTACCCCCGTTTTCAAGTTCAGCCGTGTAACATAGCCGGCCTCATTGAGATAACTCGAGAGGAAGCCGTTAAAGATAAACACGTTCGAGGATACAGAATACCACCTTGTATGTACCCGTAGGGTTGTAATAACGGAATCCGCGTTTTTCCTCATGTTGCATTGTCTTTTATCTGAGCCGATTATTTTGGTTTTGTATTGTATTGATTTTGAATATAATACACAGTATTCTATACAATTTTCATGTATTCAATTTTTACATCGATAGAACAATATGCTCTGTAACTCTCGTATTTGTTTTATCATTCCTTCACACAATGGCATTAAAGGTAACATTTCAATTTGACCATCAGAAATTATGAAATTGCCTGCTTTCAAACCATTTTATAATAAATTTATAAATTTTTATTATTATTATTATTATTATTATTATTATTATTACAAAACAAGTTTAGAGTGAATTTGCATGTATGAGATAAAATACTATTAATGTGAGAAGAAAAACCTGTCTTTGAGTTTGCACTTTTTTGACGTAATTATTGTTCCTATAAAATATGTCTCAAATCAATGAAAATATGAAAAAAAATACTTCACAGTATAAACATGCCAAAACCGTTTTCCTTGAACTTACTTCAGCAATAAGGCTGACTTCATCATTCTGCATTTCTTACCACGAGATCAATAGTTATCAACCGCTCTGCACGAATATTTTTCCAAGTTCTCTCATATCATTGAACCTATACCTATATTATATTATATTATAATAATGACCGAATAAATCGAATAAACCAATATTGTCAACCGACGTTTATTGATACTTTTGAAATAACTTTACATATATTAACTATTTTAAATTTGAATTTTTCCACTGGCATTCCATGACTGTCGATCAATACAAAGGAATCATGAATTTAAATTAAATGACAGTTCAAAACATTATTCAAATAATACAGATGTTGAAAAGGACAAAGAAATCAAAACAAAAATTGATGCTGCAATCGTAACTATTCCTACTATCACATTTCAGTGCCACTGTAATATTAATTAAATTATTTTCATTTAAACATTAAAGAAATATTGTTTATTTATTTGTGATTTTTCACTACCTCTCTCAAAGTAATATTTTAGAAGTTCTTTGCGTTTTAGATTTAGAAGTTCTTCTAAAGTTGGATAGTTTCTCAAGCGACCAATGTCACGAACAATTCTTCACATCATTTTATTTCTTTGCATCCAGAATTTATAAACACAACTTCCATTTACTCCTGAATGCTACATCACCGTAATTCTGCCTTCCATATTCGTAAAAATCCGCTCCGTAAGCGACTCTTTATCGAAGACCCGTTCGTTGCCATTTATTATTATTATTTGCTCTGTCCTGAATACATCAGTAGCAATAACGGCAATTAAACCTATATTAAATATGTGTATGGTGCAGTTAGAACCAGAACATTTGGCAAAATTCGCTCTTATTATTGGTTTTATGACATTTATTATTATTTTATTATTGATTTTATGACATAACACTTTTTTTGAGTTGTTTTCGGAGATTTTAATTTTTCTGTTGATGTATACCCCTGACTCCGCTAGCTCAGCAGCAACATCGTTGCATATGCAGCATCCATGTCCGAGAGTACATAGGATTCCAATCCTGATGGTCACTTGCTAATACAAGCTGGTTACAGAACTGAGTAGATTTCAACCGCTTTCTGGAGGAGAATTCTAGTGGTTGATCCCTAGTTTTTCTTGTTTTCTTCCGAAAACATTTTCGGGTGAATGCCGGAGAAGAACCCTGACAAACGGACCACAAACCGTGCGCGATCTTTCCTACCTCAGCCTTTTTTCATCTCCCCGTACACACACACACATACACACACACACGCGCGCGCGCACGCGCATGCACGCACGTACATTAACATGGCACTGCACTAGCACAGAGCTTAGAGCTTGTCTCGGCTGGGGCAGTGCTCCTAAATGGGAAAGATCAAACCTGCAAGCCGTCGTTGGTTGATTGATTAATGATTCCGGGTGCGTTTAATTCTAACTCGGTCCTGTAAGTGTGGTGCATGTTTTATCGCGGAAGGTGGCGGAGATCTTCATCCACCTAACTGGCAAGATACGGCGCCGATCTACGTCGGCTTGTGGGGTATTGCACAACCATTATCTCCCACAAGTGGGGCACCACCCCAGCCGGGACAAGCTCTAAGCTCACAACCGGTCTCACGGCATGTGTGGTAGCGTGGTGCATCTAAGTGAACGTGAGTAAGGGATAGGACAGGACAAGGAATGGGAAGGAATGATCGCGCGCGGTCCGCGGCCCGTTTGTTAGGGTTCTGCTCCGCCTTTCTCTGGACTTGATGGAAGAAAACCTCCGAAAACTACCGATCCGAGCAGCCGGCCGACAGAAATCTCCTCCGGACAGCAACAGAACACGACCTTGGTATCTAGCCGGTGTCAAAAATCCTGCTACTGCCGGGACTCGTACCAATGACCTCCCGGTCAGAGGCAATGCAATGACATCAGCTGATACCCTGTGCCACCCGTCTCAGTCAACCGTCGTATATACGCAAAGGATCTCACATTCCGGCGGGGCCTCGCTAACGTCCGAGGTATAACTTACAATACACTTACGGCACCAATGACCTATTGTTGACGCGTCCTAAATCAATACTCACTTGCTCACTTCCATATTACGACTATACTTCCATTTTTCTATAGTGGCTGATGATATCAGGTGATTGTTACACCTACCTTATGAATGTATTTTAAATACCTTATATTAAGAATACCTCATAAAATGAATATTTTTAATTAATTCGCCAACGTCCTTCTCAATGCAGCTTGTGACCCCAGAAATGTGCTTACCACTGTTAAAAAGATTCCTTTTATCAAGCACGAGGTGTAACAACGACCTAGTGTCATCGGCCACCACAGAAAAATGGAAGCATAGGCTCTTGTTCATTCTCTTTTACTCTCTCTCGCTTCCTACTTCCATTTCAGCGCGTCCTTCCGCCGTTCTCTCGCTCTCACTCCCGCCTCCCCCAGCGCGCGCCGTGCCCGCCTGCCTGCCTCGCGCGAACTCGTTGCGCGCTCGCGGCATGCGAAAGCGGCGCCGCGCTGCGAGCGTAAGGCACGCGTGTGGCACGCGCGGTGGCACGCGCGCGGCGAGCGCGGCCCGCCGGAAGAGCCCCCCCGCCCCGCCGCCCGGCCGCACGCTTCGCGAGTTCGCTACAGGTGGGTTGGCAAGATTCGCAACGCTCTGGCAGCGGCCGCGTGGGACTTAAAAGAGTCGGAGGGAAAAAAATCAGGAGGGAGCGGGCTGTTCAAATGAGTAGGACGTCCCTGGATGATAACTTGCGATACTAAATTCCTCTAGAATCAGGCACTTATGAATAGTTTGTGTAAAAATGGGGCGGATGTTTTTGTAACTGAATTACTAATTTCATAAACATTTTGTACTTCTTGTGCAGGTTTTCCGGTATGTTGATAACTAGAATAGCAATTACAAGTAGTACAACCAAAAATGCAGTTTAAATGGTTCTTTGATGTAATAGATTAGTTTGTAGCAACATAAAAGGCAGGTGAATGAAATTTGGAATAAATGAGGCTGAAAAACGTCAAATTTGTGTTATATCAATTGACAAAATGGTCATGGAAGACTTTTATGGGCAGCAAACACATCAATGAAGCAATGAAAGTATCTCAACGCATAAACGCAAACATTTTTGAAGTGTAATTTCGCTATATCACATATACGTATACGTACCTATGACCATGAATTATTAATAAATTGAAAAAACATTTGAAATCTTCAGTTTGAAACAGATTACAATCACACCTTGAGATCTAAAATGGATTATTCCTGATTTTTGTGCTGAAGATATGATTCGTAATTGGAGGGATTATGAAGGAAATAGTGAATATAGAATTAAGATTAGAAGATCTTAATAATCTTTTGTATATTGGCAACATTTATATGCAATCTGGTGTACGATAATATAGGTGTTGAACTGTTGATATTAACATTTCTTCACTATGATAAACAAAAAAAGTGGACCGGAGAGAAACAATTCTGGCCTCTCTGTCAAGTTGAATCTCTAATGCGACTTGCACCTATTGCTGAAAGTACGATTGCTTCTAAATTTTGATTTCGTTATCGGTATGGAAAAAGAGATAAATAGGGCAAACAGAACTGCTTTGGAAATATGGATATTGCACTGAAGCGGGAAACAATAGATCCTCTTCCTTTACTTGAAGTATGTAAATTAAAAACAAATTTAATGTAAATTTAACCAATCTATCTCCATACTATAAATATTGATATTCACAAGATGCCAACATAGCATTAAGTTTAAAGAACATAAATGAATATTTTGTATAGTTTACTTTTCGATCAGAACTCTACTGATTAATCGTATTTTACAATTTTTCGACACAATGAATATAACATTAGTCATTGAAATACACATAATATTTTTACAAATAAATTTTAACTACTCTTTTAAAAAGATGAGCATGTAAAAAAATCTATTTCAGTACATAGTGTAGTGAGCTGAAAGAGCTTCCGTAAATCATGATACTTTTTTTTAAATTTAAGGTCGCATCAACTACTAGGTCATTAGCGACCACTATTGGATGTAACGTTATGGTATGAGAATGAAACTACATATGATACCCTTGTAATAGTTTAGAAGCTCTCGTAATAATATTCTCACCATATAATTATAGTATAAAGGTCACAACCACCAACGAATCCCATCATACACTGTGATTCATAACACATTTTTACAATAATGCCTTACCAACATTTCCATAGTTATGGCTGAGAATGGAATGTCTAAAAGAAGTAAGATAATATAAAGATTGCGTATTTACTAACCGTCCGGCGACTAGTATAAATAGTACCAGAAATGTAACGGCCTGTGAAATCAGTTGATGCCCTGAGCCACAATTTCATAATTTCAAAATTTCATATCTTCCATTTTTATGCACATTTTTAATCAACTGCACAAGGCTAAGGAGAATGAGAACAATTGTTTAATTCTATATCTCTGACACTATTTTTGAATTCACACCTCACGGCCTTGCGAAAGCAGCTTCACGAAGTCGATTCGAGCCGCAACGTTTCTCAGAGCTAAGCTTCTCGGGCGCTTTTCTCGCGCTGAAGAAGTAAACGACGGGCGTCCTCACGAGGCTAAGTAGTAAATAGAGAGCCAGGGACCCCGCACCAGGCGAAGGAAGCAGGGAGGAGCAAGGGCAGCCCGACAACAGGAGAGTGAGAGAACGGCTGGGATAAAGGAAGCGTAGGGGGGAGGTGCAAAGATATGTGCAGAGGCACGGAGAAGGGAGCGAGCTGGAGGGCGAAAGGGGTAAAATGGCAAGGGTGTGAGGACACGACAGCCACAGAGCGAGGCGAGTCGAAGCGAAACGGAACGGAGAGAGGACGGAGTTGAGTCAGGACAACATAGAATGGGTGGGAAGATCGAGGCGGGGTGGGGAAGGAGGTGGAGGAAGGCACGGAAAAGGAAAAAGAGACGGAAGAGGATGAGGAGAAAGTAGAGATGGAAGAGGAGGAGGAAAAAGAGATGGAAGAGACGGAAGAAGAGAAGGCGGACGAGGAGGAGAAGACGAACGAGGATGAGGAGATGGACAAGGAGGAGACGGGAGAGGAGGAGGGGGAGATGGGAGAGGAGGAAACGGGAGAGGAGGAAACGGGAGAGGAGGAGGAGGGGACGGGAGAGGAGGAGGAGGAGGCGGAGGAAAAGACGAAAGAGAAGAAGACAGAAGGAGGAGAAGAAAGAGAAGAAGACAGAAGAGGAGGCGGAGGAAGCGCGGACGGGGGGAAGGAAAGCGAGGGCTGGGGCGGGGCGAAGGCTAAGCGGGGGGCGGGGCCGTGCGCTTGGCCTGCGAGCGGCCTCCGACAGCCGCGGACAGAGATCGAAGGCACCGCTCAAACATTCATGCGCGCACATCGACCAGCCCCCGAGCCCCGCCCCCTCCCTCCCCGCTCCCCCCTATGCCCGGGGCAACGCGCGGCGATCGCCGGGCGCGTTTTGGCCAGGCGCCCCGAGATGGGCGAGATAACGCTGAAAGACAGCCGCCCGCGCACCCGCCCCGTCTCCTTCTTTGTGTTGTGCTCCCATGCCTGTTTCTGAGCGATGGACACGCGCTGTCTCCGTCTTTTGAAGGCTTTGCGCTTCCTCTTCTTCCTTCCACTGAGCCTTCAGTCCTCCAGACTGACATCTGCACTTTCAAATATTCACCAAGGCTAGGTTGTTCTCTTGACATGTTTGATAGGTACAAAACTAAACATTCTAGATGTATACAAAGTGAAATATTAATGATCTATAAACCAGTACTTCATTTTTTTATTTTAATATTGTTCTTGATTAAACATTCTTCTTGTCAAAATCACGCATATTTACATGTTTGTTTGTGCTACCTGTTTATATTATTCAAAAGCACACATGCATATTTATTTTTCTGTGGAAAATCTGACACAATTTCTTTTTCACTGGAGATTATTCAATATCGAAAATATCTTTCTATATTATTTTGTTGCGTTCTACTGAGTCCTGAATCGCTTTTAATTTCTCGCTTAGATAGAAGTAAGGAAGTTGACTAATACGGTAATCGAACGAGCAGTTATTGATAGAAACAAAGACGTTGTGATCTCTGATAATGAAAATAGTTTTTATCGTAAAAAAAGTATTATTAATGATGTGTTTGCAATAAATATGTGCATTATTTGGACGTTTTTTCCCAACAACGAGTCTAAGTAATTCCACATCAATACTTTTGCGGAATGTTTTCGTCCAGAGGTAAGAATAAGACTCTTTCGGATAAAACACAAGGCGTAATATTTACACCTGAGGGAAGATTCAGGTCTGTGACCCTTCAGTTACAGGACATGGTGCATAGACAATAATTGAGGCATTCGAGGTAAAAATAAATGTGAATAGAATGTCACGCTTTGCAAAGGAACTGTTCCCTCAGCAAAGTCATGAACCTGGAGATCCTGAGGTTCGAGTCCTGACCATGGCGTATTTTCAACTAGCTAGGTCGAATTCAGCCAATATCTAAAGCACAATTCTAAAAGCTGCCTCGTCCTATCGGTAGTTTTTTTGTGGTCGTTCCGATTAATACAAGACAAATACCGGAGCATTACCCTCACAAACGGGCCGCGGATTGTGCGCGAGGTTTCCTTCTCGTCCTTAGGTCTTTCTTCTCTCCTCTTGACACACACACACACTCACTCACAGGCACTATATTCCCACAAATGTCGGGATACCTGTCGGGAGCTTGGAGCTTGTACAGTCTGGAGCGCTTGCGGGCCACGATAGATACCGTGAGGGGAAATCGTGCAAACCGACTTGTAGGTCAATACCAGATTTCACGTTCCAGAGCGAGAGGAACATTTGAACCTTCTTCTTCTTCTTTTTTTTCTTTTTCTTCTTCATCTTCATCTTTTTCTTCTTCTTCGACGGTTTCTACCTCTTAAGAGTTTTCCGTTTTCGATTTCCATATTTTTCGGTCATTCCACTGACCTTCTTCTAGTCCTTTCTCATCCATTACTATCTGTATAATTGCCTTCCAGGTCAAAACAGGTCTGCCTCTTCTACGCCTTCTTTCAGGTATCCAGTTTTCAAATTTGATTTGGCGATCTCTCATTTTGCATCCTCTGGACATGTCCGTACCATTGAAGAACTTCATTTTCTAGTCTTCTGGTTATGGTTGTTTGAACCCCATCTCTTCCCCATACCACTTCGTTTCTTATCTTGTCCAGCTTTGTTATTTGCAAATATCTCATAAAGTCGAGCTCTACTGACCGTATTCTGTCTCTACAGCGTTTTGTTAAAGGCCACATTTCTGCTCCATATAGTATAATATTTTCCACTACACTGTGGAATATTCGTCTCTTTGTGTCTTGTAACACATTATTCCATGTAGAGCTTTGATTGCATTTCTGCCCATTGTGAGTCTAGTGGTAATATCTTCATCAACCTTCCCATTGTCAGTAATTATAGTCCCCAGATATTTAAATTTTGAACAGTTAGTTATTTCGAACATTTGAACCTTTCGGGTTGTAAAATGCACCTCACTCATGCATTAATGGTTGTAGTATTGGATGCTACGGAAAAGGTTCTCACTCAATCGCTGGGAAATGCAACGTGATGCACTGATTTACTCAACTCGAGCGGCGATAGATAGAATGTACAATTGTCGCTATCATAATTTCGTTGTCCATTCTCAAAATTAGTTGAAACATAGACAAACTGACTCTCTCTTCACAAAGGCCAATAACCTCGATTGCGCCTCAATTGTCAAGTATTATAATTATTTACAAACAAACGTCTCAAATGTCTTTGCCACATGAACTTTATCTAAAATGTTTCAATTTAAAAAAATATTTAGTTCCAATAGGGCAAAGTGCATCTATAAATAGAGCACAAGTGCGACTTTAAAATCGCAAATAATTCAAAAATTGCAAATTCAAATTTCCAACGTTTTTTTTTCCATAAGGGAGTTTTTAAAGAGAAAAGTTAGTAGATACAATTTGCAATGTTATTATAGTTAATTATAAATAATTATAAATAATATGAGAAAGTATAGGCTGTTGTATCTCAAGAAGTTTCAAAGATTTTTTTTGTTTCTCAATATATAATAAACAATATCTTCCCAAAACGTTACCACATCGGCGTCTGTTGCTAATAAAATTTTATATCATTCTGTAACATAACACGTTTGATTTGCTTCCAAACATTTATTTCATTAATTTCCAAATTAAAAACAATTAAATTATTTAATGCAACAGACCTAGCTTTAGAGAATATTTTGTGACAAATCGAATCTTTTACTATTGTTTCCATTTTGATCGCTCACAATGAGTGAATACAAAACAGTTTCTGTTTTTCAGAATATGAATGTACGTTCCATTTTCCGTTCCATTTTTATTAAATAAGAATATTAGCATGACAAAACACTTTTTATCGTTACCACATCACTCCATAGTAAGGCAAGGAAGTTCCATTTTAAAATAATGAAACCAGAAATCTTCTTATTGCATTAATTCTAGTAAGTAGACTGCACTTCAAAGAAATATTAACCAAAACTACCACTGTCTCTGAAAGAAATGTAACATCATTATTTGAATGTGCGATATTGAGCGTCAGGAAAAGGACACCTTCAGTAAGTGACGTTATAAATGTTTCGAAATACCTATAATAAAGGAGAAATTTATAATACCCGAGGTAATGTAGGCCTTTTCTGCTAATCAACTTTAAAAAACAATTGAATTTTTAGAAATACGAAATATTTCACGAATATTGCGCGCGTTTCTTAATCGTACAAATGTATACTTTAAAAAGTGAAGACTTTTCTATTTTTCAAAACTAAGAATTTTCTAATTCTCAAAACTATTTTCTCATGTTTATATTGCTTTATAAAATTATTTACTTACAAGAATGAATGAATTTATTAATGCGGATAAGAAAATATTGTTTTTTAAAAATGAAGTTGATTTCATTACACACAGAAAAATAGCTTACAGAAAATAATTGAATATTAAAATCGTGAAATCGCATCACATCTTCAAAACATGTAATGTTTATCGCTACCACATCACTCCATTGTATGGCAAGGAAGTTTGATTTTAAAATAATGAAACCCGAAACCTTTTTATTGCATTAATTCTATTAAGAAGATTGAACTTTATTATTCTATCTTGTCCTTCGTAAAGATTAAAGCACTTCACCTCGACTCAAGGCAAATGTCTTGTTATGTAAATGAAACATTGTAGAAATGGGATTTTCTGACAGAGTTTGGAAAATTTTAAAATAGTATTCTGACAACAGATTGCACTCTATTATTCTATCAAAATCTCAGAGACTTTTCTAAGGATAAATATGTCGGAATAATAATTATTATTAATTCTTAAGAATAATAATATTAATTATTAACTAATATATTAATTAACAATAATTAATACGAAAAATAATTATTATAATAACGTTTCACTGATTTCAGAAGGTACCTTGATGCTACCGGACCTCAGACAAAATTTTCGAGACTGTAAGAAAAACTCGTTTCTACAATGTTTGTTTTACATAAGATATTTGCCTTGAGCCGAGGTGAAGGGCTTTACTCTTTACAAAGAACAAGAATTTATAGCTGAGAAAATGAAAAATGTGTGTTCGCTGTGTGTTAGTACAATCACCCTAATTCCACTTCTAGACAGCAACACTTTATAAAATTGCTATAAAAAGTAAGCAGTAAAATAAAGTTCCTTCCAGAACATCCTTCCTCTCCCACGTCAGAAAACCCAATATTTTGCCAAACCTGAGTCGTGCCATGGCTGTCACAGCACAAAACAAGAAAAATAGATACTTCAAATAAAATTTGCCTAGCCTACGCTTCTGTATAACATTCAAACTACCACATGACAGAATTCCTTCGAAAGATTCCACGCAGAAAGGAACAGAACGACTAAAATCGTAAACTATTTTAGATAAAATGCCGTTGGCGAAGCCAGTCCTGTTGCCAATACTTGCAACACTGAGAAACATCGTTTCGAAGTGTAGCACAGTCTTCGTAAAGCCATTCAGATAATATACTATGTGCAATGTGTGAGAATAAGGTTGGTAAAACGTTTCAAAAACTAGTCTTTTGAATATTACATTGGAGACCTGTAACTTGGACGGATCGCTTTCTCTGACTACAGTCCGTCTCGTGATACTCACTCCACATACCCTCCAAATATGTACCGTACACATGAAACTTCAACGGCTGCTATTGTTGAGCAGAAAATGACAGATGACAGGCGACAGTACGTAGAGATGAGACCTCAAAAATGACCTTGACCCACCTAAATAAATTGCCCCTTGTATGATACTAATGTACTTTAGGATTTAATAACACATTATTTGTGTACTTGATGCTTCTATATGTGTGAGTTTTTATGATTACGTATGTTGAAAGTCTGCAGATAATTATTGTTTTTATTTGACCACACGAATAGACAACATGAAAACCACGTTAAGATTCAAAGCCGTTAACCATGCTGTCAATATTATATAAATGTTTAGGAAGAATTAGTGAACTATAGTAATCTCTCTCTGTATAAAAGTGAATGTTGATAAATATATAAGAGCTAAACTCTGACACTGTGAGACCGATCTCCATGAAAGTTGGCACTTCTACATGTTTTTGAACGAGGTTTATGGGCTGTTAAATATGTTGTAAATTCATTACATGGAGCTGCACAGCAACAATTAATATTTACGTCAAATGCAACCCGGAACACATTCAGCAGGATTTTTAACCTATATCGTTAAATAACTCCTAAACGATGCGTTCTGTGGCCTTAAAACTAAAATTTCGAGGCCGAAGGCCTCAAAGAAACGTTTCTCACACCGTAATCTACTGAATGAACCGTTCTTGAACATTCTATTACATTTTTGCTGGTCCGGCGTTTTCCGATATTACTTCACTTGCTCAGAGGTGTGCATAATCTGCAATTGAATGTAAATGAGAAGGACAGAGAGCGGCAGAGACAGGCAGACATGATACATGGTAAGGGAGGGAAAGATGGTGAGAGGATGATGGGAGGGGAAAGAGGGAAATGAAGGGCAGAACAATGTCTGTCGAGTTTTCCTAGTAGTGTTAAAAAATAACGATGGTAAAAATAAAAAATACAGAGGTTCATGAAATTATCAATGTCCGTAAAACATTTCATTAATAAAATTGCCAAGTACTATTTGAATAAAATTGGTGTAAGCACCATACAAGCAGCAGTTAATAGTATAAAATTTCTGTTCGTGAAATCTAACTCTCCATCAGCGTCAGGGGCATCATTTCGGCCTCAGTTTTCATTTATCATATTATCTCCTATATTTTTTATCCACCCCCAATCTCGTCTCAGCAGAGAACTCCGCAACTCTCCTCTGGGGGCTTTCTGGTCCACCGGCGGCGCCGCAGCTCGTCCTTGCCTCGGCGGCGGCCTCCACCGCGCTGGAAAATCTCGCGCCGGGCACCGCGCCAGGGCAGATAACGGCCCGGCCGCTCTGTTGACTGAGAGGGCAGCGCGCCCCGCCCCCGTAGCATCATCCCTTGCCTCCACCGCCCGAGACCCCCAGCAGCAGCAGCAGCAGCAGCAGCAGTCGTCACCGCCCCTCCAGCGGGAAGACTTTACCATCCTCGTCCACTCCTCATAAACAACTCTTCCATTTTTTGGTCCCCATTAAATTCATCTGTAAAATACCTAGGCCTCTATTTAGACTCACAGCAGCCGGCCACTAGAATTCTCCTGCAGACAGCAATTGAATTCGACTTCGCTAACAAGCCAGTCGAAAATCCTGCGACTGTCGGGATTCGAAACTAGAACCTCCCAATCAGAGGCACCGCTGTGGTATCAGTTGATGCCCTGAGCCACCTCTCCCGGTGATAGTGTGATGAGATGGTGGGTTGGTGGAGCGTTGTGTTATTCTGGTAGTGTGGCGTTGAGGGGGTAAAGTGGGAGGGGACGGTGAGAATGAAGAGTGAAAAGCCGTCGGTGGCGGCGGCGGGGTGGTGGAGGGGAAGGAGGCGATGGGAGAGGGAGCGCAGGATGATGGTAGCATGAGCGGGGAAGGGAAGGGTGGCAGGATGGCAACGAATGCGGAGGATACTTGCAGGCGGCGGCGGACATACCAGCGGGGGCGGAGACGTATAGGGCAGTGGCGCGGACAGCAGTGACAGCGGCGGCAGCGACGGCGTTGACGGCGACGCAGGAACGCCCGCCCGCGCGTGTGTTTTTCTTCCAGAAAAGTCCCTCCCACCCTGCCTGTCTCCCTCGTGACGCTGGCACTGTTCGTTAGGATAACAAATTGAAGCAAGAACACAGCGCCGCTCTAAAACCAAGGACATTCATAGCCAACTTGGCCCATTTGGAGAGCTGGAGCTGCAAAAGCCTGCTTCTCTGCCGAACACCAGCGATTACATTGCCCCAACATTCATTAGGCTTTTGACAAACTTGCTTCTTTATTATTCCGACACCATCGTATTTATTTAGTTCGAGCTGTTATTTATGATGCGTTCATTACGTCATCTGTTTCACACATGCCAGATAGCGTATCATATCTGTGTACTATATCCAAAAAATGGGTACTTCGAATTATTCTTTGTACTCAATACATGAAGTGTAATGTACCCAATAGATTCTCATTAATACAGAGGAAAATAAATGATCAAATGAATACCTATTGCAGAATGGTATCTCATTTATCGTCTAACTATACCAGAAAATGAACGAAATTAATATGTTGCCTGTATTACCATAAGCATCAATTTATTACTTTTAGGGATGAATATTACTGTATACTCAATATACAAAAGAGAATTTATTTGATTGCAATAAAAGAAGATTCACTTTTGGCAAAGTATCACACACAAAATATTTATTACGTAAAACAACTTCGGTTATGTTTCTGAACTAGAATTTCAGGATTATCATTACAAACTTGAGAGGCAATACACAGTACTGGTAAATAGCATTGCATACTGTAATAATCCCTCACTCTTATCATTTGTACAGGAAGATTATTTATTAATTTTGCCCTGTTCTTCTAACTTCGGGGGATGCGGGAAGGAGATGGCATTGCAAACATGCATTGCAGTAAGATAGACTATTCTAATAACATAATAAATTTAAATGTTAAAATTACACGGCTCGCCTAGCAATACAAAAACAACTATTACTACTACTACAACAAACAACGTGTGTTGCTGACGCGCGTTGGTACAACAACACTGCAGGGCTCGCCCACCAATGAAATTTTGGAAATTTGCGGAGGACACATTTCGTAGATTGACCTTTATTAAGCGGTCACCTCAGGCTATTTTTAACTGCATTATAAGTCGAGGAGGAAAAATGGAGATTTCTGTTAATTTGACATCGTTCTACGTCGGGACGCATTGTCATATTTCTTTGAACAAAAATCTCCAGAGCCGCTTATCTCACAGGGAGATTACTTTCTGGTTCAGGAAACAAGATATGATTTTATTACATTTCTCGTAATGAAACAACAACGCGTTTCTCCTTCCTTCCATGAGAATCTGGATCTCGCGGAGTACGCAACGTGCGCGAAAAAAATATGGACTGCATCTTTAAATGTAGCATGCTCGTACTTAATGGGGATTATTTACTGCTTGCGGCGAGAACGGAAAGTAACTTTCTCGAATAAGAGAATGAGTCACAATTCAAGGGTGTATTTTGATATTACAGGAGAGTGGGAAAATTATCCTAAATACCTTGTTTAAATTGTATTTTGTCATTAATGGAAATTAAAAATCTTAACGAGAACATACTTCATTCGAAACAATTAACACAATTAGATTTAATTTACGCTTGTTGTTCAACTTAGCGGTTATCTTCCAACACCGAATTAAAAAGCGTGTCACTGATCTTTTTTAAAGCAATATGGAATATATTTTGAAGGTTTGGGATATTTCCTCTCCTCCTTTTTGTTAAATTGGATCTCATTAACTTTATATAATTTTTAAAGCATAGAGAAACATTGTCCTATGTATCACACTGGCCTAAAGACTCGATACGCCTGTTGATATGTTTCTTCAGCGGCGAAGGAAAAAGACAAGATGATGCGTGTACTCTAATCCCTTTCTGTTTTATCCTCCAAAGAAGAAACGTGGAATCCAATCCTCCGTGTCGGCGGTGTAACAGTCACACCCCAGCGTGGCGTCGTATCGTACGTGATCTCTAATGAGAGGCACATGTGCTTCAGGACGCAAGCACAAGGCGTTGGCCGGGGAGTGGGGGAAAGCAAATGGAACCAGAAGAAGAGGGCTTTAGCTGCACGCTACATCACCTCCTTTAGCAGTTGTTTCTTCGCGCCCGAGATCATCGACGACAGTTAGATTCTTCCAAGTACAATGAAACCTGCCTATATGGTCAAATCGATTAAGCGGTCACCTATACTAATGGTCATTTTTTCTTAATACATCTGTAAATGCTCCGTATTTTCTGCGGTCACCTGAATGAGCGGCGAGCGGCCCGGCACATTTTGTAGATTGACCTTTATCAAGCGGTCACCTCTAGCGATTTTAAACTGCGTTATAGCTAGAAGAGGAAAAGTGGCAGAGATTTCTTTTGATTTAACATCGTTCTACATCGGGTTGCATTGTCAGAGTTATTTTAATAAAAACCTCCAGAGCCGCTTATCTCTCAGGGGGATTACTTTCTGTGACAGGTAAAAAGAGAAGATTTTATTACACGTCTCTTAATGAAATAACAATGCGGTTTTTCATTCTATGGGAACCTGTTAAGGACCTATTCATTCTATGGGAACCTGTTAAGGTCCCGCGGAGATCGCAATATGCGTAAAAAACATATGAACTGCATCTTCAAGTGTAATTTGCTTGTACTTACTGAGGATTACTTATTGTTTGCGGCGAGAGCGGAAAGGAACTTTCTCGAGTACGACAATGAGTAAAAAGTCAAGGGTGTATTTTGTATTACGGCAGAGTATGAAAATAATCCTAAATGCCTTGTTTAAATTGTATATTGTCATTTATGGTAATTAAAAATCCTAACAAGACCATACTTCATTTCGTATCAATTAGCACTTTTATATTTAATTTTTAAAAGAAACCTCATCTATGATTAAGCTGTCACCTCAATAAATGGCCAATTTTGGCCGGAAATATTGGTGGCCGCAATATCAGGTTTCCCTGAATACATTCTGGGACACTTCAAAGATTGAACATACCTCAGACCTTTCGGCAATATCTGGAACGGATGAATTGTTTGATAGATGGGTAAAGGTATGATATGAATGATAACAGAGCAAAGGTGGAATGAGTGGAATCCCGAGAAAACATATCGCGAACCCGATTTGTCTCGGAAACATGCACGTGGATGACCCTGTATTTGAACTCCAGCTTCCAGATGTGCGAGTCTAATGCACAAGGAGCTACACTACTCTACATGTCACCCTCAATTTTTCTCTCCTTGACATCTTAATATTATGAAAAGAAGGCACAATACTGATGAAAGGGTGTGAAATCAATCACGATATGTTTCCTTTGCTTAGGAAATCAAATATTACGTGGAGAGTAAATTTATGAACATCAGCCAATACCGAAGAAATTTATTCCGATAATCAGAAAAATGGTCTATGATTACAATATTTACTCTAAAAAGGTTTTTGAATAGTTTGTCATGTATTCCCTGTTTAAATGTAGCAAACTACAGTATATAGATGACAAAAAGACAGCGAAGTTTTGATACTATCGTCGATTTGTATTATTGATGGTGTAGACAGCGTAAACTACAAACTGCAAAGCAATTTTATTTGTTTACATTATCATGACACTGTTGCCTGTTGCCTCGAGCTTAGAAAAGGATCGCATTGGAATATCAGTGTTGATACAACTAGGAACGAATATGCTCGAAATATACGTATGTAACGACTAGGCTACGAAACATTTTAATAAAGATACTTCAAATTTTGGGCTACTATTGTTTCAGTTATCTTTTGCATTGCACAACTTTCCCTTTGTCAGTCATAGAACATATCATACTGAGTCAACAATTTTAATGTCAGTTAACTTTCTCTTAATATTCTAATGTTGTAGAATGATAATTAGTTACACGCAGTGAAAATAAAATATACAGAATATTTTTATATTTTTCGTTCGTATAAATTTGAAAGTTATCACATTTTCGAAGAAACAATGATTGGACATGGTGCAATTTGTATTCGCAATAATATTGATCATTTAAATTACATTACGCTTGATGGAACCATACAATATCATATTTAGGACTACGGTTATAACTCCGTGAAGTAAAATGAATGATAATTATGCTGCGATAACGATGAGGGTGAAAAAACTCTCAAGCGCCAATTCCCAAATGCATATTACAAACGTTAACCTTTTGAGAAAACCTGAACCTTGTTACGCGAAAGCCGCATGAGCTACTCAGGCTAGATTCATTTTTAATTTTCATTCTTTTTCATTTTTTAACTTTTTGTAGCAGACGACAGGCTGCACTCCTGCTGTGTCCTGACTGTGTTTGCTGCGAGAGCGTTGTTCTGCTGGGGCCAGAGGCACTGGGCCATGGGGTCAGGGCCCATTAAGAGAGGAATGCGCTCCCGACACACAGCTCATGAGGCGCTGACATTTGCCGACTGCGCCTCTGGAACTTTCCTCCCGTTGCCAGAGCATCTTGTGACGGTGAAGTCCTTTCTCATCTCCAAAACAATGGTTTCTCTAGTTTTTTCTGTTATTGGCGATCATTGTTTCCGTCATTTCTACCGATATTTGTGTCATATTTAAACATAAAATACTTTTATTTTTATGTTTATCAAAAAAAGGTAAAAACTGTATATAACGTACGGGGGGAAGAGACTATCTGCGCACATTTTCTTGAGGCACAGAACGCAAAAAAGGCGTGCGATATTAGCAACATTTTGAGAACCTAGACATTTTTGTTCCCGAGTTATGGAAAAACAATTTAAATGGTAAATGAACTGCCGTTTTGATTTTACTGCATTGCTAACAAAATAGTAATGAACATCAGTTCTACTCTTACCACTACAAGCAAAAGGAGTGCTCAGTAAACTGTGCGCATAGTGATGCTACATCATTTTCATTCTGCGACAATGCGATGGCGGATTCAGGAGGGTCATGGGTTCAGGGTCCCCTAAAAAATTCTGATTTTAATACGTTTATTAAAAACAATTGCTACGTATTAATCGCGTTACATTACAAAGGCATTTCCCCATTCATCCAGACGGGATTCACAGAAATTTACATTCTAAAAACGTGTAATTAATAATAATAATAATAAGAAGAAGAAGAAGAAGAAGAAGAAGAAAAAGAAGAAGAAGAAGAAGAAGAAGAAATTCATTCTCTAAAAAGCGAGATCCGAACTGAAATTGTTTCCCTCTCGGAAATACTTTCTGGACCCGCCCCTGCAGTAGTAACACAACTCCAAACAGTATTGTTCTTAAGATACACGTTTCACGCTTAAATTTCGTTGCCAAAATTTCCAAGACGTGTGAGACAAACACTACTGCTCTCTTGTATCATTCAGCACTAGTATTGAGGGTTTAGATTGAGGGTTACTATGTAGTGAAGTGGAATTCGAATTTGAAGGACACGTATCATCACTCGAATTGTCATTGACATCATTTTTCATATTTTATAATTGTCCAGAAAAGCCAAGTTACAATCACGGTTCAAGAGCTGAGCGCCAACATCCCATCGAAAGTATTTCACAAAGAAGAAATAGTGCTCAATTCTAAGTTACAAATTTAATCTAACAAAAGGTGAATTTGTTTCTTATTTTACTTCCCACTAGAACAGGAGAAAATTATTTCTGGCTGATAATTTCTTCGTGAGATATTGTATCAATTATCATATTCCTAATTTACTGCTCAATATAATATGCAGTAGTTGTTGCATTGTACATCCAAGACAAAAAATTAATGGTTATAAAAATGATACTGAAAATAAACGTGTCATATACTAGCATGTAAGTTTCAACGATACATTTTATCACTTCAGGCAGCTCCTCAAAATTTATTTAATGGATTCCACTCGCTTTGAGAGAAAAATACAGCTAAGAGACATTGACTTTAGCTTGCAAACAAATGCAAATATTGCTTGATATTTTTGTTCGCACTTTTTGTATTCAATTAGATATACATAAAGCATAAGAATATTTACATGCCCTCGGCTTTTTAATACTACCGTGGTATATCAGGGAAATTTGCGATGGTTTATTCATTTTAATCTCTTGAATCAGGCGAGTTGAAGGAGTTGTTGCGGATGAATCTAAAAATGAATCCGAACTCAGCTAACATTGTAATAAAAATAATATGTAGAAGCACAAGTACTTTATACATTGAATGAGACACAAGGTTGGATATTGAATCATATCGATCGCGCAAAAAATGTGTATTAACATACATTTCTAGATTTCGTGATGAATGTCTTAAATGAAGAATGTCACAAGCAATTTTGAAAGCCAACGAAAGTAAAATTGTCACTCAAAAATATCTTCAGACTTAGTTTGACAAATGTTTATTCTGAACAGAAACCAAAAAATGCATTTTTGATATATTTCAGACAGCCCGCTTCTTATAGATTTTCTCTTGTGCACTAACGACTTTCTTTTGCTGCCTCCAGTAATGCTGCCAGTCTCTCTCGCATTCTGCACCTTGCTGTTCATTTGTTTTACCAGAACTTTTTTGCTCCTTGAAGAATCCTGATAACCATTAATTTTCTAATGTGGAAGAAGCAGTACATACAATGAACGGGATTGGGAAGAACCCTTCGAGATTTCTCGGAGATACGATGTCGGAAACAAATCATTTCTCCAGTTTCGTTGAGTTCCTGGAGCAAAAGAAGATTAATAACGCAATTTGTGAGATATAATTAAGTTAGTAATACGTGCCGTTTGTTTTACAGCATCTGTAAAGATATTAACCCGTCGATGCACCGAAGACGAAAATTACACTTATACACTTAAGGGGTCTCTGAGGCCCCCTCCTAAAATTACAAGGCACAGCGCGAAAAATTAAATAATTTTTAATAGAATTTCATACAATTTTATTATATTTCTTTCTGTACTACACTAAGATAAGATTGCACATTGTTTAAGGTGAATCTATTTGCAATTATTGCAAAAAATATAGTTATTAGAGTGTTCTCCACAAATATTCTTCATACATTTTGTACAAACATTCTTAGTTTTTCTGTCCATTTTGTGCGGACATATGTAACACCTGGAAATAATTCATAAACACTATTAAACCAATATATTAATTTATAATTATAATTATTTTGTTTTAAAAATTTTACTAACCTTTTCCGTTTGTTTGTGGTCCTTCTGCCGCTCGCTTCTACAGCTTGTTTGATTCCGAAAACATTTATGCAGTTCAAAGTTCTTTTATGAATTTTGGGATTGTTGATCCTTGATTTCATATTTGGTTTTGATAGTTCTTCTGATAGTTCTTTCAAGAAAATTCGTCGCCGCCCACTGACCTTTTCATTGTACTGTTTGTGCACTTTGGTGAAAATAATGTATGCATTCAGTGCTGCAATGTCTATAATATTGTAGAATATGCGCATTGGCCATCGGCGCGTTTGGCGTCTTGATGTGTAGTCATCTACCATCTGGTCCATCATATCCACTCCTATCTTTGTTTTATTGTATAATAAAATCATTTCTGGTTTGTTTTGAAGATCACTACATTGCTGATTGCGATGCATGGAACTTAGTAAATAAATCATTTTATTTTTCTTTGCTTTGTATGACAACAAAGTCAAATTATTTGTATGAACAGACATACTGGAAAAAATCACTCTATTGTTTTTCAATTCATTCGGAATTTCTTTTTTATTTTGACGTAAAGTTCCTAGCAATGTCAGTTTTTTCTGTAATAGGAACTCTGCGAGTGGAACGGACGTAAAAAAATTATCCACGGTAATATTATATCCTCCGTTTCTCAAAGGATGTGTGAGTTCCTTCACCATATTTGCTCCCAAATCTTTTGCCACGGGCTCGCCTTTTTGCTTACCACAGTAAATGCTGCCATTCATTGCATACCCATTCTCAGCATCACAACACCAGAATATTTTTATGCCGTATTTAGCAGGCTTATTCGGCATGTAAGTTCTAAAAGGACACCGTCCTCTAAAGCTAACTAATTGTTCATCCACAGTTACATATTCACCAGGATTGTATACACTTTTACAGTTAGTAATAAAAAGATGCCATATGTAACTAATGTGTGGAAATTTGTCTGTTTCTCTTCTTGCGTCCCGGGTTCTTTTGTCATCAAAGCGCATGAACCTTCGAATGTCTTCGAACCTGTGGATATTCATAGATGCTGCAAAAAACGGATCATTTCTTTCACTCAAAAATAATTCTCTTATTGGGACATCCCACGATTTTGAAGAGCCAGCGCAAATCACGAGGCCGAGAAACGCATCTAATTCTTCCCTTGTCCTATTAGTCCACATTTTTCCTTCACGATCAGCAACCCGTTTTGCCTCACGATTTGTACATCGTAATATTTCTTCCTTTATCTCATCACTAAAGAACAAATTGAAAGCATCCAATGGAGACGAAACAGTAATTCCTGGAACTAGCCCAGGACGTTTACGCACAACATTGTGTGCTAATGTTTGTGATATCGATGGAGCGTGGGGACTCCATTGGTATCCATTTTTACCCCTAAATGTTACATCACAAGAAACATCCGTGTTTATCACTGGCACATTGGCGGAATTGTCGACCTCTTCTCCATCACTGCTATAGTTACTACTGCTGCTACTGCTACTATATCTTCGCCTTGGCTTCTGAGATTCAGGCACCCACGACACATCTTGATCACTGGCGTCACTAGTAATATCTCCAAGGTCGCTTTCTTCCTCCAAATTTAGCAAGTAATCAAGCTCTTCTTCATTCAAATTAACACTCACATTCGATGAAGAAAGATAACTTCTTGATGGCCACTATATACCGCACAATTTACTCAGGGAACGTGTTCACGCTGGTGACGGAAACAAAAGTAAATTTTGCGTTGAAAATCTGCTGACTGTAAAGGAATGGTTTCCTGAAGTGAAAGTAAAATTCTTGGAATTTCCGTGAAAGGATATTTAACAGGAAACACTGTCATTCTCCATTGTCGATAGCGGAGCATTTTCCCTTATAATACTTGGAACTAAGCCACAGAACAATAGGGGGCTTTTCAGGCCCCTTAAGTGGAAACTACGACTACCTGCACAAAAGGCGAGAATTCTAAATGCGGATATGTTTCTATTTACTCTCCTTGTCCTATCAGAAAGGAAAAATATCATTTTAAGATGTCAAAAAATATTAGTAATCACAAGCAAAAAACAACGGAATTTTAGCTTTAAACAGAAGTCAGGGGGCCTGCGAGGCCCCTTAAGTGCATCGACGGGTTAACATAAATGCTGTAAATCGTGATTTCTATGATATAAGTGTATAATAAAATTTTGCTGGCACGTAACATCGCGTAAACGAAGTTAAGGAAATGGGGCGTCTTGCTAAGTTAGTACAACCTTCATGCAGCAGACACTTAATAAAAACAAACGTCGACAAAACTTGTTAATTAACATTCAAAATATCTGACAACCGCATGCATTTCATACACAAAGTATACCGTGTTAAAACCATAATATTCAACGAAATTTCTAAACAGATAGCAATTTATCTTGAGCTTGCAACAAATCTCTCTGTCGTGAGAAGAAAGACGGAGCAGTCTCATTAACATAAATAGATTACCGCCGTTTTTGCGTGCTGCGCGATGTTCTCGCTTCGGCGTCATTTGTAGTCTACTGCGGCGCCAACGGCCTACGTGAGAACAACACGGTGCAGGGGGGGAAGGGGAGGGGTTGATGGAACGCGCGGGTGGTAGGGGAAATGCGGAGAACAGTGTGGGAGGGGAAGGGGGGAAAGAAAGGAGGAAGGAGGTGCACGATCGTGACAGAAAGCACGAAGACCAAAGCCTCGGAACAAGAACTACAATGGGTTCATTCACGATAACCCACGAGTTACAGGAGCTGTCTTACGCAATCCAGTGCATTGTCAATCGATTTCATTGTGTATAATGAATAGAATAAACAGTATATTGCGTGTAATTAATATAAATTGAATTACCAATTTCTTATCATTAAATAACTGCGAATTTTCGCATCTCGCCTGTGCATGGATGTTTGCTTTAATTTTGTGATATGGTGGGGCTTAACCCAAACTACCATGTATCACCTTCAACACCTCATTCCTTCCCATACCTCTTCCTGTCTGAATATTGTGAATGGACGTTTAAGTCTACATGGAAAATTAAAGCAGAAATGATACAAGGGCATTCACAAAAATACTTTCATTACACATGTGAAATAAATAAAGGAAAATGTTTTCTACGAAAACTTGTTTGGAGCATCAATTTGTACTTAAGTCACTTTAATTCATTTAAATACATTTTAAAGAAAATAAAGGTATTGTTTTTAATGGAAAATCAAAAAAAATGTGATATAGTTAATAATGGTTTGATATTTTGCTTAAATGGCGTAACAAAATTTCGAAATAGTTCTTCTGTCTTAAAATTAATCTCAGAACTACTCCTGAGAAGGGAAGTGTTCGTAGAGATAGGAGTGGGATCGAAAGGCGATATCAGGCCAGGATGGGAGATATGCAAACCAAAGTATTGGGTGTAACGAGCAAGGAAGTGTCATGAGATAGCACGTAGACAGAATGAAAAGGATAGAATGGAGTAGATGGAGACTCCAGCACTTTCCTTTCCGCTGTTCAAGCATGAGGAAGCGCATGCGCAGAACATAGCGGCTACGCGAGAACAATAGCTCACTCATGTGCAGTTGCACATCTGTGAGGACCAATACCACGCAAATGGGCCCTTCGGAAGTCTGAAGAGGTCAGCGTATTCGGAAACTTATTGAAACGTTTTAGCATTGTGGCTTTATCAACGGATGAGAATTAACACAACAGATTTAGTATTAGTATTTGAGATTTCTTAATTACTACAATGAATTTATTTGATTTCCATTTTTCTGTTCCCAAAATTCCATTTTTGACAGAACAACATTCTAGTTTTTGGAAAGCAAAGTCTTCAGAAAAGTCTCCAGGTTCAACTGCGCCATTGTAATTCTAAGATCTCTCCTGACAGTCATCACATTCAAGTAAAAATTACAAGTACTACTTCTGATTTCATTTGCAAACAGAACGATGCGGATCCTACATGAAATACCCGTGATAAATTTACGACACGTATATTAATCCATGTGCGCCAGAGGGATGAGATGAGTTTCGTATGTTGGCATCGCTGTTGGCGCATCAAACCATGAAATTTAATGTAGCTTTCACAATTACATAAGAGTGACAATACTGCCAAACCAAACTCCAGTTGCCGACCATAAATAGCCTGTGTGACAATGGCGACACATAAAACTTGGGGGAGAGGAATAATAGTGAAAACAACTTCATTACGGCGGAATATTAGTCCCAAAACTGATGTTGACGTTTTGTTTTTAACAATTTATAATACACATTACAATCTATGTACACAATACTACAATCTACAATAAAAACTAATTCTCAGATTAATATTGTTATTCACTATTTTGGTAAAAGCATTAAGTTCACACAAAAACAAATTCGTAGGTTTTTAGTAATCTGGAGTTTTTGTTGAACCTGGTACATTCTTTAGAAACGAAACATCTAGATAAACGTGTTTTATAAACCAATGTATAAAACAAGTTTATCCAAACGTAAACTCATTTCTCACACTGGAGTCTCCAGTTATTAATACTCTTATTTATCAAAAACTAATGACATTAAAAAATTATTTTCCTTTCTGCATTCACACTGAAGTGAGTATCTAGCCCATAATACACAATTTTTTTCTCTTATAAATTATGCATCTGATGTATCACAAACATGCTTACTACTGATATATACCAGTCAGATTAATATTGCTACTTTGTAAATTATTCTTATTTGCAAAAAAAATACTTGACTTCTGTTTCATTGGTTCAGTGAGTTATCTTAGAGTATAACTGGAGTGTATTGAATATAAAGGTTTAGAAAGCTATAAGGAATAAAACCACTGCAAGACAAGAAATTGGAATGACAGAATAATGGATGGAATAAGCAATATTTCTGAGACTTTAGAAACCTTTGCCGCAGAATAAAGAGCGCCAAGCTTTGGCGCGTAAACAAACAACCTGGTAGCAACAAGTAAACAAAATACAGGAGACGATATGAATCAACGTGACTGGCGTCTCGCATGGTGTGAGTGATGCCAAGACTTTAGTCTTCTAAGTTTACATGAATTCGTACTAAAAATATTATACCCGATTCAAGCGACCTTTTGCGCGTACTCATTTCCAATTTTGAAAAAATAAGCCAAAGACACATTTCTGGTTACAAAAATAACCATTTTGATAGAGGTTATAGTTATTTACGATGTAAGTTTCGTAAAACATCTGATTACAATACGAGATTGGAAAATTGCCAAACTCGGCCTAACGACCTCGTTTGGTAACTAATTGAGTATTGTAATCAGATGTTACGACACGAATATCGTACAGCGCGTTATCCACATTGTAAAAATTTGTTGGATTTAATGTTAAACTTCGTTCTATGCCTTCATTTAGTATTCACATTTTTTCTCATACAGGTGGCAACACTGTTCTCAACAAGGAGAACTATTGAAACTCTCTTGGCGTATACTTTCCACACAAGTAAATCTAGTTCTGATTCGGATATAGAAATAGCAGCAAATGCTGGTACAGAAACATTGTTACCCAACAAATCAAGAAAGAAAGAAATATCAGCGTGAGTATTTAATTTTTAAAGATTGATGTAAAAAAATGTTCATTTCATGTCGGAAAAAGTTTTGATTGCTTACTTTTCTGGCAAGTCAGAGAAGGAGAACCAAGTAGTCTGGACCCACTATTCTATGTTAAAGAATACAGAATCACTTAATGACAACATTGATAACAATAGGTTTACTCAATTATTAGCGTTTTTAAGAGAAAAGGTGAAGAAAAAAAGACAGAAGTCCAAAATATTTTCAAAAGAAAAGTGGAAAAATACGCCTTTAATTTACCGCCCTAGTGTCGTAATGAAGTAAATTAGCACCCAAGGACGGTCAAGTACTTCATTATGAAACTGATTATAACGACATAATGTTTGACTTTAGCTAATCAAAGTGGATACAAATTATAATATCCTGCGAACGTTAAAGATCAGAATTTACATGCCTAAACAACGTTACTACAATACTATTTACAAGCTAGTAATAAATAACATATCACTAAATCAGGGACCTGAGTATTGAACAAAATCTTCTTGAACAGATACTGTGCGATGGGAGATATTGTGATATTTGTATTTTGATGCCTAGTAAGTCAAGACTTGTATGTGTGTAGTAAAAGTCTCTCAAGCTGTATATCTCTCTAATATTAAAATGAATCTGCTTGTTAGTACATTCAAGCGACATTAGCAACGATGTAATGCATAGCAATAATCTGGAAACATGTTAGACGCGCCTACGTAACCTCTGTTCACCATCTACATCCTTTCCGAAATTTATGGATTCTAAGTTAGTTAACTACGTAAATGTCAAAGGGAGCTCTTCGTCTTCCTCTGGATTTTAACCAATTGTTTAAGTTTTAATACAGAGATAAATAATTCCATACTAAAAGCAAGCCAACATATCCCTTTCGTTAGAACTTCGTATATGGAGTCATATTAAAGTTTATTTTAGTAATAGTAATAATCCATAGTATTACAATCAAAATTAAAATAGTTTTTTGTTCATCAAACAATAATTTATGTAATCGTTGGCAGAATAATAAAGTATCTTAACTGTAAATGTAGTGTTGTGCTGCAGCACAAATTCTGTTTAATGAAATCACATAGTGTTTTTTCAAAAAATAGCATGCACCCTGCAATAGCAATAAATAACATACTCCCCACAACACTGTAATATATTAAATATTTGAGCAACAACATTATTCATGAATGCTGCTGTATTACAGTACGTTGGTACGTCGGTACAGTTCTTTACATACCAAGAATGTCCAAAACGTTGTGAACTGTGCAAAGTCCAAGTAATTCTAGATCACATTTTTAAAGTTTGTCCAAGATTGAATCATATTTAGACAGTTATTTGGATTTAATCATGAAGCAATACCCTATTCCACTGAAGATCAAAATAGCATAATTAATCATAATAGCATAATTCTGTAAAGCCCCAAATAGTTTTTGGACATTTGACACCATTGTCACTTGTAAATATAACTTCCACTTCGTCTTATTTTGTATTAATTTAAGATTATATCCAATTGCATTATTGTGTTGATTTAATATTGTGCCACGTTATATTTGTAGTATTATAATGTATCTGTAATTCTAATAGTCTTTAATAACCACAATGTTCGCGAGACTATAAATACATTAATTTAAAAAAAGTTGTTGTTCCATAACACAACAGATGAATAGCAAATATTTAATGGCATGCATAATCTTTATTGTCACGTAACGTTAACCCTGTGCTATGCTGTGACGCACTGAGTATGATAATTCAGTCGGTACGCGCAGTCTGAGAGTAGGCAGAAAAACACAATCAAATATTTGTATTTTTCCGTATGTCCGTGATTTCTCCGATCAACAGCAGCCCAATGCCGGAGTAGTACCCTAACAAACGGGCCACGGACCGCGCGCGATCTTTCTTTCCTCTTCCTTGCCCTACCCTCATCTCTTACTTATACGCACTTACACCTAAATGCACTAAACTACTAGACATGACGGAAGCCCAGTCGGAAGCTTAGAGCTTGTCCCGGCTGGGGCGGTGTCGGGAGATACCCCGGGGAAAATACCGCAAGGGGGGAAGAGAACCGCCACCGCCCGCGATCAAACATGCACTACACTTACGGCACTAATGGTCTTACTAGTTTACGTGTCCGGAATCACTAATCAATCAATCATTGGAACTTAAAAAAACTCGCCATCTTCGCTTATTTATTTACGTCAAAAACACTTAAAAACAGTGTGTGACGAGCTATGGGGAGAAGTGTAATTTGTTTGTAATTTTCACATATAATAACATCACACTGATACACGCTTGCACGCGCTAGACCAACATGTTCAAGAACCATAACTAAACGACATAATGAACAAATGTTGGCATATAAACGTTTATTCTATTAATTTTACGATTATAATTAATTTTTTTAAATTCTGCAGAATAAAATATATTTTATCCTGCAACATTATAGACTTGCTTTATACTATAAAACCGGTCAGTAATAACAAGTGATAGCACATTTAAGCACCGTTACCTTTCATTTGAAACACAAAACACGAAATTTGATTGAGAAGAAAGCTCAAATTTCTTTCTAAAAGAAAACCCTTAGTGTTTAAATAAATGATAGTATTATGAAAAGGAATTAGACTGAATCAGCCTGTCATATGAAGTGGAAAATTTCAAGTATTGTAAAACAAGACAAAGAAACGCAGGAATTATTTTATGCTCCAAGAGCAATGAAATTCGGAAACGAAACCTGGGGGTATAATTAAGTTAGAAAGCTCGAACTGCAGAACGATTTAATCTCCCTTTTCCCCTCGTAATTGCTTTCTCTCCGAAGCGGCACACACAGCGCGGAAAGCTTTGGCCCGATGAGCAGTACGCAATTGAACAGGAACCACTTGCGGGAAGCGAATACATCGATGGTTGCAGAAGCGCCTCGCCCCCGGATAAGTTAACTGAATCGAATGTGTAATTGCTTTTCGTTGCCCAGGCGATGATCGGATCTGAGACGAGAGCTGCATTCAATGATCGGCTTCTCGCTAGCCAAAGGCTTGAAATTGAAGTTGCGTTGTACATGTTGCAGTTCTCCTATCAGTTGGTAAAATTACTTGGTGTAAAACGGGAGCTCAAATTGGGAAGAACAAGTCTTATTCACTCCAACTAAAACTGCTGCTAAATAAACATTTATAGTGTTGTTTAATTGATAGCATTTTTCTTGGGACCTATGTATCAACAAAATCCTTTCTATTTACATTTTGTGGCTTCCAAATTAATTATATTTTTGAAGATTAAATTTTAGTGATAAAAGTACAAGTAATTTTTAATAATAATAGAAATTTTGTCTAGTAATCGGTACTAAAATTTGTGAACAAGAGTTAGCTTGTACAAGCAATGCACGATTTTGACTTTTCTGCTGTTAAACTATTGCGTCTCATATAGTAGGAGTATGCTAAATTTAAAAAAAAAACATGTTTCTTGGCTTACTTTTTGCTAAAGTAAAGTATAGCAGATAACAAAATCAACCAAACTTTCTACTTTATCATACACATGCCAAATCCATATTATTCCACCGTTCACGCTTTGTGCCAATTGGGTTCTTAATTTCAGTACCTATCAATTGAAAGCATCCTTTAGCACAAAATCTAAATTGAACAGGGATTTCTCGTACATTATTTAGCAGAAATAACACGTTTAACTCAGAAAACTGCATCCGAGTTACTTTCTATCTGAATTACCATCTCTCTTACGAGAACAAATAGATACAATATGTGCCCTGTGAGAATATGGCTAAATCAGTATCTGCCCCCCGAGTTGGGTCGTATGTTCTCTTATAAACTTGGGACCTCGCAGTAGATATTGGCGCGGTGGGACGCGTCAGGGTGGCGGGGAAGGTGTAAGGGAGAGTGGCGGGGAGGTTAGGGGCGCTGGAATTTCCTGCATCAATTGAAAGCGTCCTTTAGCACAACATCTAAACTGAACAGGAATTTTATCATACATTGTTCATCAGAAATAATATTTTTCAATCATGAAACTCCCATAGGAGCTTCTTCCTAACTGAATTACCACATCTCTTACGAGAACAAAGTATGTGCGCTACGAGAATATGGCCAAACCAGCCCCCCGAGTTGGGTCGTATGTTCCCTTACAAATTTGGGACCGCGCAGTAGATATTGGCGTGGCGGGAGGTGGCTGCGTGGCGGGGAGGTTAGGGGCGCTGGAATGAGCGAGGGTAAGCGAGTGTGAAGGCAAGGGCGACGGTAGGGATGTGGCGCCGTTAGTCGATACCCTTCGGCGAAGCTTTTACGACGAGGTTGCTAAATCTTGCAGCTGCAGCCGCCTCCAGCGCTTTACGAGGCCCCGTGTCCTCCCCCGACACGCCAATGCCATCTCCGTGCCACGTGCCGGATGACGTGGCGGCGGGGGGACCTGCTAGTACCTGCATAGAGCGCGCTGGCGCACTCCCGACAAAAGAGATGTATGCTCGTTTCGAGACACTTGCTCGAAGAAGCTGGTTATTCTCCAAAACTTGACAGTGGTATTTGAACATTCAGGTACCTTTCATTCTATCTTTCACAAGTAAGGATTACTGAAGTCTAAAAAAAAATCAATCAACACAAAATAGGCCTTTGACGAAAGCTAAAATAAGAAAATCTGATTGAACAACACTGTTTCATCAGTTTTCACGTTGCTGTGATCGAAATGCAATGTATACATAACGTCATGCATTTCTTTGAATTATATGTCATTATGAAGAAGTGTTAAATATTATTTTCGTTGAAGAGAACCAAATATTGTTAGCTTTTTTAGTTGGAATGGTGGAAAATGTGTAATGATTTGTACACCGTAGTTGACAATTGAGGGCAATGAATTTAATGTGATTACTAAAGCTGAATATGGTGAATGTTCGTGATGGGCAGAACGTACCCTTTGAATATTGTGAGCGAATACTGCATTTTGTTTCATTTTAACAAGGTCTTGATGAGAAGATGAGACATTGGAGATGACGTTTTTTTGTGAATGTGGTAATATGTTGGTGAAGATTCGATTTGTAATTCTCTGTGTATCTAAGTGATTGGAATAAATCTACGAGATTAAATAATTCTGCGAAGGAAAGTATTTTAATGTATGTATGTATGTTTTTGTATGTTTTGTGTGTTTTTTCAAACGCTAGATGCAGAATTGCACCAGATAGGCAAGTCATGGTAAAGGAAGTCTACTTATTGATTTGTGAATTAGTGAACCAGAATATGTCTATTTTAATGAAATATTTCAAATTTATAAACGGATATAATTTTGAGATTTTTATGTATTTTTTATTATCCTGAATGTGATATGACCACGGGTTTGATCCATCAGAACCAAAATGTATTTTACTGGCATATTACTTTTTGCCTATGACACATCACAGTAATTGAATTTTACATTTTACATTAATTACATTTTTTACGGAAACGATATTGACGTAAAGTATATATGTTACCTTGGGATTTGTCAGAGTTAATTTTTATCCTCAACTTTCGGATACCATTTTGAAATTCATGTAAGCTGCGGTGCAAACTATGAAAAGCTATATTTATATCACTATGTGAAGTAAATAAACATGTGTTGTCAGCATATTGTTTTGATATAACTAAAGATTAGCATGTTGTTCGTATTTACATTAAATAAGACTGAAGAAAATACAAAACCTTGGAGTTGAAATCCTATCAAAATTGATCATTCACAATTCTTTCGTTATCAATATCGTAATTAGTGTAAAAAAATACGACTTTACACACTATGTAAGGCTGCATCGTATAACTGTTAGGTTAGCCGAGTTCGACATGTGTGATCGGTTACTTTCCTAAGCCTTCACTGCTGCAGGGGCTGGGTGCGCCACGGCAGGGTGAGTTGAGCTCGTACTGAGGTTAGAAATGTGGTAAACTGTATCTTGTGGTAATGTGGTAAGCTTGTTTCTGAATTTGCCCCTCTGTTTGTGTCTGGGCCACCTGCTAGCTGGAAGGGCTTCCGAGAATTCCGTCTGCACGCTGCCGACCGACAGTTCCACGTAGGGAGGGAAAACCCTCGTAACACAACGCACCGCCCCTCCGCGTTGCTGGGGCCACTCGTGAGCCCATTAGGGCCTGAATTAATTTTGCTTCGCATACGATGCTTTAGCGATCTCGGCTAATTCAACGTATAGCTTTCAGGATTTCCACAACTTGCTTGTATGTTTCGTTTGGAATGTATTTGTCCGTTGATACTATAATATTCACTGAATATTAAACGTCGCAATTTAATGAATATGAACCAAAGGAATTAGCGAATTACGTATAGCATATGGTGGCGTATTATCTATGTTTAGCGTATATGATATACTTCGGTTAACGCACTACATGCGCTATCAACGGTTAACGTATGATGTATCATACAGTGTAAGTCAAGAGGTTAATTCCGAGCCACCGTTCTACTGAAATGCATTTGCAGGCGTGAGCAGTCCTCCATACAGGTCACGTCATGAGTTCCGAATCTCGTGAAGCACTGTTTGGTATTAGACTTTTTATCTACCGATTTCATTTCGACAGTTTTGCACATGTCTGCAGGGTTGTCAACAGTAATGTCTCAAATAAAAGCTTTGAAGTTCCAAAAATTATTGATTTTGGTGACAAAGATTGGCTTTTAAAAATATCTTAAGTAGCCTTTTTAACGCTCAAATGTAATATGCTTTTTAATTGAGAAAGATTTTCTTTGCATAAGCACGGCAATAATCTCTTTAATAATTCAAAGATCAACAACTAAATTAATCATTGTCAATTTATCCTCATGATATCATTGTCAGTTTTTCTCACACTGGAACAACCCGTGGTGTAGTGGCCACACCACTCATTTTATTTTAGGAAACAGTTGTTCATATCTCGGCCGATCTCTGGTGGATTCATGAGGGACGAACCGAGTTCCCAGTGACCTTTCTAGAGGTCTTATGTTCACACTGGCACTCATTCCACCATCGAATAATCAACATAACATCAAAACCATCACCACCTGCAACTAACGTCGAATTTTTATTGTCCAAATTTTCTCACATGGGAAGTACACCTTGAAATGAAAATCGCTTTTCAGAATAAGTCTGGAATAAAATTAATTTCCAAAATTTGCCTCACAGTATGCAACCAAACTCTCTTCTAAATTTGAGGCTAAATCTGTCTTTTATCACTTTCATTCATTTTATAAGAAAAAGGATATTTCTTGTTTTACACTTGTACACTTAATTCATACTTTTATTTTGAGAATAATTGGCAGTGAGTTACTCGTAATTGAGTCGTCCTCTGAGGTTTCATCCGTTAGAATTTTTTATGGAAGAAGTAATTCATGGTAATCCTCCACGATGATAATTTGTTGAAATTTACCAGCTTTGTTGCTTTTTAAAATTAAAATTCTTTACGAATATAATTTGTATGACATTTTTATTTTATAATTTAAAATACATTTTCAGTTTCTGAGGGTAACAAAGGAAACGTTTTCGAAACATTAACAAAAATTTCTGTTATTTCTAATTTAAATGTATTTTCAGTTTCTATCAAAACATGCTATAGTGAACGTGTTACAAATAGATAACGAATTATACGTTACAAATAAAATTGTCATCAAATTGGGATTCATTACTATTTTATAAATAGTATTCTTATAATGAATTATATACAATAATTGTATGACAAAAACAAAATTCTCAATACCCACACATTACTATCAAATTCTAGTAAAGTATTTTTTTTAACTTTCAAGCTTAAAATAGATTTTATAGGAACGGAAATTCCGGACAAACGCGATTCTGATGGATTTGGATTGGCAGCGTTTTCGATTGATGCAGACGTTTTACATCTCGAGTGCATCCAGCGCCGAACTTACACACGCTGCAGCGCCAGCTGCCACTATCCCGAGTCGACCAACGGGCAGCCTGCGAGTGGCCCAGGTTCAACGCTCCGTACCCTCGCTCGTCTGCCCGCGCCGCCACCGCCGCTTTTCCCCGGCGGACAATAGGCGCGATAGCATCACTTGCACAGAGTCGCCCCCGCTGCAGAACTGCCGCGAACTTCTCGTAGTCGACGCATTGTTCGGCAGAGAGCAGCACTGCGCAGCGCCAGCCTCGTAGTACAGAATGTCGCCGTTGCGTGGCGTATTGTGACGGGCGAGCTACCACGTTCGCCGCGTCGCGGACGGTTCAATATTGCATGTAGTTGTCCAGCGATCGACTTCGGACGCTCGTAAACACGGAACAAACCCGACGCGGCGAACACTAGGATTATTTACTAGAGTTGGATGCGCATTATGCCTAAGTCGCGATCTAACGGCCCTTAGAAGGCTGCCTTGGGCTATTAGTGGGAATCACTCTGCGACAGAGAGTAGGTAATGGTTTTCTTTTGACTTCAGGAAGATGGCAGTACTCGTATGATGGGAAATAGTTCGTGTGACACGCGATGATGCTCTTTTTATTTTCACAAATAGCTTCCTCTTGCGTGCCAGATTAATCGATCTTAAAATTTCTGCGTCCAGAACTTTTAAAAAAATCTTTCTGCGTACTAACCGATCTCAAGTTTCAAGAAATTTAGTATTAACTGCATAATATATTTATGGATTTCAGTCAGATAAACAAACAATTAAATTTTATTTTCCGCTATCGGCGAAAAATATACCTGAAAATAATAATTTGTCCTTAAATCTGACAACTAACAAACAGCAAGTTTCGTGTTGCGCTCCTTCTAAACCAGAGCGTGTTCACGTTGACGCAGTGCCTGATGTACTTTCATTTCGTACAAGCTTTCGTGAGACTTTGAAAGGGCATGGATTTTGTACGTGTACGCATTTCTTCAGGCAGATAACATAGAAATTATAGAGAATATTGGTTAAGGCAGTTTTTTTATGTTTCCCAATGGTTTATTATGGCCCTGTTATTCTATTCCTTCTTGTTGGATAATAAAACAACGAACTTTCTTGAATCATACTTCTTCCTAAAAACAGTTTGATTTGTATGATTATACATATCTTCTTTTCAATAGTTATATTAAACTCTATTAGATATATCTTAGAAGGAATGTGTGTTAATTATAATTGAATCAGTTACAGTAGGCAAAATTTGAAGGACTAATTTTTAAATCGTTAAGGTCATCGTGTGTATTACATACTTTAAAAACTGACATCATAACATCTTGATTAAAGATCTTTAAAATTCTACTAGAGTTTGTGATGATACGTGTAAGAGTAATCCGTTTTGTGCCTAATTTACTGCTGACTTCTTTATTCTCTTTATGCAATGAATGCTCTCACACAAATGACGGAGAACAAATCGAAATAACTAATCACATTTTAAGTTTAAGATCACAAACCAGACCCGTGATAATTTCCAGGCCGTAACTCGAGCCAATTCAAAGGAAAGAGGATTTTAAAAAATAATACTATTAATTCGACGAACATTCCATGTGTTAGGGACATTAATAATGTACTAAACCCTTGGGATTACATCGCTTAAAAGGTACAGCTGCACGAAAATTATTTCAACAGAAAAGTACTACACATGTATACTATAGGGAAAATAGAAAATCCCAAAAATGTTGCTTAGAGTCGTTCAGAACGTGTACCCGAAAAATGGTGAAATAATCGTTTACACATTTCGGATCAATACAGTCACAATTCATTGTGAACACATAGTTAAATATGTTTTTGAAAATTAATTGAAATGTTTTATCTTATTAATATCGGTAAATGTATGTTGTAGTGGTGTAATGTAGGATGAACTACTAACCACTTTGACTTAAAAACAAAGTATTTACCTCTGATTTTTTTACTTTTTTGCCTACTATTTACTTAGTATAGAGATAGTAATATAATTTTGCAGGGGGAAACATGGCGATTTTTCGGCAGAAAAGCTTTTTGGATCCCTGATACCGCAATAATTCATGCTTCTTGTTCCTCTAACGTGTTGCATAGACATAATCCACATTTTGTGGCCAAAAAATGGATTTGCGTCAAAATGTCTGGCCATCTGCTTATTTGTCTGTAAACAACGTTTTCGGCTAAACCGTAGGCAACATTTTCACCAAAACTGATATCTCTGATCATTCTGGTTGATGTCACGACCCTTGACTTTAAAACGGATATTCTGCTTTATTCAAGTACATAAAATCTCAAGGACGTTTCCAAAATTTTCTCAAAAATGGCTTCAAATATTTCCCACAATTTTTTTTCAGATATAGGAAAATGTGTTTGTAAAAATGGCATAGGTCCTATTAGTTCATATCGTTGGAGTCTTCGAATTTTCAATAATTCCAAATGTTAATTTTTTTGCGCCTTCCTACAACTATAATAATGAATGAGATATTTTCTCAAATAAATTTGTTCTTAAAAATTGGATCTTTAAATGAGGTCATGAATTTTTTCAGCGAGTGTTCGCATAATTTTGAGTGGAAAAAATTAAAATGTGTTATACATGATGCAAGAATATCCTTGCACCATATGTAACGTCAGAGTCACACGCTTGCTCACACTAATGGCGACTGCTTTCGATAGATCGATTGCAACTCTGTGTTAAGCTGCCCAAGACCAACTGCAATTGAGAACTAATGAAGTTGGTCGTGAAAAGGGCGTAATAAGAAAATGACGACGTTTAAGCGTTCATTCAATTAATTTTAATAAATTATTAACATTCAGAATTGTACTGTAAGGCTAGTTAATAAAAAGATATGACCCACTTCCTTTTATTTGAAAAAAATTACGTAATTTGCTGGAGTGTCTATATGTATAATATACGTATAAATAATAATTTTTACTACTATTATTATTATTATTATGAAGGTAATTAATAATGTAAGTGTTGAATATTGTTTGGAATTACACATCATATAATGTATTCCATAATACTATATTTTATTATAAGTATCTCAAAGCTGGCTACAGAACAGTGAATCCACTGGCGGTGAACAGCTTCATCGCGTCTCCCTTGCGTTCCGCAGTGAATCATAGTTTACGTCCAGTGTTTCATAATGCTACAACATTAGATTTATGACGGCAGAGTATCACTCTGCATTTGGGGCCGCGTAAATGATGCGCGGGAGAGGGAGTAGTGGTGGTGGGGGGGAACAAGCGGCGGTGGCGGCGGCGGCGGGCGCGCGCGTGTAGCCTCTTGTTCCGTTGCGGTGCAGAAACGGCCCAGATGAAAGGGTCTCTGCGGAGACGAGGCGAGGCGAGCGCATTTGCATAAGGCCCCGTCCGCACTGCACCGCGCGGCACCGCGTCGCCGCCGCCGCCGCCGTCGTCGACGCACAGTGGGCCCAACCAACAGAGATTGGTTGGTGGGTTGGTTCGTGTTTCCGAGCGCGTCAACTACTTAGGTCATTAGTAGTGTGGTGCGTTTTTTTTTCTCAGGAGGTGGCGGTGATCTTTTCCCGCACTGGATGGCGAGATCCGGCGCCGACCTAACGTCGACTGGCGGGGTTTTCCCCTCAATCAGATATCTCTCACCAGTTTGGACACCGCCCTAGCCGTGACAGGCTGTAAGCTCCAGACCGGTCTCCCGGCATGCGCGGTTGTGTAGTGTATGCTAGTGTGTGTGTGTGTGTGTGTGTGTGTGTAAGGGGAGGGATAGGACAAGGAAGAGGAAGGGAAGATCGCGCGCGGTCCGTGGCCCGTTTGGTAGGATACTGCTCCGGCATTCGCCTGGTGTTGATCAGAGAAACCACGGAAAACTACCGATCAGAGCAGCCGGCCGCTAGAATTCTCCTCCAGACAGCAACTGAATTCGACCTAGCTGACTAGCTAGAGAGAATTGTGATTCGGGGCACGAGTACTACAGTCTAGTGTGGCGTGGCAACCTTTCAAGCGAGCGGCATGCCTAAGCCGGAAGCTCTGGTGGAAAGGCTCACCTGAGCTAAATAAAGGGGCGCCAGAAGGTGGCTGCACCAGGAAAACCCACGCAAACATAACTGTTGAGAAAGGTTAGTGGCGAGTCTGAGACGATTGTGCAAGATCCCAGGAATTGGCTAGCCATCGAACCTAGGGACACCGACAGCATGGCGCCGGGTGGGGGAGACGTGGGTGTATATATAAACGTGCGCCGTCTGCGCTCGCGGAGATTCACAGAGCTTAGTTATTATCCGAAGGGCTGAGCGGGATTCTCCAGTGCACTCAAGCAAGTGGGTTCAGGGGCGGAGACCGGTTTGGCGCCATGCCATGGAGGTACGTTGGTTACCGGGGACTTAACGTCCGATAGCATCGCGTCACGCGTTGTTACCTGCTTTAGGGCAGTGGCACTAGACTGTAGGCCTAGGGACGGTCGCGGGGTTTTCGCGGCTAAGGGGAAGAAAAAGTTTGCCAGGGTTTAATCAGTATTTGTATATTTCTTTACTTCTTATGTTACTTTGTAAATAAGTAAAAATGTTTATCTTCAACGCTGTTGTCTGTCATTTACTTCAGTATGTCACACTAATAAAGGTACTGCATGTTATAACCCAGGATTGATTGATTAGTTTTTCCGAGCGCGTCAAATGATGAGGTCCGTAGTACCGTAAATTTAGTGCATGTTTATATCGCTGGAGGAGCGGGGATCTTGCTCCGCTGGATGGTGAGATCCGACGCTGATCTACACGTCCAATTACGGTGTTTCCCTAACCAGGAATCTCCCACCAACGAGGCACCACCCCAGCCGGGACAAACTATAAGCTCCCGACTGTTCTCCCGATATATGTAGTAGTGTAGTGCATGTAAGTGTAAGTGTGTGTAAGTAAGAGATGAGGATAGGACAACGAAGAGGGGCCGCAGTCCGTGGCCCACTTTTTAGGGTACTGCTCCGTCATTCCCCTAGCGATGATCGGAGAAACCACGATATATCCCGAGTGGTCGATGTGTTGCTCTCACGCTGAAATGTGAGACATGGCGCTGATCTACTTGTCAGCTTGCGGGGTTTTCTCATTTAGGAATCTCCCTGTTCGTTTCCGACTGGACTCCTCTGCGATTTGTGTTTCCGGGCGTGTAAACTATTTTAGATGTTAGTCCTTTAGGTGGAATGCATGCTGATTGATAGTGGCGATGTTGTTCCACTGGATGGTGAGATCCGGCGCCGACCTACACGTCAGCTTGCGGGGGGGGGCAGCCGGTGCTCCGCTTTAAGCTCTGATTGTCTTCCGACACATTAAGTAGCGCAGTGCATGTTAACGTAAGAATACAAAAAGGATGCACTGTGGTGCGCACACACAAGGCAGTGTCAGCAAGTAGCAAAGTTGCGCAGCACCGTGCTGTTTGCAGTTTGTTTATACTTGCAGCTATAAAATGAATTTGATCTTGCCGCTTCGCGTTCTGTTTCTACGTGTACGTAAGGGGCGAGGAGGAGTTAAGGATAAGGAAGGAAAGTTAGCGCGCGTTTCGTGGCCTGTTTGTTAGGATACGGTTCTAGCATTTCAGTATTGATCGGAGAAACAAAGGGAAACTACCAATTAGAACTGCTCACCACTAGAATTCTCAAGACAGAGGCTATAACTAGCTACTAAGCTGGTGCCGAAAATTTGCCACCATTGGGACTTCAGTAACTCTAACAGGGCCTCAGGTCGAGGGCTGCAGAGGAAAATGTTGCCTACAGAGGGAGCCGATCCATGCAAAAAGAGAATATTTAGCTCTTACGTTGACATTCTGAATCAAATTGTCTCTGGGTTGACCTTAATCACTTAAACCTTGTCGAACAAGGTCGAAATAAGCGATAATACGTGGCATAATATGTGCAGTGTGTGATTCCGCCCGCTGTTGCAAAGCGTTCGCGTAAATAAATCATTGTCACCGTCGAGCTGGGCAACAATGGAACTCCAGGTAAACAAAACGGCAGTTTACACGCGCCATTGTTTACAATGTTACACCAGTTTAAATGTGCATGGGGTATGACCTGGAAATGACTTCCACATACAAGTAGTAGTTCGCGGAAGGGGTTCCGAGTAGGTCTCTAGCCTTCACTTGACATTCTATTAATTAGGAGTGTTTCTAAATTCTTGGTAAGCATAACCGTCATGTACTTATATGATAGACAATTAAATTTAAATTCGAATTCAATGAAACTTGAAAATATACAAAATGTGAAACTTAGTAGTGGTTTTTGATTAAACACAATATCTTTAATGTTTGCCTACGAAAACTAAATTACTTCTTTTATAAGTAAAAATTAATTTTGTTAAACAAGTTCATGGTTAAATTTCAATTTTAATTTCATTTGAAGCAGTCAATGCAACAATATTTTTCTTGTTCTGTATAGATGGTATTGCTTATTATATCGCACTATAAAATTACTACAAATATTTTACTAAAAATGATGATCTTCAAACAATTATAAGTATTTAAAGTATGTATACAATACACTAATTATTTGAGTAATAAAGGAAAAAACAAAAACAAAATATGTACAGACGAAACAACAGAAATAAATGTTAAAAATAATAATCTAGTAATTGAGAAAAAGGAAAAATAGTATCTTCAAAGGTGGCAATTCTTAATTTTGTTACGGGCGACAACTCCTGTAAAGCGTCGTGAATTTGCTCAGAGAAATTCATGGTATAGCGATACAAGTTGTCGAAATTTCTTCATTGTTAATTCAAGAGTTGTTAAAAATCATTATTGAAAAGTCTTCATTTTCATTACAATTAACATATTCATCTCTCAAAGCACCTAGGGAGCTTACAGTTTATCCCGGCATGGGGCGCTGCCCGGTTGAGATGGAAAAAGAAACCAACCCTAGATTTAGATCGGGGCTGGATCTCACATATAATCATTGGAAGGAACTCCTTCACATCCCGGCTACAACATGAGGTACACTCACAGGACTAATGACGAAAGTAGTAGACGCGCCCGCGACACAAAACATTCACTCACTCCCAAAGCATTCTCCCAATGCTTTATTTATTTCTTTACCTTGCTCATTTTAATGAAACATACTTTATTCAAAGAATTTTTCTTTGGGCATTTTGCACCTGTTTCGGACCAGTGAGCGCCAGCGAGTCGTGCGGCGTTGCCTCCCACTTCCCTCGCTCGCTCGCGCTCCTCTGCCTCGCTCCGTCCGTTCCGCCTCAGGCGCTCTTCACTTCACCTGCCTTGCAGTGGCAGACACAGCATGGCCCCGTTTCAGCCTCGCTCCGTTCACACGAAAGATAAAGCTAGTTCTTCCTTATCAAGCACATTGTCGTTACCTACTCTTTCACCTCATGCTTCTCCGTGATGCAACTTTGAATGTCTTTTTGTGTATCTTTATATTTCTGTCTCTTCTACACCTCTCCTCTTGTTCGCCACTCTCTCTCACTCGGCTCCCGTTTCTCTTCTTGTGTTCCACATACGTGTGTGCTCTTGAACAATTTATATACATTTTATATATACAGCATTTTTGTACTACTATAGGCTTATGATTTCCATACTCGGGAAGAAGCTATTCACTTTTAAATTAAACAAGACTAACTTCACGTCCATCCTTACATTTCCTAACTAATCCTGCATATGCAAAATTTTCTCCTTTGAATTTTCGAGTGACTGAGTGTGAAACGTTTACGTCAGTCTGGATTTGTCGACTTCTTACGTCATTAATTTCATAACTGTAGTCTTGTTTTATTCCAGAAAGTGGTGTTCTTCCCCTTTGAGGACCTAAGACCTACCATGTCCTATATGTCAGTTTGCCTACATGTCGACCATGACTACATGTGTACCTGTCTACATGCCTACATGTCGACCTATATGTCCTTATGCAGAGTATTGTGCTCGAGCTATATCCTCCAGTGCGGAGTAACCCGAGCCGAATCAATTGTTCCCAACTGGTCTTCCAATGCGCGTGGTAGTTTACTGCGTGTAACTGGGTGTAACTGAGTAAGGGGAGATGAGGAATGAGACAGAATTGAATGGGCGCACCGTGGCCCATTTTTAGGGTCCTACTCCGCTATTCGCCGGATACCGACGGGGGAGATTACGTAAATCTACGGATCAGATAAGTGGACCAGAGAATTCTCCTCAGTCAGCAGCCCGTGCCAAATTTCAAAAATATGCATTAATCTCCATTTTATCACAACGTTTCGTTTTTAAGTAGCCGTGAAGTAGTGTAAAAAATCTTTAAAATATTGTCAGCTGCTCTGATCAGTAGTTTCCCGTTTTCTCCGATCAACATCACCCGAATGCCGGAGCAGTACCCAAAAAACGGGCCACGGAGCGCGCGACCTTTCCTTCCTTTTCCTTGTCCTGTCCTCATCCCTTAATAATACATACACTACCATGTACTATAGTAACACATGTGCTGGGAGACCGGTCGGGAGGTGTCCCACTGGTAGGAGATACCTGGTTGCGAAAACCCTGCGAGCCGTCGCGTCGGTGGTTCGATGCCGGATCTCGCCATCCAGATGCGGCAGGCCACCGCTACCTCACGGGAAAAACATATACTACACTTACGGAATTAATCACATTAGCCGTTGACCCGCTCGGAATCACTACCAATCAATCAATTTGAAAATTCTGACGTATCAGCAGTAAGACGTTGAAAATTTCGTGCACCACATCGCCAACGCGAGTGCCAGAAAGCAAGCGTCCAGTCCGCTCGCCCCGTCTATTTCCGTCGCCACCTCGCGCGCCCCCTGGGCCGCCTCCGCTGCGGCACGCGGTCGCCGTGGCTGATATCGCCCGCGCCATCGCCCCTCCCACCCCACCCCCCTTGGCAATGACCTTGTGGGCCCGATTAATATGGAAATTGCTTAAAGAGCGAGTGGCCAGGGCCCCTTGAAGCAAGCCCTGCTCAATAATGGCCCTCTGTAATTTTCCTGCGACAGCAGACGAAACGTTCTGCATGGAGACGGTAGAGCCTTTCGCGGTATGCACTAACTTCATGTTCAATAACGCGTAGTTTCATTCGCAATGAAACAATAAAATATGAAAATATAATACGGAATTAATCACAAACCATGTTAATACAAACCATGCAACCATAAAGACCACCAACTTGAAAAAAATAATAATATTCGTGAAATATTTACATACATATTTATTATTCTAAAACTTGTTTATAAATTTCTTGTAGTAAAGTAACTTATAAGAAATCAGGACTATTGAATTTTCATCAAGAGAATTCGCATAATGATAGTGCAGGAATGTTAGCACTTTGTCTTTGAAAATCTAAATTCCCAGGTTCGAAACCGACTGAAACCGCAGGACTTTTGAACGGCGAAAAAGCCTCAGGGAACCATAAAATGGTTTTGACAAGTTGAAGAACCTTAGATCAAAGTCCGTACGTACCCAAAGCCCGGGTAATGGAAACAATTACAATTGTATATTTTTTTCGCACAACTCTTTTCTTTTAATTAACATTTACAAGATGTGCTATAGTCGCATTTACCTCACACAACTTTTCTATTTAAGTTCACATACAATATTATTTGTGAAATACCTCCAGTGTTTTAAATGAGGATTAATTACATTTTCGTTTTTATTCCAGTGAGGTGCAAACCAAAATAGAAGGCAATCCTAATCAGGGTTTTTGTGGTTTCCCTCTGTCATACAGACGAATTCTGGGATGGTTCAAAAAGGACACGATCACCTCTCATCATCATCCTATCACTTCTTAATTCATAATTCAAGGCTTAACCACCTTGTTTTACCAAGGGATACAGCCGAAAAAACTTATTCCCATTATGATACACGTTACCGGATAGAATATGACAGGGCCTCGGAAAAGAACATGTAGCGTGGTCAGAAACAGCGGATTTGCAATTAATAATAATAACACCAATAAAATAACATATTATAATTACTGTTTCAATTGACTGCTAATTACTACTGTTTCCAATGCGCTGACGTTCTTGAGATCAAATACATATTACAGGCATGCTGCAATCAGAAACCAATGCGGTTAGAAGTGTAGACAGAACTATTGCGTACCGAGGAAATAATTGGGCTTGGCATTTAAGTAATTCCGTTGGCACAGTAATTCCAGCCATATCTGCGTTTTCCATATCTCTTTTGCCGCAGGCAGAACGTCGACGCAGAGAGCGCTATGCGGCGGGGACGGGGCGCTCGCTTCCACGCGCGGTCGCCAGGGGCGCCTCTGTGGCCGGCGGGCGACGACGCGACGCCCTCTAACGCTAGGATGCCGGGTGGCGGAAGCTTAGCGCCGGCGCACACAGAGGGCCCGAGACAACGCCGCGCGCCACGCGGGACGTCGCGTCGGTTGCACCCGCGCCAGCGCCCACACCCACGCTCAAACCCTCACTCACACCCGCGCCCACGCCCTCGCCCACGCCCTCGCCCTGACCCTCGCCCACGCCTACGACCTCGCTCACGCCCTCACCCACGCCCTCACCCACGCCCTCACCCACGCCCTCACCCACGCCCTCACCCACGCCCTCACCCACGCCCTCACCCACGCCCTCACCCACGCCCTCACCCACGCCCTCACCCACGCCCTCACCCACGCGCAAGCTCTCATCTAGGCTCCCTCGTCCCCCGCGCCCTCGCCGACGCTCTCCCTCACGCCTCCCGTCGCCCGTACCCCCACCCCTTCTTCGCCCGCGCCCACGTCCACGCCCACGCCAGCGCTCACGTTCAGGTCCTTGTCCACGCCTATGCTCTCGCCCACACCTCCCATCGCCAGCACCCTCACCCCCTCGTCGTCCGTGCCCACGCCCACGCCCACGCCAGCGCCCACGCCCACGTTCAGGTCCTTGCCTATGCCCACGCTCTCGACAGCGCTCACACCCACGCCCACGCTCTCGACCAGATGGATCGAATTCAACCACTATCTCGAGGAGAATTCTAGCTGCCGACTGCTCAGTTGGTAGTTTCCCGTGGTTTCTCCAATCACTACCACGCGAGTGCCGGAGCAGTACCCTAACGGGCCAGGAACTATCTTCTTTTCCCACTCATTGTTCCTTCATCCCCCTATACATACCCACTTATACTTACAAACACTATACTATCATGATCCTCCCGTCATGGCTCAGTGGCAACGCCATTGCCTCTGCGGAATCGATGACTGTGCGGCCTTAGGATTCCAGTCCCGGCGTTGACAGATTTTCCGACACTCACTTCGTAGCTGGGTCGAACTCAAACACCGTGTGGACGAGAACTCTAGAGGCAGGCTTTCCTGATCATAGTTTCCCGTGGGTTCTTCGACCAATATCTCGCGAATACAGGGGCAATTCCCTTACAAACGGGCCACAGAACGCTTGCAATCTTCCCTTGAACACCCCTCACTCATACGTGAATACACTTACATGCACTTTTTCTGCACACTTGCTCAAACCTCTTTATTTTCTGAAAAGAAAATAATCATATTTCTTAATAGATCACGGTCGAGATATACATTATCTAATAAAATTAGTACCTAATAATTCTTTTTCCTAAATTATAGATACTGATGTGTCATATTTGAGTTATTGATACATTTGTATTGGAATCATACTTCGCAACGTGGTGGATAGACTCTTGATTAAAAGTTAAATAATTTGTGCGCAGCGGTCCGTCACCCTCTGAGAACCCTGGTGTGCGTCTTTGAAATTGTGACTGACGTGCGCTCATAAATTCATGGAGCCCTGATTAATTAATCACTTCTAATGAGGTACGGACCTCCAGAGACTCGTCGCATGAGGGCGAGCAAGATAGTACGGACGGTTGAGAGGGTATTTCTAGAACAAGCAAACAATGAAAGCCGGCCAGAAATAGAAAGTATACACTACATATACTACGCTACGCGTCACACTCGGAACGACGAAGAATGCAAAACATGGTATACAATAATGATTTCTGAGCTAGAGGGACCTAAAGAAGAGAAAGGATAAGAAAAAAATGTAGATAGCAGCCCAAATTACGAAGTTGATTTCGTTAAAATAAGTTGTATATTCTGCAAATGTTACAAAAACAAGCGGTTCACTTTTGTCGTGAAGAGAGCTATAATGACATGTTCCCAATCCACTAGACATAAGACATCGAAAAATAGAAACTAATTATAGTACACTTTCTCTTTACCAGTCATCTCGGGACCAGCATTCTGACCAGATGGTCGTTGCCGCTTTAAAATATACCGCTGGAAAAAGTTTTTACAAGTAAACTAGCAGTGATAAAACTGCACATACTTTCTGGCATGGATGTAACATTATTCTACGACGATGAAACGATATGGCGATGATAGGGGGTGAAAGGACGAACACAAATACAGCCATGCCCGAGGAGAGATTGGAACCAGCAGTGATCCCTACGGCACTACTGCTTTAGCAATCTCGACCACGGGGTTGACTATAATGGTCTTTGTTTTAAATAAATATCGCTATCATTAATTTTGTACTTCTGAAATGTTAACTTATTGAAGTCCCCCCAAAACCAAAGCGTTCGTCGAAAATGGGTCTAGCACCATATTTTTTACAATCCCTTGATACATAGGAGGAGAAAATTTAAAGAAAAAATTTGGCGCAGCTGTTTAGAAAATTTGGCACAGCATTTTAGGTTGCTTGTTGCAACCTCGAGTAGATTTTATGTTCAGCCGACTCATCACATTTTTAGTCGTGATGTAGTGGAATAATAATAATAATAATAATAATAATAATAATAATAATAATAATAATAAGGTGCCTGTAGCCGAATACAGTTTCGGACTAGTAGACTGGACTGAACAGGGAAATTCGCATCATGGATCGAAAAACCAGAAAATTGCTTACAATGCATCATGTTGCCCTCCCCCGAGCTGATGTACATAGACTTTATGTGTCACGTAAGGAAGGAGGAAGAGGCCTGAGACAAATTGAAGCCTCCTGGCACAATGCAATAACCGGGATAGGAAAGTATGTAGTCAGCCATCAAGATGACCCACTAATGAGGCACGTCATGAAATCTGACCGAAGAATGGGAAACAGAGGCATTGTAAGTGTAGCAAGAAGCATTGCGAACAAGACTATGCAAAACACCCAGAATGACAGAGACACTGAACTTCTGATGCTACTTAACATGAAATTTGAGACACAGAAAATGTTAAAGAAATCGTGGAAAGACAAACCACTCCACGGACAATATCTAAAAAGAATGGACAAGGTGCTGAATAATAAAGATCAATCATTTATGTGGCTTAAAAGGGGAAGAATGAAGCCAGAATCGGAAGCACTTGTAATAGCTGCCCAAGATCAGGCCTTGAGAACACGACATTATGATAAAGCGGTTCTCAAAATTTCCCAAGATGATAAATGCCGCATTTATCAAGAACACGTAGAAACCATCGCTCATATTGTCTCAGCTTGTCCTATCCTAGCAAAGACCGAATACTTGAAAAGACGCGACAGGGTGTGTAGCTACCTGCACTGGCATATCTGTACCACCCTCGAAGTTCCGAACACAAGCCCCAAGTGGTACGAACACTCACCGAAACCGGTGACGTCTGTTGGATTGTATACGATATTGTACGACCAACCAATTCAAACTGATCGCACGATAGCAGCAAACAAACCGAATATAGTCATCCGGGATTTGGAGAACAAATCGTGTTTACTTGTGGATGTTGCTGTACCTTGCGATCAAAACGTCGTTACCAAGGAGGCAGAGAAACGTCTTAAATACAAGAGTTTGGAAATCGAGATCAGCCGAATGTGGGGCGTAAAAGCACAGGTCGTACTGATAGTTATCGGAGCTCTGGGATTTGTTCCGCAAAATTTGTGTAAGAACTTGTCTAAATTCCCAGGTAATCCAAAAGACTGGGAAGTGCAAGAAATAGCTTTATTTGGAACAGCCCACATTTTGCGCAAAGTATTGTAGAGGCACCGACAGTCCCTAGATCTGCTCCTTGGGTAGCTGGTTGCTACCTGGAGTAGATTTTATATTCAGCCGACACATAACATCTTAAGTCGTGATTTAGAGGAATAATAATCGTCTCCTGTATTATTTCAGTAGCATACCTTTGGGTTCCGGCTCTCACACGCAACTAATCTTTATAAATGAGGGCTCAAAAGAAAGAGAATTTCATGGAGACTTGACGAATTCCATTTTGACTTTAAAAATATGGATGATTTCTTTAAAAACACGCATCGAAATATTCACGTAAAATGCAACCCGCATTACATGTCAATCTACATAGGCAAATAACTCATAAACAAAGGGTTTTAGAAAGCCTTAAAAAGTAAAATTTTGAGGCCAAAGGCCTCAATGAAACGTTTTTCATACCATAATCTACAAGATAAGACATTCTCTGATCCATTCAATTAACTTTTCGGTTCCACGCTTCAATACTATCAAGGCCACCTCAATATTTCAGCCCTCCCTGCTGGTAGCAATTTTTGTGGCTACACGCTTAGAAGGCTGAGATTCGACAATCTTTATTTATGCTTTCTGTTAACACCGTAGTTTGTGCAGTCTGACGAGGTTTATTTGCATAATCATTAATTCAAGTTTTGCTCTCCAGCAACAACTAGAAGTACTATTATAGTTGCTTGATACCTATACCCATGAAGATTGTTTCTTATGCGTGTAGTGAAACTATTCAATTAACGTTTTTTCACGGTCTATAAGTGCTGTGTACTTAATTGTGGAAAGATGTGGGTGTTCAGTGAAGAGTGAAGACTGTGTTTGTGTTTTACCTGTACCAATATATTCGTTATCATTCCATGAAATTTTCAAGTCAACGGATTCAGACACATAGCTTTCTCAAAAGTAAAATGCTAATATTTTTGTGACTATCACGAAAAACTAAAACCTAATTGAGAAAGAATATTGAAAAATTACTTCAAATGTCTTTAAGTAAGTGTTGGGAATTGTTCCAAGCAAATTCTCCATGATATTGAATAAATATTTATTGAAAATTTCTTTTACACATTAATTGCATTGTTTTTTATTTGTATTTGTGTTAGTACATTGCAAGTTACCTTTACAGATTTTAAACAAATAAACACGTTTTGTTAACTATTTTCCCTCTTAGAATAAAAATAGAAGGATATGGATGAGTGTGTGGTTTAACATGCGAGAGTTCTCGCACAGGTACGCAGAGGTAGTGGGGGAAAACTTGTACTTTGGCACAACACAAAGAACAAACTCTTTAAACTAGCTAAAGTAAAATAGCTTGAAATAAATGGAAAACAAAAATCAAAACGCGCTAGCCTGCAATACTACGTGAATCAATTAAAAAAACAACTAAATTCAAAATTATAGAAAGAATAGTGCAAGTCACCCGACAACTGCCAACGAACGCAGTCCAAATGCACGATTTAAATGTTGGCGGTATCTGGAAGTATGTACACCAACGCCCAACTGCAAACTCATATTGTAAGTAAAACACCGTTTGATATTATACTCAAGGTGTCGGTTCGTTAAGATATTAAAAATGCAAACATAGTTTGAGCAACATTCCCATGTACCGAAGAGGGCTTACTAATGCTTACTAAATTGTGTCTAATGCTAACAAATGGTACTCAAAGGTGAAAACATTAGTTTGATTATTTTTTGGCTGGGCATTGTTTTTCTTGAGGTACGTAAGGACGCAGAATATAATTCAATACTTTTTAGTAAACAATTTTTCAATTTTCTCACCCCAGCAAGCTGGCACCCTGACTCTCCAAAACCTACTCGGTTCTTCATAACAAATCAAGGAAAGTTAAATAATATTGCAATGAGTAGGTCTGTTCTTGCCTGATCCGGTATTTTCGCATTACTTTACTTGGCTTTCTCAAGAATAAAAACCTTTGCTATTATTTGTCTATCAAGGAAAGCGAAAAGCTAACTCTGAAGGAAGATTGAAAATTTTCTTCAAATGTTGTTTTTAAAGAAGTATGAATTGTTCCAAGAACATCTCTCTATAATGTTGAATAAACTTTAATTGAAAATTTGTTTCAAACATCAATTGCATTGTTATTTTGTTTGATATTCTGTAAGTACATTAGTAATTCCACTCCTTTATGGAACGGATAGACAAATGGATAGGGAAAGGGTGGGATTTAACATGCGAGAGTTCTCGCACGGGTACGCTAGTAATAATAATAATAATAATAATAATAATAATAATAATAAAAATAAAATAAAAATAAAATAATGATAGTAATAAATAAAATAATTGACTACGAAATGTCGAGATTTTCACATGACGCTAAAGACATTGATAACTGATAATTGTCCCAGAAGTAACTGAGGACCTATGAGTTAAACTAGAGTCCTGAGTAAACATTTCAGCAACCCAAAAATTGAAGCACGTCTACCATACCAATATAAAAAGAGTATTGCTAGGAACCACTTATAAACTGCGTAGGTATCTCACGCTAGGTCCTTTGGTAGAACCCGAATTCAGAGAAGTAGCAAGTGGCTGAAGAGCAGCCCGAAAAGTAGGATAAATCCTAATAATTAGAATAGTAAAAGAAAATAAGCCTAAATTCACTTGGTGTGTAGCGATAATATGACATTTTGTACGTGTGGTTATCAGACCTGAGTTTGTTAGTCAAGGATGCTCAAATGCAAAAATTGTGGGACCAAACTACCCGCGATCGTCCACTGCAGTGTCCCGCATGCCTCCTACATTGAGCTAGACTACAGTCGATCGCGCCCGAGCGCATCGTATCCTCTCCTATCGAGCTGACTCTACACGAAGTGGGTCAGATCGGTTGCCGGACGAATAGCGCTGGGGCCAGGCGACAAATGGCCTCTTGAGCAGCTCTGCAGTAAATGACGATACAAGCAGTACCGACTGCTCGGTGAGGAGCGAAGGCGGAGAGCTAGTCTCCGCTGACGATGAGAGTGAGTGGGACGTGCCTATGGGCGACAGCGGGAACCCAGCCCCATCTTTCACAGGGCCGCCTTCGTTTCCACCCCGCCCCTATTCACCGCCCCTGCCCCCGCTCCTCCCGCACGTGATAAACTGCGACGCTCGCGCCCTCTGGGATGAAGGCGCGGAGTGCCGACACATCCGCAGCGCTGCAGCGGCGGCGGTAGCGGCGGCGGTGGCGGGGGCGGCAGCGGCGGCGGCTGAGGCGGCGGCGGTGGTGGCGGCGGCGGCGGAGGCGGCGGCGGTGGCGGCGGCGGCGGAGGCGGCGGCGGTGGCGGCGGCGGCGGAGGCGGCGGAGGAGGCGGCGGAGGAGGCGGCGGAGGAGGCGGCGGAGGCGGCGGCGGAGGCGGAGGCGGCGGCGGAGGCGGCGGCGGAGGCGGCGGAGGCGGCGGAGGCGGCGGAGGCGGCGGAGGCGGCGGAGGCGGCGGAGGCGGCGGAGGCGGCGGAGGCGGCGGAGGCGGCGGAGGCGGCGGAGGCGGCGGAGGCGGCGGAGGCGGCGGAGGCGGCGGAGGCGGCGGAGGCGGCGGAGGCGGCGGAGGCGGCGGAGGCGGCGGAGGCGGCGGAGGCGGCGGAGGCGGCGGAGGCGGCGGAGGCGGCGGAGGCGGCGGAGGCGGCGGAGGCGGCGGAGGCGGCGGCGGTGGCGCCGGCGGCATAGCCGGGTTCAGCGGGCACGGGTGGCAGAAACAGAGATGGCGGAAACCCCGGCAGTGAACGTAGTGGGGTCGCGGTGATTACGATGGTAGTGGTGGCAGCGGCGGCGACGGGGTGGGTGTGGCAAAGGTGGCGACGAGGGCGGCGGAGGTTGTGGATGGCGGGTGGAGGAGATGGCGACCACTGCGGAGGCCACGGCTGATGGCGGTTGAAACGCTACCAGTACAGGCTGTGAGAAAAAACATAACCGTTTCTTTTGAATAACGACGGAATGCAGTTTCTTGGGGCAAATATTCAGGTTGTGCTAATTTCACGGAGACCCAGCCCACACGAAGGTCTACAGTAATTTAAGTCGGCATTGTTAATCGTTAATAACTTCTTCGCTGAAAAATGCAACTCCTACCAAATTGTTTGGCATATTTGAGACACATCAAAAGAGTTTATGTCCTGCTGGTAAACTGTATGGTGAGGAGTTTGGGGAAATTTTTCACAAGTTAAAACTGTGAGAAAGAATAAATATTTTTATTTTTTACTGACATGTTAAAGCTTGTTATTGCCTGCAACACAAGCTCGATACACGCTCTATAAGTTACCTGGATCGAGAGGATCGTAGTTACACGGAAAATATGAAAACGATTGAATTATGCAACATGTTCTCTTATGGAGGGACTTATGAAGAGAATCATGGGAAGGAAATATGAAAAGGCAAACCGAGTCAAAGTTAATTAGAAGTAAATGTTAATAACTAAGTCTGAATATGTAATACTGTATCAATAAAAAATAAAACTATGTATGTACCACTGGCGTTAACAGGTTCTAATAATCTCAGGCGACCCTCTTCATTCATCATTCATCCCTCTTTCATTAGAACCCTTACAACACCCTTGGTATGTAAATAACTATTATATAACTAATTATTTCCTTTATTTGTTCATTCAGTTCCTCCCTAACTTGTAGCTCAAAGTCATTAAATAAGGCAAGGATCTAATGAAGTGTAAGATTTTGTACCTCGGAGACAAAAGTTTCGATGGGAGACAAGAAGAATGGTCTTATTTGTCGAGAAAAATCTGGACGTTTCATGTCTTCGTTTTTTTGTGTACCATTTTTTTCAAAACGAAGCTATAAATTACATTCATTTTAACTGGATTTCTTTCGCAAATTACTCCTACTTTCTTTTACTATACTGAATGAAACAACTAAAGTGATGAAATATGATTACTTCGTTAGTCACAATTACAGAAACTAATGCCATTTTCTTCAGACGTTTGCAAAAACACACACACACAAAAAACATTTTCTAGAAACAATGTTAAATAATTTAAAAGCATTATGAAAGGGAGAAAGTGGCCGACAGCTTTACACGTATTTCGAAGTTATCTTCATCCCTAGTTTGTTTATACTTCCTCTCATTAACTCCTGAATATTGTGAGAGAAACAAAAGATGTTGAAAGCTCGAATGCTGGACGGGTGATACAGGGAAGGGGTTACTTCCCTCTAGGTGATTGGGAGTGTTTTAAAGGGATTCAGGAAGACTGTACTACTCTTGCTAGTATTTACAAATGACTTAAAATTTCGGACGATGAGATACAGAAGAGATATTTAAATATACAGTAGACAGGGTCGGCAGTAAATCAATCCAAGAAAACATATCTTTCATAAACAGATATTATTTTTGTCTAATTTGTTATGAAATAAAAATAAAATATCATCAACTAATTAATTTACACATTTCATCATGTTAGGGGTTAGGGGAAGTTACTAAAAAAACTTAGTTATAGTGATGGCTCTTGGGATGGCGGTCGTGAGGGTGTATGGTGAGTGTATGAGGGTGATTGTTAGTGAAGATGTGAGAGCATAAGGGGGAGCGCTCATGGGGCTTGACAGCAATCGTGAAAGAATGGCTGTGGTCGCGGCAGCGGTCGCGGCAGCGGTCGTGGCACTGGTCGAAGCACTGGTCGTGGCACCGGTCGTGGCACCGGTCGTGACAGCCGTCGTGGCACCGGTCGTGGCAGCGGTCGTAGCAGCGACTGGGCCACATTATTGTGATGGTTGAGGCGGCGGTCGTGACGACGGTCGCAGGGCGGATGTGGTGACGGCCGTGGTAAGGGTAATGAGAACATGGCTGTCATGGCTCCGGTCGCGGGAATTAGGCTGTCAGTGGGTGAGCATTTGAAGAGCGGGAGGAAGGGCTGAGATGGGCGTCGTGGGCGCCAGGGGAAGCGCGTGGGGTGGGGCGACAGCAGCGCTTGCGGTGGCGGCTCCCCCGCGAGGGTGGCGCGCCCTACGCGACCGAGTTATGAAAGCGCTCCGTTGGTTGTTTGTCACTCGCGCTGTCCTGGCTCCCTCCGTCGCACCCTCGTCCCCGCACCCCCCAGGCGGCCGAGTTGCGAACTCTGCTCCCGCGTTAATGAAGTGCGCGTCGCCTGATACTGCGCGGCTTGCGCTCGGCGCTGCGAAGCGCGGCAGGTAGAAGATAGCGCCTCTCGCGCCACGTCGGGGAATTCCCGGCGCTCGCATGCGCCCTGTGTTTTTCGCGTAATATTTTGATGATCACTCTACAATCCATTCAAAGCCGTTTTGTTCAAAGTTTACATAGAACCTTTCATTAAGGTTTTTCTGAATAATCAAGATATAATTAATTATTGATGTCATATTGCAACACATTTCATTTGTATTCTTCATTCCTTTTTTTTTTTTTTGAGTTTATGCCATTTGTGAGGAATGCAATAAAGTACCAAAACATTAAATTTACTGTCATATGTATTGAAAATATTCTTCAATACGGTGGTATTTGCTTCTTACATAATTAGAATTTGATTTGGTATTTATTCTGAGAAACTACTTAAATTAAAGGATTTACAAGTATCTGAATGATACAATATATAATGATTAATTTGATTTGAGTGTGCTTATATCTCCGTCTCTGTCGCTTCGGCTGTAAATATAGACAGTGGCGCGCCCCTGTAAACAGCATTCACAACTTGGTCGAGTTATAACATTACTGTTTTTTTTTGTTTTCACAAGGATAATGGTAGTAAATAGTTCATTTATCAATAAAATCTGGTCCCTGATCAACTAACCTCTGGGATTTTTCATTACTTTCAAATCGTCTCGCGACGTTTGTTCTCAAACACAATGTCACACAATGTTAGCGCGAAATATTCAAGAATACTGTACTAAACATCAAGAACGCAATGGTTCTAGAGAACTGCATTTTCAGGCACGTGTTCTTTTGTTTATCTATTTTATCCAGGAATTACCTTCAAATTTTGTGAGATGCGTCTCACCAAGAGTGTTAATCATACATTAGAAAATGTCAACCATCTGAAGGGGAGAAAAGAAAAACACTGCTTCACACTGTGAATTGGGCAAGTACGAATTGGCGCTTTTCCCAAAATTATTAAGGTTACGTCAAGTGAAACACGCGATATTGTCGAGGTCCCTTGCTCCTTAACTATTCCATCGCGTGACGGATTGATTGCGCAAGTTGCTGCTACACTTTACCAACAGTAGTAGAACAAACACGCTGAGAAAACTAAAATGCGGAAGGAGTATTCTCGGAATCGATTAACTCACGTAAATTCATTCTGAACAAGGAAGGATAATGAAAAGAATAGAACCTGAAAGCTATGGAAATAATTATCCGTGCAGCAAATGAAACCAATCCAGAAGAAAGGTAATTTACTCCCTGAAACCCGAGTATAAGGAGGGGATTAACACCATTGCAAAGCAGTAAAGATATTAGGGACATCGCGTGACAGAGTAAAGTTGCGTGGTATGGTGAAAAACAGTTGCAAATATACGTTAATCTGGATAAATTTCAGCTCTACGTAATTGATATCTGATGACTCACTAGTCTTCTGCAGTAAAACTCGTTTAAGGTGCGAGAGTATGTTTCCATAAACACTATTTTATTATTTCTCTTTTGTGATGTCAGTGTGTGCTTCCTTGACAATTACAAATCATCAAAGTTTTATAGAACTTTATCAACCCTTTGACCAGTCATGAGACACTTTTTAACGATCCAATCTCCACTTGCTTAATGTGGAAGTATCGACCGAGGGGTTGGGAGAGAAGAATAATAAGAGATGCAAATAGTTTTCTTGTTCATATCCAGTTTATCTTTCTCGCACGCGTTTCACGTGTCCAATCACGTTTGTACTCTCATCACGCGCAGCTCTATTCTGCAACGCACCAACCCGCGTCTAACGCCAACGTGAGAGGATAGTGTGACGCGCCAAAACTGAGCCCCACGGTGATTAGTGAACAGGCGCTTGGCGAACTCTCGTTCCTTGTGTTCTGCCGCTCGTCCTCATTGGCTGACCTCCATTCGTTGTGGGGACCACTTTACTAAGCTCCACGTTCCACTAGTTGCACCCTCTCTTCCAAGCCATCGCGCCCGCCCGCCGTCTCGCGCCCGCCCGCCGTCTCGCGCCCGCCCGCCGTCTCGCGCACGCCCGCCGTCTCGCGCACGCCCGCCGTCTCGCGCACGCCCGCCGTCTCGCGCACGCCCGCCGTCTCGCGCACGCCCGCCGTCTCGCGCACGCCCGCCGTCTCGCGCACGCCCGCCGTCTCGCGCACGCCCGCCGTCTCGCGCACGCCCGCCGTCTCGCGCACGCCCGCCGTCTCGCGCACGCCCGCCGTCTCGCGCCAGCCGTCTCGCGCCCTCCTTCTCGCGCCCTCCGACACCCGCCCTCCGACACCCGCCCTCCGACCCCCGCCCTCCGACCCCCGCCCTCCGACCCCCGCCCTCCGACCCCCGCCCTCCGACCCCCGCCCTCCGACCCCCGCCCTCCGACCCCCGCCCTCCGAACCCCGCCCTCCGAACCCCGCCCTCCGAACCCCGCCCTCCGAACCCCGCCCTCCGAACCCCGCCCTCCGAACCCCGCCCTCCGAACCCCGCCCTCCGAACCCCGCCCTCCGAACCCCGCCCTCCGAACCCCGCCCTCCGAACCCCGCCCTCCGAACCCCGCCCTCCGAACCCCGCCCTCCGAACCCCGCCCTCCGAACCCCGCCCTCCGAACCCCGCCCTCCGAACCCCGCCCTCCGAACCCCGCCCTCCGAACCCCGCCCTCCGAACCCCGCCCTCCGAACCCCGCCCTCCGAACCCCGCCCTCCGAACCCCGCCCTCCGAACCCCGCCCTCCGAACCCCGCCCTCCGAACCCCGCCCTCCGAACCTCGCCCTCCGAACCCTGCCCTCCGAACCCCGCTCTCTGACCTCCGTTTTGGGCCCGCCGGCTCCGCCCATCCCTCTTCGCTCGCCGCCGCTGTACTCGTATTTCGCTGTCACAAGTAAACAATCTGGGAAGTGAACTGTTCACAATAAACTTCTTGCCCAGTCGGTCGCTATGCGGCCTCTCGCGCGTAGAGTTAATGAGAGTTGGTTCGCTGCGTTGGTTGTGACTCAGCACTGAGTGCATTTTCCCGAAGGGCACGAACGGTCGATTGCAGTGTGCCTCTGGCTAGCTCTCTTGTAATTCAAATGCATAGCTTTAATGCAGAGGCTAATGGAAACAGAATTATTGACACTGTTGATTCCACTTCGTCAGAATGACGTCATATTTTAAAAATATCACTTTTTGGAGCCAATCAAATAATTTTGAACTTGAGAGAAAACGAAACGGAAATACACAATTTTCTAACTTCAATTAAAGCATGTAATTGTGGATCTTGGCACATGTTTTTTTTTAAATTAAACATTTTGCTAATTTGAAAATATGGGCAAAAATTCCTAACATGTTACTTAACACTCCTCTACAAACGTCCCTTCCACATTCTAGTATCATTTATATCAGGGCTGTCCAACGTAGAAGGGCTTATGGGCCACATATCAAATTCTAATTAATCCGTGGGCCGCACCGTAATTTAACATGGCTTTTACCCTAACTACTAAGATTATGAATCAAATATATATTTGATAAGACTTTTATTCAATATTATGATTAATGTACACATTTCACATTTATAATTAATTTTTCATTTTTTCATTTATAACTTACGAATTTCATATTTGTAATTGCAGTAGTGTAATTATAAAAATGCATAACAGAACAACTAAAAACACCTTGTATTTGGTTGGTACAATAAATTTTTCAAAGCACTAGCGGGCCGCACAAAAAGGTCCGACGGGCCGCATGCGGCCCGCGCCCCGCCAGTTGGAAAGCCCTGATTTATATAGTTCTGAAAGATGTAATTGGAATTCACACTTCTGACCCAATTACAACGGAGTAACACTGTTCTAAAATTTCTGTAAATGAATACTCATTGCTTGTGGAGCTAACAGAGAGGTCAATGTAGTAATTCTGAAGGAAGCGGCCTGTTAAGAAAATGAAATGGTAATTGTGACTGTACTGCATGCTCACAGAGAAACACAAATGCTCTTTGTTTCAAATTACCTTGAGTTGCGTACGTTGACGCTCAATGCTGCTGTCAACATAATTATCAATGTTTAATAAGTATGTTTTTATAACACCAAATTAACAACCACATTTCAGAACTGAAATTTCATAATAGTTTAAATAGCAATGTAGCTATTGCTCTCCTGATTAACAATGATTACACTCTAACAAATGCACAATTAAAGTAGCCAACTTGATTGAGATATTCACATATCCGTTTCAGAAAATCACAAAAAGAGGTTACTTTTGAATAAATGAAACTAATTAATATAAAGACGGTTAACTCCCATGCTTGTAATCCACTACCACCATATTTTACTGGATCCAAATAAAAAATTACAATATTTCAAAGTTGAAAGAATCTAAGATACAATTTACGTAAACACAAAATAATCAATTCTTTGTAATGGATTCCAATAATAGTTCCTCAAAACCTGTGGGGTTCTTGGATATTTTAGAGAAATTAATACACAAACTAGTTGGTAGTAACCTATGTCAGACAGCAACAACGTGCCAACTTGCAGGTAAAGGGCGTTGGAAGCAATTTGAATGCTAATTCTCACTTCAAAACCATGACCTCTAAACACACTTCGTGACTAGCGAGATCGAACTTCTGATGCGCATAAATTAGCTTTTCAAGTGCAGAAGACACGCAAAGTTTTGATTTATAGTGCTCACTCAATAATGTATTTTCAGAACAGATGTTTCGATTATGAAACTAAATGGAAAATATACTCGAGAATGTATTTCATTGTTAGATAATTGTGAATTGAGTAGAACATCAGGAGCCGCATTGCCTTTATTTATCAAGAGATATTTAAGATCAAAATGTCCTTACTCATTTCAGGATAATTCAACTTTTATTTTCAATAACATGTAAATGCAGAATATATATGACAATAATTGTTTTAAAACAACAAGCGCTTGCATTGCGAACGTAAAGCTTCTCTCGGAACATTTACAACACAGCACTTTTCAATAATTTTCGACTTGTCTAGAGAAAGAGATTTCTGGCATAGTATCGTTTTATACGTATTACTAAATGTCAATGATAATTAGTTTTGCAGGATTTAAGCTGAGTTCCCTTCTGGGGTCAGTTTACAGAATTCAATTATTATATATACTTTGAGAAATTAGAGAATTTTAATTTAAATGTTGTTAACATGATATACAAAGTATCACTATTATCATGATTTAGCACGTCTTTGAGTACTTGGTAATTTCAATATTATTATTATTATTATTATTATTATTATTATTACTTGAGGCTATATACATTGCATTTTTATTCCCTAGCAGTAGCACTGGATATACAGCACTGTTTGCAGTTCCTAAGTTGAACAGTTCATATGGATGTAATATTAATACAATTATTAATAATTACTCATTTTATAGTCTTCTTGTGTTAGGTCATTTTACAGCAGTAACTATTTCTGGATGTTCTTTTACAGCAATGGACGCTACCCAGTCTACCTCTCCGTATATAATATGTTCAGACGTATCCCAGTAATTTGGAGCGGTTTCATAAATAAAATCTTAGTGCAAACATGACTTCCTGAGAAACTGGTTGAATAAACATACGCGTACGTATTTTTGAACCTATGCGAGTGTCCTAGAATTTGATTAATCGCAGATACCACTTCCAATGTGACTCCACAAACTCAAAATATCTTATGTAAAATGTTACCATGACAACACACATGAAACGTCCTCAAAAAAGATTTCTTTGCAAATTAAATATAGTTTTTTATTTTTTAAAAATCTCTTTGTAAGTAATAATGAACTTCCCTGTGCGTGACAATGCAGATGGAGCAGAAACTCGCAGGAAGAAGCGCAAAAGGTTCAGTGCAGAGTATGCAATCAGAAGCACACGCGTGTTTAGCGAGTTGCATACACACAACTTCCTCCCTGATGGCCATCGCCGATGGAAGGCGAATGTCGATACGCACACGAAGCCATGCTTTTGCAAGTTCTACGAATTTAGATATGTCAAAGCGGTATCAAAAGCGAGTTTATATCACTCGTTATTCATTTGAGTTACATTGACCTGGATCTAATGTGCGGTTAATTGCTTTTTTCGTTTTCCAGAATTTCATGTTTCACTCACCCCCCCAAAAGACAAAATATTTAACACAAATCATCCGAATGTCATTTCTTTCAACAATAACTAGGGGGCGGATTTTAATAAAATGTCATTTTTTCTTTTCGCTTCAGAAAAAATGCTTTTTAGTATAGACATAAAATTAATGTTATGACAAAATGAAATGACCCATTTTATATAACATTTTTGCATTTTTTATTTCCACTATTGAGTCATTTTTTTACATTTTCTGTCACTTTTAAAGTACTTTTGGCTGATTTGATTGATTTTAATACCATCTAATGGACCTTGCCATAAATAATATTTACGAGATGCTATAAATGTTCTCCTCAGAATTAGCCTATTCGATTTCTTCGCTTAGAAATCGTAATGGCAGTCGTTGTATGTAATCTATGGCTCCTGAGCCACCTATCAGCACCACTGTCAGTTCTGCTGATTTTTCGATAACGAAAGAAAGAGATTTCTTCGTAAAGAACAGTCCAAACCATGTGTTTACAAACTGAGTTTACTTGAACAAGAGAAAGAAGCCTCGATTACATAGTAACATATCCAACAGCTTAGGTTGTTCATCTCACAATTTTTTACAATTTTTTTTACTAATTTTTCTTTGATTTCAAGGCATTTAAAAACATTTTAAGAGCATTTTATTGACATATTTTTGCATTGTTTTAGGTCATCAAAATCGGCCCCCTAATAATCGTAGTATTTCTGAGACTTTTCAATACGTTCCAATATCTGAATATGAAATTCACGAAATAGAAGTCTGATATAAGACAATAGGAATCTCCACTGTTTTCTCTAATATATCAATACGAACAATAACATTTATCATACGATCTACTCGTTCAATATCAACACAATGGGCAGGAGTGTTCAATTTGAAACAAAACCGTAATTATACTTTCCATGTACGCATTGATTATGTTAGTAATATTCGTGTGTTTATTGCATGCATCACTCCGCATAAATAGCAAACCTCTTCGAATATAACACACAATATTCATAGACTTTGACACAGCTAACAATTGAGCTGTAAATTTCCAGTTATCTGGGCTTCAGGTGAACACTCGCCCTACGAGACGCGCAGGCAATCAACTGTCCGCAAATCAGCTCGTTAGAGAGCTCTCCGGGGCTGATGGAGCGAACAGACAATGGTGGAGCCGCTCCGCCGAAGGGTCTTCACAATGCCACTTAGTGGCCAGGATGTACGAGGGAACTGGTTATCCGCCGGCAGCGGCTACGACTGCGGCAAAAGGTGAACCTTAGGTATCATATAAACAGGGCTCGGATCCTGATGACCTAAACATTCTTTGAAAAATGACCTATACATTGACTGAAAAAAAAGAGAAAATGCCACAAAAATGACAAAAATAGGGGGGAAATGTCCTAATTTTTTTTAAATACTCAAAAACGTGTATGAGAATGTTTACTTTTCAATGAGTTTTACAATTTGAAATAAAACTTATGTAAAATAATGTTTCATATCAAGTCTTTATTTTAGGAGGAAATTTAATCCTTAGCTCCGATCTTCCAACCGTCAATTTTGAAAGGTCCAGGAAGTTACCGAAGATCCATGTCATTTTCAGAGTTCGAAAATCAGAGTCCATTACATTAGCGAATTTCGTCATGAACTGATAATGCAATAAAAACTTTGTTCCAGTGTGTCATTTTAAATTTATGAAACATTAGTTTTTTAGTATCCCCTGTGCAATAGCACACATGCCGATGTGGCCTATAGAGGAGGTGAAGGTAGGGCTTCCACCTTTTCGTAGCCGTCGGCACACAAGGAGGAGGTTGTGTGGCGAACACAACGCTCCGTTTATGAAACATTCACTAACAAAAAAACACGAAAAGGAGAAAAAGCGTAAAAATGGCAAAAATGACGTAAATGCGCAAATAAATGGACCGTAAAATGAAAAATGGCAAATATGACAAAAACGTACCCGATAACTACACATTTCTATCGCCTATGTGTCAGGATAAACATTCATTTACAAGTTAGTTATGTCTACAACACACCAATGAAAAGATGACATGTCATCAGAATCCGAGCCTTGCGTATAGGGAATATACGACGGAAATGTATTAAGACTAAAGAGAAGGACCTCTCCATGTGTCAATATAGAGCTCCCTAAACATTGCTCACACCTAATTATAATTTTAGAGGAAAATGTAAAAGAGAAAAAAAGTGAAAACTAAACGGAAATATTAATTTTAAATTATTAAAAAACACAACAACCTCTTTCTAAATTACCATTTTCTTTTAAAAATATGAAGCCGTTTTTTAAGAAAATGGCGTTTAAGCGCTACTGAAAATGCGAAATTTGAAGCTCTTTCCACAAAAAAGTTTTGAGTTTTCAAACAACTTCATTTAAAGTAATATGAAGCATTTACACTCACAAATACAATAATGTTTACAAAACGCTGGTAAAATGCATAATAAAGTTGAGAGAGGTCATTAAAAAAATAGACTTGTGTATTTTTTTAAACAAAACAAAATACCTGAGATATTATGAAAACAATTATTAAAAATATACATAATCGTGTAAGTCAGTGATGTTAATTTTGCTTCCAACGCGTACATGTGAAGTGCAGTTAAGATTAAGAGACTTGAAAAGATGGGTCTAATTTTTAATCCCTGTTGTCACGAGCGGCGAAAGCTGATTCTAATTTGGCGCCGTCCGCGTAAATCAAATATTTATAACAATCTTTGGCATTAATTAGCAGCTTAAAACATATTTTAAACGTCGCGCGTTGGAGATCGAATACTTTTCCTCAAATTCCGCAAGCTAATTCTAAACAAAAGAGCAGAGTCATTTCTTTCACAATGTGCTTTGGAAGACAGACTCTTTGGCGCCAGATTCTCAACTGTTTGTAAAAAATACTTTCAAACACGACTACAACACTTCAGCACCTACTGGTCACCTAGAAGCCAGAAATAACATTTCTAGGAATTGCCACAAAAGACCAGAAGACGCGGACAAAGCATTGTTATTAAAATTCAAAACTTCACAACAGTGATTTCATAGCAGTAATTAGAATGATTTTATGTATATTGTTCGAAAATTAATTGACTCGGGCTGTCGGCTTTGTGTCGCAACCTCTCCCACACGCAAAATTAATGACACTTTTACCATTTGTATGATAAATTATTAGTAGTAGTTTATGCAATTACTCGTAGTTTGTAATGTTATATTTTAGCATGAATATATGTTTTGAAAACGAGTGATGTAAGAGCGTGTTTCCAAATTTGTACGAATGAAATTAAGCAACATTATAAACGAGTTGCATACGCTATTTTTTGTATAACAGCATTATAAATTTGTAAGAATCAAACTTAATTTTGCGAAACAACTTTCTTGTGATGTCTCACGTATATGACATATCTAAGAGAAAACGGTGGTAATCTGTTCCGTTTACCTCTACCTCCACGATTCTCTCGCTGCGATTAGTTGAATATGTAATGACGTTATCATTCCTGCCATAAAATGCTAACACATCATTTCTGCCGTAAAATGCCCTTTTATGGACAATTTCTTTGAGTAGAAAATGTATATAATGCTGGTATACAAAAAAAACTCATTAAGTAATCGTTTCTTAACAGTCTATTATTTCATGACTCCTAAGTGGTACATTACACTGCTCCAGAACAATTTGGCACTACCGCATTTTCTCTTTCATCGCCCTCGAGGCAATGTCCATGGCGTGGCGCGTCGCGGTGCGCAGTGCTACTACGGCGGTGGCTGCGGCGCCGACAGGGGCCGGCGGCGGCGGCAGACGCCCGCCCGTCCGCGCGCCGGAGACCCTCTCGAATCCCGCGCAATCCGCCTATTGGTGTAATTAGTGCCTCTAGAGGCTGCGTGGACCCACGGGCCGGCGCCCGCGCCGGATCAATGTCTGCCCTCCGCCCTCTCCCTCCCGCCCTCCCTCCCTCCCAGAGGTCGAGCGGAGCGCCGCGCCGCCGCTGCCCTCGCACGAGCGCCCTCTGCTCCTCCACTGTCGCTGGGCAACTCTGGTACGGCGAGGATGTTGGTTTATGTTTTACAGAACATACAAATTCAGGGAAGTCCGTCGACTAATTTCCTTTCCCTTCAACGCCTTGTACAATCTGCGTATATAAATTAACGTTTTACAATGCCACCCTCGGAGATCAAACCTAGATGGTCTATACAACCGCAAATATAGTCACAATCCACCACATCTTCGCAGCCAGATCGTACCGCATATTCTTGTTTGATTCAATTTTGTATAAATTTGTTATAATTACCTATTAAATAAAAAAAATATTCTTGTTTGCCTCTTGGGTTGGCGCGTCTCAGACATCGGCCGCCACTCATTGCCAATCTGTGCGCGACAGCTCCCTCGGTCAAGAGCCTCCTCCTCCCCCTCTTCGTCCGCCGCCGCCGGTGATTATACCTCGCGCTCCGCCAGCGATTAATTACTCGGCAGTTGACGCTCGGGAAAACGCTATGGTGGGCGGCTGGTGGAAGATGGAGGGGTGTCGGTATACAGCGGTGGGCGGAGGGCTGAAGGTGGTGGGAGCCGAAAGGCGGGAGCCGAAAGGCGGGAGCCGAAAGGCGGGAGCCGAAAGGCGGGAGCCGAAAGGCGGGAGCCGAAAGGCGGGAGCCGAAAGGCGGGAGCCGAAAGGCGGGAGCCGAAAGGCGGGAGCCGAAAGGCGGGAGCCGAAAGGCGGGAGCCGAAAGGCGGGAGCCGAAAGGCGGGAGCCGAAAGGCGGGAGCCGAAAGGCGGGAGCCGAAAGGCGGGAGCCGAAAGGCGGGAGCCGAAAGGCGGGAGCCGAAAGGCGGGAGCCGAAAGGCGGGAGCCGAAAGACGGGAGCCGAAAGACGGGAGCCGAAAGACGGGAGCCGAAAGACGGGAGCCGAAAGACGGGAGCCGAAAGACGGGAGCCGAAAGACGGGAGCCGAAAGACGGGAGCCGAAAGACGGGAGCCGAAAGACGGGAGCCGAAAGACGGGAGCCGAAAGACGGGAGCCGAAAGACGGGAGCCGAAAGACGGGAGCCGAAAGACGGGAGCCGAAAGACGGGAGCCGAAAGACGGGAGCCGAAAGACGGGAGCCGAAAGACGGGAGCCGAAAGACGGGAGCCGAAAGACGGGAGCCGAAAGACGGGAGCCGAAAGACGGGAGCCGAAAGACGGGAACCGAAAGACTTTCGAGCCGAAAGACGGGAGCCGAGAGGCAGGGGCCATAAGGCAGAAGCGGGAGGCAGGAAGGGAAGTGGGCGGCGGGCTGCGGGCGGCGGGCGGCGGGCGGCGGGCGGCAGGCAGGGCTGGAGGTGGAAGGTGAGAGAGAGGGGGCGCTACCGAGGCAACCGCGTGTCGGAGGCGTGTGAGGGCTTCGACCGACGAGAGCCCAGACACTCGACACTGACATGAGGGGTCAACAGACTCGGTGCCCTCGCGCAAGTTCTGGAGCAGACGGGAGGAGAGTGCTGGAGGGAAGTGACGGGAGCAAGGGTCGGTGGAAGCGACAAAACCTTCAGGAAGTAGCTGCGCTGCACCAGGCCGAAGTAATATAACAATCATGGCTGAACTCAAATCACAAATCATTCAATCAATTAAAATTTAATTTGAAACTATTTCTGGTAAAAGAAGTCTTACAGCTGTAAAGTTTCTTTTAAGAAAACCGTTTAAATATTTTATCGATACTGAAGTCGTTGATCAAAAATCAAAATTTGAAAGTAATGTAACAATTTATTATTCTCACCACAAATATATTTAATTTGTATAAGAACTTTTTTCTACGACTACACCAAAACGTACGCCTTTCCGCACTTTATCGGTCGCAGTAATGACGACGATTCCACAAGCCGTGCGAGAATATTATACTCGCACGGCTCTCGACCAATCACATTCATCTTCATTCATTATACACGTCACGGGGTTCTCGCAGTCGCCTACAGAGGGCAAGAGCTCTGCGCGTTCTATTGCGATAGGTCGCATCTATCGTAAGACAGGTGAACCACGAAACTGCAAGTTGGTTATTGTTCAAGTCAGAGAACATTGAGTGTTATATGACCGTTCTGTAAGGTTAACGCGCCCATTTAGTATTTTTAAAACATCAATTTGAAAGTCGTAGAGAAAGTATAGTCTTCTACTCGCGGAGAAATTATTATTCACTCGTAGAAATTACGACACTCGTTACAGTTAAAGAGATAAAGGGCAGAAGAGGATAAATAAAGAACCCGTTTTAGTTATTGATTTTTCTAACTTTTCACTAAGAGTGTACTAATACTTATGTGCTTGACTCAAATTTCAGAAAAGACAAATATTTGAGATTAAACCATTTTGTTTGAAATCATTTTAGAATTTTTTAGTTTGGTTACATTTTTCTTTTTTACTAGTACATGCGTTTAATATGTATTGTTATACCCGGAACCATTTTCAGCTAAAAATATAAAATAAAAAAGAGAATAACGAAATTAAAATTAAAATTAATAAAATCAAATTGTAAAGACGTCCTCAAAGCTTAAGAAAAATATGCCCCCATGTCAATATAATAAAGATTGTAAGTCCAGGGATGCTTTGACACTCACTGCAGTACAGAATCTGCTTTTCGCCAGAATTAACAGTCAACGGTGTGGAACAAAATTAAAAGATAATGCGCGAGGAGTGCGCAGTCGGCGTGTTTTGTTTCATCTGAAAAATGCTAATTAAAGCGCTTAAAATGAATGCTGCACTGATTTAACGATTGTCGATACAGTAATGACCGTGCAGAGGAATTTTAATGTAAACGTATCAAACAGAGTAGCTTTGTTTTTTATTAGCACTGAAATTCAAAAAGCATAAAAAGGTAGTTCAGTTATTAATGTGTCTCTATATTAAAGATAACATTACAATTTTTGTAGCGGGTCCCCTGCGAGTGAATACTTTAATATCCCATTTTATCGACAAGTAATACACATTGAAAATAAATCATATTATTGGATGAATAGAATTTTGAACTTCATAATATCCTTCCGTTTTACCTGCTTCATTATATCACACATTTTTCTAGCCAAATTAAGAATAACGTAAAGATGAGATGACACTATTTTTCCCTCGCGTTTTATCTTCTTTAATATTTGCATGCCATTGATATGAGATTCAAAAACTTAAATTAAAATGCTGTGCGTCAATGTGTCAAAAAAATGCCGCTACGTCCGCACATTCAAAACACAACAGTTTCGCCAAACCATAATTTGTCCTTCCACCATCAATATGGAACGATTTATGAGGATTGGTAGCGGACCAATGAAATGAGCTCTGTGGACATCACACGCTACATGTTTGTTTATTGCTGTCCCAGATCACGGTTGATTGAAAACAGCCCTCTGTAACTTCGGTGACTTCCACACCGCATCGTGGAGAGCGCCACTGTACCATTCACCAACGGAAAATCCATCTTCCTTCTGTGGCAGCGGTGTTCTCACTGCAGGGCTCAAACCCCTCGAAAGCAATAAATCTCGCGATCCTTTTTGCAGAATGGAAAATAGAACCGAAAGATTAGATAATACAATTTTATTTATGCTGGAAATAAAAACGGTATTACTAACACGAAGAAATGTATTGCAATGCTCTATAAGGTGAGCTCGGTAAAAATAGCTCTTTCAAGATCAAAAACGACTTCCGTGTTGTAAGCACTCTTGTCCGTTCAACAATCATTCGCCTGTATTAGCTGGAAACGATCGTTCAGGGAAAAACTTATGTTATTGGAAAGCCGTGTGGTTTAATTAGTTGAATATGTTTGTGTCGGTGCGAACGCTGCTAATTAGATAACGCAGTGTCACAAATTCGATGACACAGAGGTTTATAAATGTGCTTCAGTTTCTAGTATGCAGCCGTGGGCGTGGTAGCAAACGGATTGCATGTTGAAAGACATAAATAACCGCCAGAAGCTCGTGCTTACTTCATGAAATGGTGCACAGTTAGATTATTCTATTAACGAATTAGCATTCACGACTTTGATTTACTGTGAGAGGTTTAGTAAACATAATAGTTGCACGTCGGCTAAATCAGTGAAATATTTACTTATTTAAAAGTTGCCTGGGGATAAAACGTTTTTAATAGTTACACAAGTCTTAAATATCGTCTCGATAATTCGCAACGAATATTCAGGGGAAACGATTTTGGAAATGGTGTAACATAACAGAACAATAAAATATCAAAATATATTACAGAGGGATAAAGTTAGTACTAAATCAATTCTATTGAATTGACAATTGAAACCACAGTACGTTTTCTACATAGTGCCTCAAGTTTCAATAAATTATTTTTTGGTTTACAAAAACTTCGTTGAAGATAGAGATTACCCAAGAAGTAAACTCGCTTCACGTTTATACCCATGCAATTCAAGATGCAGTTTATAAAAACGAAGTAACTTAAGTTTAGAAAGTTCAGTGAACACTTTTCATATACTGCACATACATTACTTTAAATAGGTTTTTTAAAATTATAATATGTAGTAACATTTATCTATATTTGTTATTACTTCTGGATCTTATATATGTCTTTAAAGTATTCTCTGCATCAACTGTACCCACGAGAGAATCGGGAAAATAATCCTAGAAAATGACTCTTGTGTTTGACTCCTGCCCCTTTCTCAGCTTCGTGAAGTTTCATTCAAACGACAAACAAAGGTGACCTGATTTCCAGATATTCGCAGACCCCTGCGTCACAAAGGCCTAACGTCCAATTAGTGATGCTATAAAACTTTCAGCAACGGCAGCGGCTGCTGGCGCTTCGTTGGTTAACGGAATAACTGCAGGCGAGGGGAGTACGACACGAAGAAAGGCAAGGGGAGACGAAGGAAGGAGGGCGACAACCGGAAGAATGGCCACGGAGTGGTTGGGAGAGGCGGGGTGAGGCGGTATGAAGCTGGATAAGGCAAGGGGAAAGTGGATAGGAGCAGATAAAGGGGAAGGAAGCAATAACAGGCTGAACGAAGCACGATCAAGGGACGAAGTATAAGAGCCAATGTAGAAGTGGCTGAAGAGACGGATGAGCAGACAACACTGTTACGCGATCGGGCAGGAAGAAAGGTGTACTGATACGGTGTAAGGAAAGGGGAGCTACCAACCGAAGAGGTTGGGCGGGTACGTCTACCAGCAGACCCGCGATAGCTTAGAATATAAACATTTGCTTCTGTATAATCGTTAATCGGGAGACCCTGGAGTCCAATAACCGAAGTTGATGGATTTTCGACACAAGCCACAAACGTTGGTCAAATTCAGCCATTCTGTAAAGGAGAATTCTAGCGGCCGATAGTTTTGATCGTGATTTTCCCGTGATTCCTCCTATGAATGCCGGAGCAGCACCGCAATAATGGGCCAAGCGCGATCTTGCCGTCCTCATTCTTGACACATCCTCACCCCTAACACCGCACTTACACTTACACTTGCACGTACTACACTATCACACGTCGGGAGACCAGTCGGAAGCTTCCAGCTTGCGCCGATTGGGGGGCAGTGCCGCAATTGGAGACATGACTGAAAACTGAGAACTCTCGCAAGCTGATGTGTAGGTATACTGCGATTTTTCTAGGAAGGCCTCTCAAGATAACTCAAATCCCATCTTCGCGATGGAATATGTCACGGCATTTCGCGTCTTTTCTCGGTGTTGCCGGTAGAAGTCGCATGATCGCAAGCACTGCTTCATACGGTCGCGATCGTGCAAAATCTAGCGGAACGACTGAGAAAGATGCGAAATGCCGTGACATATTCCATCGCGAAGATGGGATTTGAGTTATCTTGAGAGGCCTTCCTAGAAAAATCGCAGTATAGGCGCCGGATGTCGTGTCCCAGCGGAGGTGCAAATCCACCACCTCTTGAGATACAGCATGCACTACACTTAGGAGACTAATGATCCAAGTAGTTGACGCGTCAGGAAACCCTGGCTGTCACTACGCCGGTAGCAGCCAGGAGTATGTCATGAGTCGCGCAGAATACGGCCCAGCAGTGGTAGTAAATGGGTTAACAGAGGTAAAGAGAGAAGTGGGAGAACGGCGGCGAGGCGGGCGCATAATCTCCTGAATTTTAATGAGCCCTCGCCTGCGCCGCCGCCGCCCGCGCCGCCGCCGCCGCCCCCACCCGCGCCGCCGCCCCCACCCGCGCCGCCGCCCCCGCCCGCGCCGCCGCCCCCGCCCGCGCCGCCGCCCCCGCCCGCGCCGCCGCCGCCGCCGCCCGCGCCGCCGCCGCCCGCGCCGCCGCCCTCGCTGCCGCCGCCTGTGCCGCCGCCCCTGCCCGCGCCCCTGCCCGCGCCACCGTCCGCGCCGCCGCCCGCGCCGCCGCCCGCGCCGCCGCCCGCGCCGCCGCCGCCGCCCGCTGCGGCACCGCGTGGGGCGAGCGCGCGAGGCGCAGGAGCGGACGCGGCGCCGGTGACATACGGGGCGCCGCACGCAGAGCAGAGCGGGTGTGATATCTATTAGGGTGACACCGCGTTTGCAGTAGAGGTGGTAGAGCGTTTTAAGGGTGAATGCTCGCTCGTATTTTACTGATGTCGCTGCAGTGCTTCTGACAGGTAGGTCCGAGTGTTCGAGTTCCAACATTGGCAGGATTTTCGACACTAACTCGAACTCAGTCGATGCCTCGCGGCCGGCTTCTCTGATCGGAGGGTTTCCGCGGTTTCTCCGATCAACACCAGGCGAACGCCCCAGCAGTACCCTAACAAAAGGGCCACGGACCGCACGCGATCTTGCCGTCATCTTCTTTCCCTATCTTCTCCTCCTTCCATATACACTTACCCTTAAATGCGTTACACTACGTTGCAGGTTGGGAGTCTAGTCGGGACGTTACAGCAAGTCCCTGCTGGAGCGGTGCGCCGCTGGTGGAAAATATCTGTTTGAGGAAAATCCAGGAAGTCGACGTGAAGATGAACGGCGAAAGATCACCGCCACATCTTGCAATAAAACATGTACTACTGGTGGGACTGGTGGCATTGGTAGTTCATGCGCACAGAAAAACACGAATCAATCAAACCGCCCGCTTTTGGAACTGACGATACCCTGTGGGACGAGCTTCCTTACCTGGTTGCCTCAGAACCCTAAGTTCTCGCTTGAGTAAATGCGTATCCACCTGCCTTTGCACCGTGAAATAAGATACGTACGGAACAGTAATAAGAAAAAAATGAAAATAAAATGGGTAACCGAAATGCAAAATAAAGACGATAAATAGATAAGAACTAACGTAGAATGAATACAAAACTACTAGGGAATAAAATGTACACATATAGAAGTTGGAAGAAAACGAGAAGTGAAACAAACACAATTACCAGTAAAATGATTATAATCGTTTTTATATTAGATTAAGAGTTCGATTTGAAATATAATAAAAGAGTCTCGGACGTCTACATGAACACCAGAAAAGGAGACTGCAAAAACGGAAGGTTTATTGACAACACATCAGCCAATGTTTCTTCAATAGAAAAGTCAACTCTCCATTGAAAGCAAATAAACAAACCGCAACGTTAGTCCCCCCATTGAAAACCCTCATTGACGTTTCTTCTTTTGCACGATTGTTCTCTCTTTGCGTCGCATCTCCTGCCCGACTATGCGCAGCCAGGCGCGTACAGCGCAGGCTAGATGCGGCGAGCCGGCAAGGCACAGGGGTTGGGAAGCGGGCTGAGGTTGGGTGGGAGGACGGAGAGTCGAAGCGAGACGATAAAGAGCCGACCGAAAGGGACGGGCAGGGACGGGCAGGGACGGGCAGGGACGGGCAGGGACGGGCAGGGACGGGCAGGGACGGGCAGGGACGGGCAGGGACGGGCAGGGACGGGCAGGGACGGGCAGGGACGGGCAGGGACGGGCAGGGACGGGCAGGGACGGGCAGGGACGGGCAGGGACGGGCAGGGACGGGCAGGGACGGGCAGGGACGGGCAGGGACGGGCAGGGACGGGCAGGGACGGGCAGGGACGGGCAGGGACGGGCAGGGACGGGCAGGGACGGGCAGGGACGGGCAGGGACGGGCAGGGACGGGCAGGGACGGGCAGGGACGGGCAGGGACGGGCAGGGACGGGCAGGGACGGGCAGGGACGGGCAGGGACGGGCAGGGACGGGCAGGGACGGGCAGGGACGGGTGAGGCAGGGCGCCGGGGCGTGGGGGAGTGCGTCGGCCTGCAGCATGTGGTCAGTGAATGTGCGAACGGGGCATGGCGGTGTGGTTCAGAGCAAGGTGGGAGGTGTGGGATGGGTGCGGTGCGGCGAGGCGGGCGGGGTTTGGCGCAGAGTCGCAAAGCGTGAACGCGAATGGGCAGCCGCAAGCGATTTACGGCCGTCGTGGGTCGCCCAGAGGTTGCGGGAGGCGAGGGCTGGACTGGCCGCGCGACCGGCGCTGTGGGTGTTCCGCAGGGTTCCGCCAGATGGGGCGATAGAAAGCCGTCCGCGCGAGCATTGACCTGCCGGCCGCCGCGCCGCGCCGGTGCCTGCGCCTCTCCCCGCTCTCGGTCTGCGCTCCGCGCGTCAATGAACGTGCGGCCCTTCCCCTTCCACGCCTGCCCTGTTGCCGGGCGCCCGGCGCCACCCTTTCCCACCCTTCCGTCGTTCCGCAACCCTTCCTCTGTTGGCGTCGAGTTGCTGCAGCCTCCAGTCTGCGTGTGGTGCTTTCCACGTTCGCGTACCTTTCAATGCTGGCGACCCTGCACGACCCTGTCACAAACCGTCAAAGTCCCTAACACACAATCTCCACGTGGGTACTCACGTCTTTTCAATGCTAACCCCCTAACTGACCTCGTCACTGGCGCGTGGAATATTTTCTCCAGGGATTCCAGAGGGCTCTCTGTCACCTAACACTCATCAGCTCTCTTCATTCTTATAAGATTTTTGTATTTCATAGAAGTAAAAATAAGTTTTGACGCAGCGTGTAGCGTTTTCAGATGTTGAGTCAGAAAAATTACAAATGTTCTTAGAGAGTTTCGACTCCTTCTATGTCTGATTTTCTGTTTGGAGAATCCGTATAGAAAATCGTCCCGATCTCTTCATATGCACTTTGTGACGAGTAAAATGTGATTACGGTACGTTTCATTGAGAATTTCCTGTATCTCCTACCATTTTTCCTACCATTTCTCCAACGTTGTTTATTCCATACTTATCGCTGTGATTCACCGATTATCCTTGGCGAAGGATTTATGAAACGTTCAGATATATCCGTTCAAGACTACAATTTAAAAAAACTTCTCCTTTATACCACCATTTCCTTTTCATTCACGCCACAGCTGCTGTCCTGAGCGTCGTGGCTTTTCGCAACCACGGCCACCCCCGTACACGCCGCCTCCCTTCCACGGCATCCGTAATTACTCCGCCCGCCCAGTCTCGCGCCGCGAACATGACCACGACTGCCTGGCCACGACTCACTCTTTCGCCTCTCTCTGTCACCGCCTCTGCCTCTGCTCTCTTGCTCTTCACTTTAAGCCCCGGCTACCGATAGCCTGGGACAAAGGACGCGCTGGGAAGAGCGATGCCTGTAATTTCCCCCAGCGGCCTATCATCACCCCGACATTCGAGAACCTCCGTCATTCACCGCTTCAATAAAGCAACGGAGCTCTACTTTGAGCAGACAAATCAACCTCTGAGGTGTGCGCAGTAACAATGAACCGCACAGTAACGATCCTTACTCAGAAATTGGTAGAGGTATTAGATATTCTCTTTGATCAATTGTCTCTTTAACCAATAATAAAATACTTGTATTTCCAAATGATAGATAACTTATAAAGAACGTTATTGAACGGCGAATTAAACACCCATCATTTACTATTTTCATATAAAAACAAAAGACATGGGGCAATCGCTTGGGTTAAGGATTGCGATATCAAATGCGTAATGTGTAATTAACGCATTCAAACGGAAAGTAAATGTATTCTGTAATATATGATTTCACATATTTGCTCTTAGAGAAGATATTTTGGATATTAAATACCTTTACCTGGACATGACTTTGCGAAATATCTGAACCGATATGAACATATTTCGAAGAAATAGGAAACAATTCGGCAGCCCAGGAGATGGGTAGCTTTTAAACAATATCTACAAGAGCTTGAATTTTCAGAGAGCAAAATAAATTATATGATTTTCCAATTCCTATTCACGTTTTTTTACCATAGCAAATGATTCTTTCAAAATATTCCAATGTTAGCCCATAGGTTGTATAATAATTAATAAGAATATTGCTGTAACTTCAAGCCAGTGAGTCGGCGTGCCATCTATCGTGACAAAAAGAAGTACTATTAGAAGAGTGTGTAAAGCGAACGTGAACGGTACTCTGTCTACTGCAGTGAGTAAATCGTTGAACTTCATAGCAATAGTACGAGTACTAACGCTCTAACATAATTACAAAGGTAGAGCAACGTTCGTAGCTCCAAATTGCAGTAGCACGAGCTCGGAGTAGCAATAATGTTTTGAGAGAGTGTGTGAAGTACGTTGTGATGCTGCGTTGTTGTACTCCACAGACGCACAATGGGTTAATTAAAGCGTTCAGATTAGGCAGAGATCATGTGAAGGATTCAGGACGAACCCACGTGAAGAACTCTTGCTCCGCTGGCAATAGGAGATTCTGGAACATTCACATTACCCACCCGATATTAAGGCCAGGGATTATGATCTCTTCATCAACATGAAAGAACCACTGCGAAGAACCCCGTACAACATCAGAGAAGAAATTATTCATCCTTTAGGGCGGTCAATATGGGACATCCACAGAAATAGACGCGCAGATGGTGTCCGATGCCCTCCTAACATTCGGCAAAAGGGCATTAATAACGGTGGCGATTATATTGAAGGTGTGAAAATGTAAATACATCTGTCAATAAAGTAATTTCAGAGAAAAAATCTCATTACTTTTTATCCAACCATTGTACTAAAATACAAACATGTAGTTCAGGCGGAAATAAAATGAAACCTGATAATAATCACTGTAAGTTTTTAGTTTCAACAAATTTTATTAATAATCCAATATTTTTAATTGTTTATACCAGACAAATATTCTCGATCATTTCATAGCACTGCATCTTTGTTGCTCTATTTATGTACCTGCTCACAGGTTGCCAATCTGTGATACAATTTTCTTTACTCGCTCTTACACTACCGTTTTCCACAGAGCTCTCACAGAACTCTATCCCTTGAACCTTCAGCCGTGAGAAGGGCGTTGCTCTATTTCACGGAGATTTTGCGACCTTCTCCCTCGCCCCCCATGTGACGCCATCATCCGTAATTCGCACTTCCCCTGACGTCGCTTTCCCGCCGTTGGCGCAGGGCTTATCGCACCGTCCCCTTCCGCCTCTCTGCAAATTCTTTCGTAGCATTGCCCGACTAACTGGGATGTTTCGCTCGTACTTGAAATAATCCCGTCTCAACATGGAATATGTGCCCTAGTGCAGTGCTTTCCAGCAGCAATTAGGTTGTCATGTAATCTTACATGTGTTTATTAAATTTTAAAGAACAGTTTTCGTTTTTGTTACAGTACTTATCCACAAATGCAATCAGTTCAGCTTTTAAAGAGTATGACACTATTTCAGAAAAGTAGATTTTAAAATTTGAAATAAATGGAAAAAATAATTTTAACACTGTGTGTATGAAGAATGTTATTTGAATCATTGTCTAATTAATTAGGAGTATCTACAATCATATCAAATAGGTATAATGTTCCTTTTTAGAATGATACATTTAAAAATACAATGAGAAATGAAACGTATCAGAAGTGTCCATATTTTGCTCAACTTCACATACACCAGCATTGCTGCTACTTTCTTGCATTCTTGAATAATTCTCTCGTGAGAATTTTTCACACTAAGATACACTTTCGCAAACGTCAAATCTAAACACAGGTCCAGACCCGGCGGAGCCGGTACGTTTAGTGGTGAAATGTGACTTGCTGTGACTGTCCCTTCCTATCTGTCATTAGTTTCTGCGTCAATTTCCGTTTTGTCTCTCAGCCTGCTGTCCTGCGTTTGATCCTATCCCTTCAAGCACGCCCCCAGCCTCGCAAGCTCTGCTTCGCGCTAGTGGCGGCGGCGGAGGCGGCGGCGTCGACCGCTCTCATCCGTCGCTTTGTGCCCGTCCGCGCCGCAGTTGCCGCCGCCGGCGCCCGCCGTGCCCCTCGGGCGTTCCCCAGGGCGCGGCCGCGGGTCCCCGGACGCCGGCCGCAGGGCGAGGCGAGGCGCAAGCCGCCGGCGCTGACACAATTTCGCCAGATGACAGGTTGGCTTGACAGGCGCAGGGCGCGCGCGCACTCGCGTCTCCGAACGGCCTCCCTCTCGGACTCCCCCGCCTTCTAATTTCCCTCCGACCCACTTACCCTTCTCAATGTCACACACACATGCACAGTCTCTTCTCGACGAAACACTTTGCGAACAATGAAATACGAGAATATCACTTTAACCTTTATTAGTCAGCTCATACCAGTAGTTAGCGAAATAAAAAATGTAAAAAATTAAAGTCTTTGTGAAAAATGTCACATAGAAGAAAATAAATTGTTTTATAACTTGCATTAGCAGAAAATACTGAGAAGAAATAAAGCTTGTAAACAGTGCGGATAACTGACTAGAGGGTTATCACCCAGGAACTAATCTAAGCCGCAGCTTCGCCGACTTTGGAGGAGAATTGTAATTTTCTACAGAAAATAAAACACATGCCACACACTTATTACATAGCCAGGTCTGATATTCCTGCAAACATTCTTCCTCTCCCATCTCACACCCACTCTCTCTCTTTCTCTTTTTCTCTATCTCCCTTTCCCTCTCCCTCTCTCTCCCCTAACTTTCGTGACCTGGCGGATATTTTATTATCCCACCCACGAACCATCCACCAATCACCCATCAACCCTCATCATTGCGTTACGTACAACAAACAAATAGAAATGCCAAGAAATGAAAGATGCTTCAAGCAACGAGAAGAATCCAACAAAAAAACACATGTGCGGTTAATTAATATCTGAGGGATTAGAAATAAAGTATCCTACTCTCGAACGTCTCAGAAAACGTGCCCCACTACCAGCTAATAGCAGCTAATGTAAATATTAACGACGTGGGAGACAAATCAAAAAAATTTAATTTTTGTATTTTTTAAAAAACAAAAATAGAGCAATATGGAGTTTATGGCATCACATAGAGCACATTGGGAACTATATTTACCAAAAGTTCAAAGAAAAAATTTGGAGCTGTTTTTTGAGAACTGACATTTTCAAAATTTTCTGAAAAACTATTCTAAATTTTTAGCTCAAAAACCGCATTTTCAGAAACCCTCAAACGCCATCTCTCCTAATTTTTTCTTCAAACTTTTCGAACGGAGTGTGCTAATTGCATTCTTCAATAAAACGTAAAGTTCATTTTGGTGTATTTGCTTGTTTTTGGAAAAATTACACAAATGTAGTTTTTTGGAAGATCTCTCACACCATTAATGTGCACATTTTCAGCATTTTGTAAATACTATTGTATTTGTGAGTTGATGTATTTTAAATAATATCTAATGAAGTTTTTGGTAAACTCGAAAATTGTCTGTGAATAAGAGCTTCAAATTTCGCATTTACTGTAGTTCTTAAACGCCACTTTCTTAAAAATGGTTCAAATTTTTTCAGAGAAAATTCCCATTTAGGAGGAGTTTTTATTGTTGTTTAATATTCTTAAAATAATATTTCCGTTTTTCGTCACGGAATAGAAATTTTTTGATATTCTTGGTACGGAATCAACGGCTGTACTACATTATTGCAGCATTCATTAAGTCTGTTTGTTAAAATATTTAGTATATTGCAGTGTTTTAGGTTTGTATGGTATTTTTTGTTCTTGAGTTACTTGTGCATGCTACTTTTTGAAAAATATTTTTGTGTGGTTTTGTTTAGTATCTATTTTGCTGCTCCTGGCTACTAAGTAGGAAAGTATGAAGTTCAATGAACCTCATTCAGATAATAACTCACGTCCAGGGACTGATGTATCGTAATTGCAACCTTAGCAACTGTGCCGCTATGTGTTATAGACAAATGGGTGAATGGAGGGCAAAGAGGAATTGCGTAACGTAGAGAGAGAGAGAGACCTGAATGAGTTTCGTATTACTTCAAACGGTACGTGTCATTGACTTTGGAAATGCGTGAGTGGTTTGCGAACGAGGCAGAAGAGTATTGAAGAGGAAACAAGATTAGCCGCCGAGGTGAATGTGAAAATAAATAGGTCATTCGGTTCAAAAGGACAGCAAATGGCCAATGGCAGCGTGACATCTTGTTCACGCAACAATGGAGTTGACAGCAGCGAAGGGAGCAGACCAAAAGATAATGAAAAGCACTTGAAAAATTGTAGGGAGACTGTGTAAAAGCATCAATCAGTGAAGGTGAAATATTTTGAAAAGGATCTCACCGTAAGGCGTGAAGTGCCGACTGGGGTGATTTGAATGATGAGGGACGCACGGCAATTGGTGGTGATCAGGATACGGGAACAGAGCAGGGAAGAGGAACCACAAATGAGGATGATAATTAATCTAGGACGGCTAAGGGAAGAGGGGTGAGTAACGATCGAAGAACAACGATATGACGCCTGAATGATGGTGAAAGGAAGTTGTGGTATGATGAGCGAGGAGCAAAGGATGTATAAGAGGTGTAAGGAAGGTCAATGAACCAATGTGCATGACAATTAGGATGAAGTGACAATGATTTGGCCGTGAGCTAGGCACCGAGACGAGACTATGGATGTAAGTGGTAGGACCAGGCCGAGTGATTGAAGATGTGTGAGAGTGCGAGTGCGTGTGTCATTGCGAGTGCGAGTGCGAGTGCGAGTGCGAGTGCGAGTGCGAGTGCGAGTGCGAGTGCGAGTGCGAGTGCGAGTGCGAGTGCGAGTGCGAGTGCGAGTGCGAGTGCGAGTGCGAGTGCGAGTGCGAGTGCGAGTGCGAGTGCGAGTGCGAGTGCGAGTGCGAGTGCGAGTGCGAGTGCGAGTGCGAGTGCGAGTGCGAGTGCGAGTGCGAGTGCGAGTGCGAGTGCGAGTGCGAGTGCGAGTGCGAGTGCGAGTGCGAGTGCGAGTGCGAGTGCGAGTGCGAGTGCGAGTGCGAGTGCGAGTGCGAGTGCGAGTGCGAGTGCGAGTGCGAGTGCGAGTGCGAGTGCGAGTGCGAGTGCGAGTGCGAGTGCGAGTGCGAGGGCGAGGGCGAGGGCGAGGGCGAGGGCGAGGGCGAGGGCGAGGGCGAGGGCGAGGGCGAGGGCGAGGGCGAGGGCGAGGGCGAGGGCGAGGGCGAGGGCGAGGGCGAGGGCGAGGGCGAGGGCGAGGGCGAGGGCGAGGGCGAGGGCGAGGGCGAGGGCGAGGGCGAGGGCGAGGGCGAGGGCGAGGGCGAGGGCGAGGGCGAGAGTCAGTACCATCGCCATTGTCAGGGCTAATAACTGTGCAAAGATGAATGTGAATCCGAGGCCGAGTGCGAGGGGAAGGGCGAACGCTCTGGTGCAAGGACATGGGCGCGAGTGCAGACGACCTTGAGGGTGGCGCGTTTTGCAGTTCGCGTGTGCAGCGCAGGTGAAGTGAACGCCCGCCCGTACGCCCTCCCTCCCCCCCGGCCAGGCTTTTATCCCGGAGCGCCGCTCGCTTCGGGTCGTTAGCGCAATTTCGGACGTTTGAACGCTCGGCTCGCGCAATTGAGCAGAAATACGTGCCCTCTCAACAGTTCGCCGGCTCTATGCCTTCCGGCGGCCAGATAGCGCACCCATTTGAAATGCGGGACGCTACGCTCGACCGACCCTACCCGCAAGTGAGCGCTGTATGAAACCCACGCAAAAATGTATGCATAATAAAACGCGTCGGCCGGCAATTGGGAGGTCACCCTGAAAATTGAGATGGGAAGTTGTAAGACGCAATTCATTTGAAAGATCCTCATTTATTTAAAATACATTCCCCAGTAATTGCAGTAACGCACATCGCAGTATTAGGATAGTATGTTCTTCAACGAGCGTTGGATGATATGTATTATTCATGAGTTGATGTTTACAACACGAGCGACGTAGGAGCGAGTGTCGGAATTTCAACGTGTGAATAATAGCCATTCTTCACGGGCAGAAGGCTAAATTATCTCTAGGACTCCGAAATTGATATTTTAAAAATACTAAATGAAAATACTTGAAAAGTTTTTATTTTTTGAAATAATATTACATTCATTGTACTTTTCTGTTCATCAATGAAATGTTTTACAACATTAACTACAAAAAGTAAACAAAACAAGTATTACATACATAATTAGTGAAGATTTGCTTTCTGGAAAAATTAATTGTGAAATTAGGGCAATTAGTCATATTCATTATCGATGGAATTGACTCGTGATTTGAGCGGATTTCATTTAAAATAGAATTACTAGAAGAATGTGATGTTTCTTTTACACAAGTACTTTGAATGAAAGGTGTATTATGTTCTACTTACTGCAGTAGTGTTTGCGGTAGACATTTTGTTTGACCAAGAATCATCCAAATAACCTTCCGTTACCACGTAACCTTCCCAACGATCACCAACTCGCATACTGTTTTGTTGTTCACCTTTCTTACGACAGTTGCGACCTGCCGCAGCAGAGCACGCAACGCCTCTGTAGGTGACTCCAAGAAACCTCTGTGGTGTGAAATGAACTAAAACGAATGTAATTGGTCGACAGCTGTGCGAGAATAATATTCGTCATCATTACTGTATCCGATTCGTGCAGAAATGCGTGCATTCTGGAGTAGTCGTAGAGAAAATTAATTCTAGAAAGTTTATCTTCTCTGGAATTAAGCAAGCGAAATCCTCCCCACGAAACCATTATTTCGAGAGTAACTTTGATCAACGATCCGAAGTATTTGTCATTCCACCGTATTTTCTTAAGCAGTAAGGCAGAATTGGCATTCTGCAGAAATGAACCAACCCTCAAATTTGCAAAATATTAGTTAATGTTAAATTATTGTACCATAAATGTCACTCTATGACCTACAGAAATGATCCCACCATTCCCTCGTATGCGTATGCCTTCTACGAACAGATTACGAAAACACTTAATGAATATGCCACATTTGTCTTTCTGCAAAAATAATACAGATGGTGTGGTTCCTTTCAGAAGAAAAGTAATTTTGCTTTGTGATGTTAGTAAAGCAAACCATTCTGGAAGCAAATAATCGTTTGCTTATGTGAATTGAGGTTGTTTGTGCTTTTTGTAAAATTTTTCTTTTGCAAAATTGTTATTTGAAAAAGTCTCTTACGTAATGAGCCTTATGATAGGATACGAAAAGGAGGAGCTACGAATTATTTAAGCAGGAGAAAAAGATGCGTACAGTTATGCAAAACAATGACCCTACGGTCTCTCTTGAGGCCGCCGCCGCCGCCGCCGGCACATAAGCGTCATTCGCGACCAAGCACGATATTTTAAGCTCAGTTCTGGAAAGACTAGATAGGAGGTACGGCAAAGATACGGGGTGCGGCGGGCCGCCCGTAGCGGGGAAAGTGATAGGGAGAGAGGTGGGGGTGGAAATGTTTTCAGTGATGCTCCGGGACGTTTCTGGCCCACGATGCCCTGAATCCAGGTTGTTGGGCAAGCCAGTGTTTGCCAGTATTTGTACATTGTTTGCCAGTGTTTGTAGACGGATCAACACGACCTCTCCTGAGGAGCAGGTGTGCGTCTGTCTCAGGTGGGCGACGAGCGTCGGGTACATGGACATGTTTGCGAATTCAAAAGGAAATCACAGGAGAAGTTATGCGTTTTTACACTTCAAGTTATAAATAACATTAAATATGATATAATAACTCTGAATATTAATTCTGATAATAAAAAATAGCGGAGATTTGCTGACGTTGTTCTACCCTTTATCTCCCTCTTTCTCCTTCCCTCTCCCTTTCTCCGTCTCCCTCACCGTCTCTGTCTCACCACTGTACCCTCTCTGTCTCTCCTCTCTTCTTCTCTCTCCGTTTCTCTCTCATCGTCTGTCTCTCTCTATCTACCTCTGACTGTCCCTGAGTGTATCTCTCTCTGTCTTTGGTTCTGCCTCCCTATGTCCCTCTAATTCACATTTAGTTGCAGATTCTGCACGCCTTTGAGAAGGTGGGGCGCGGAACCAGCAAAAATGTAGAAACTTTCAAGAAGATCTCATCCTGTAGATTACGGTGTGAGAAACGTTTCTGTAACTAACCCCCCACAGAGAGAGAGGAGGAGAGAGATTGCCCTGAGGAAGCCTGGGAGATGACTGGCGAAACGCCGCCCTCTCAGCCAACGACGCGGCGTCTCCCGGATAGCCAAGAAGTCATACACAAATTCTTTATTTTGCCTGTTTTTTCTTGTCGTTTACATACGTATGACGTAAAGGGATAGGGAGAGGGCTGAGTGGAAGGAATTTTCCCAGAGACGCCCTGGAGCTTTAGAGGGCCACGTTGCGCTGCCCTGAATCCACTCATTGAGCAGATCTGAAGTAGTGTTTCACATGTTTGTATACGGATCGACGCGACGTATCCCCTAGGAGCGGGCGTGCGCCTGCCAAAGGGAGGCGCGCGGCGTCTGGCGTCTGGTGGCGGGAGCGGCATTAAGCGACCGATCGCAGAGCGCCTTCAATTCGTGATGAGGCGCCCATCGACCTGCGCTACCTGTTGACAGGCGCTCCGCCTCCCGCCCACTCCACTCGCCCCCGCTGAGCTTACGACTCTCCAAAAGGAATGCACCCAGAGCAAGGGAGCGGAACACGACCGAGGGAACACACCTGACAGCGTAAGCGAAGTTCTGCAAGTTGGTTCAATGGACGATGATGTCATACGAATGAAGATTTCAAATTGATTTTAAATATTCCGAGAAACCTACACTGTTAGTTGTTGGCGATTCATGAACGTTAAGATAAAAAATGATCATTTAAGTTGAAACGTATATTATATTACACCTTCAACTTTATAAATTCAATCATTATTAGTATAAGTATCTATTAACCCAATACGAGACACAGATTTTGGCGTCTCAAAGGTTTCGTATTCTGCCAGATGCGTGTCCTCCAACGCTAGACGGATATTTTCCGTCATTCGAAGAGCATGGTTCATATGATGTTGGGGGAGGGGGAACAGGTCAACGTCCATCCTTAAGAAAGGAAAAGGGGGGAGTAGGCTCAGAAAGGTAGTAGAACGTACGGCTCGTGGCGCGTTCAGCACGGTGATGCTCTGACAATCCCTCAGAAGTAATCTAGGATATCACCAATCTGAGTAGTTGGCTGCGAACATGATCCTAGCTGGGTTAAAGAACTCGCTTATGATTAGCACATCGAGCAAATTTCCCGCTGCCGCCTGGTATCGAAACTGGGATCTTACAGTTGTACGCGCGCCCGATCTTTAGGAAGCAATACAATTCGCGACCACCACCCCATGCACATCTCATTCGTAAAGAATAAACTACTTGATTCTGACATTCCACACTTGACACTCCTCACTTTGTAAATCATTGTTTTAAAAGCGAAAGTATCTTCGAAAATGACGTCGGTAACTTTGAAAGTCTCAGCTCCGAAATCCGCATTACACAAGTCCAAATTTAGGCGTGATTTGACAAAAATTGAGACTTTCAAATGCTCCTGAAACCTGGGATTTAAATCTCTCGGATGCACTGTTTCTGAGACATGCCGATGGTAACGTGTATTGTATCATAAATGTGTTGCAGGTATCATTTGCCTCTGGCGAATAGTTCGTACAATATTCTATAGAATGCCATATTTATTGTCTTCAGTTTGATGCAGGGCTGAAGAATAATTCCCAACAAAGAGTAACGTAGTAATATATTTATGGCGTTTTGTGTCGATGGCTTCGTATAACTAGTAAAATATCATAACATTTCTTTAGCGTAGAGAGAGGTTTATTGCATATAAAATATTTTAAATCCGTTTAGTAAAAAAGATCAGAAAATTATCTTTTTTCTATAGTAACACATATTCTGCTCGAATAAATGTTTTTTTAAGCCAAAAGATTTGAATTTGTAACTACTAAATGGGCAACGTCCATTAATATCAATCGAAAGTTCAATTTCAGACTTTTCCTGCTTACCCCCTTTTCATTTCATTTTGTGGTAATAATTATACATGAATGCAAAATTGCAACTTTCGGTATTATTTCCAACATGATACAGTAGGGTTTTGTTCCTGCTGCTTGTTAGATACACAATTCGTTTGGAACACGCCCTTACCAGTATTTGACGTTTAATTATCAGGTGTGTTTAAACTATGCTACTAACACTAGTTTCAAATTAAATCTACAATGCATGCATTTACTACAGCACTTTAAATAGACGTGACTGCGGTTAAGCTTTTTGAGTGACTTTAGCTCTCTGCAGTAGTAGTTAGATAATTAATGTGTAAAATGCAACGCAAACATTGAAATTCTCATGTATGTCAAGTCATTAAATCACTTAAACAAGTCAATGATTTATAAAGACAACTTAACAAGGTTTATGGATTTATGACAGTAGTACACCTTCGTGTGCATCTTCTAAATGCAAAACCAAATTGCTTTTAGAGTATTTCATTACTTGGAAAACGTTCGGACGTAATTAAAAATGTCTTACGAGAAACGTTATCAAAAGTCGGCAATCAAAAGAAATCCTATACTTATAACAACCCATTCTTAAAACATTACGGTAGACCAAGTGTCCCTAAATCCAACTCCCGCGTTTGTCGTAGCAATTCATTCTTCGAATGGCAGTTCCTATCAGTGCGATGCTTATATGAGCCCTCAGAAACTTACCAGACGGGCGAAATGAGTTTCTTAACTCTCAACCATTTCCTACATTACGTTAATTCACATCACGCATTGGTTCCGTAACTAAAAATATTTTCAGCAACATTTGCCTTTTCATGCTTTACTGTAAAGAGTTACTTGTATATCCACAGCACTAGGTATGCATCGATTCAAAAACCGACGTCAATGATCTTAACGACAAACAAACTCTTGACTTGGATTATTTAATGATAAATTGTTTCAAGCCTACTTTGTGTCGACTACAACGAATTTAATCTTCAGGAAGCGGAATCAAAGCAATTCTACCATCACTTTCTCTTTAATTTTCCTTCAAGAGCAGTCCGCGTCGCGTAACACAAAGCTTCTTTCATTTGTAGATACGCGGCCCTGTTCTTAGCCTGCTCTTCTTTATAACGCGCCTTTTCGTTAGACATCGAGAACCATCGTATCAGTTAACGCACAAAATAAAATTAAATCTGTTAAATCGCAAAATTCCAGTCAGTTGTGATGCTTTGATGGATTTTCCAATAGATTACCTTTGGAGGCTTCCCAGTATAGAATTTATTCCAACCTAATCAATAAGTTATATCTTCAATACAATTAAAATCTTGGGTGTGAAAGGTCGTGTGATCCTTGTATCGAGTACGCACAGTTTTGCTGAACGTTTATTTCCGATACCAAAGTTGGAGGTCATCCTAAATGCAACCTCGAAGTAAAATATTTTGTCGCCAACTAAGAAAATTCTTTGTCGTTCATTTTAAAAAGAAAAGACACCACTTCCAGCATCACAAATGGAGTAAATAATAATAATAATAATAATAATATCCCGTGCTTGATTTATAAAACATTAGGCCTCTGAACGCTCCCCCAAATTAATTATTACTTTAATAGATATAGTTTTATACTTATATTACAATTTAACGATTATTTCGAAAGTACCGGAACGCCGTTCCGTCGCATTCCGCTAGAAATCAAGCCCTGATAATAGCAATATAATAATAATAATAATAATAATAATAATAATAATAACAACAGGGCTAAATGTTTACCGTCCCCTGTGGCGAGCATCCAAAGGAAGCGCCGCCTTACCTCAAAGAGCATCATGGCTGAGCGCGCCCTTTTGCCGGCGGGGGCGGCAGCGGCGGCTGCGGAGGCGGCGGGGCCGGTGACGGCGGCGGGGGCTGTGGCGACGCTGTTGCGGTGGCCGGCGACCGCGCGAGGGCCCGCGTCCTCGGGCCCTCCGAGGACCTCGCGGAATTCCTCCGCGCACAGCTGCTGCCCAATGGCGCCGCCCTTCGACCCTTCGACCCCGCAACCCCAACCGCCGTGGCCCAGCCCTGGGCGCGGGCACCGCGCACTGACCAACTGCCCACCGCCCGCGCCTCCACGCGGCCCCTCGCACCGCCTCCGCCTCCGCCGCCGCCGCCGTCTTGGTCGATATGCGCTCCGCAGAGTCCAGCCGCTGTTCCGCGCCCCCTCCCGGCCGCCGCCCCGCCGGCGGCGTCTTGGCCGGCCGTCCGGCCGGCCGCGTCGCGTGGACGGGCCCCGCCCCCTCTCCCACGTGCGCGCCCCGCCAGGGGTGACTCACCTCCGCGCCGCCCGCCCTGCGTAAAGGGGCGATAGTGTTTATGGCGGGCGCAGTTGCTTAAGGGTGACCGACCGTTTACAACTTCACTTTCCTGCCGCGCTCATGACGCACTCCGAGTGCGGGATCTCCTGAATCATTTTGGACGGGACACGGATTGAATCCATGGAATAATGCTCTATAACAGTGATGTCGAGGACTTTCGCTGGTGGCAGTGGCATGCGTCGTGGCGCTGTAGCATGCCATGAGCATCTCTGCGCAACTAGCATCCGGAGAGAAAACTATTAGTAACCCCGCCGTTTTACAATAGGGATGGCGTTGTCTGGTGGTGGGGTAATAAACTGCGTGGAGGGGCTATTTCGTCATGGCACTCATGCCACGGACTCCCGATCGTGGCATCGACCTTGACAACACTGCTCTAGAAGATTCTGAATCTGCTAGGTAGATGAATAATTAACAATATGCAATGCCAATTTGAAATTTTCAAATATAACTAAATCAAAAACCACTGACTCCGCAGAAATTGTCGGTGGACAGCTGGTTCTGTATCGTACAAAAAATGCGTTCATTGTCAGAAAAGAAAAAGAAAAATTGTCAAAAGAACAACAAACGTCTGCGTATTATATTTTCAAGAATTTCGTAAAAGATTGCAATCATATTCGTAAAAATTTGAAATCATGAAAATTGTTTTGCAAATAGATATGAAAAGCAAATATGAAATTAATATAACTAGTACCTTTTTAATTAAGTTTAGTGCCCAAGGCATCACCATGTACCTTCAATTTTTCTGGAAGTAAGCTTTACAGTTATTTAAAGAAATTCAAAGAAGTCTAACGATTAGCATTAAATAGACAATAATTAAGCTTTTATGAAGTAAATTTCAAAATATAACTTGGTTTTGGACTTGCGAAATGAAGGGTTTATTACCGGTGGCCGTATTTCTCCGTCGGAATTATAACGATAATCACGCGAGTGCATTTGTGGTCGTGTCGTACAATTCGCCGACTGACTTTTCTTGGATTTACAACGGAGCTGTGAAACATAACTCCCGCCTTTACGGTCCTTTGAAATCAGAAGTACCGAGTTTGTACTTAATCCCTGTTGGCTGTTAAACGGACGTAACTACGTGTCGAACCTTTCTTAGATTAGCTTTACTCACTAGACCTTACGAAGTGCCAAAATACGACAATGAGTTTATTTACAAAATTGGTTTGTACTGACAATAGTTGCGGTATATTTGAATGCAAATGAGTACGTATTCTCGTAAAGAAAAAATGGAACAGATTATTTATAAAGTTACGTATGTCGAAGAAAATAAAAATTCAGGAGGGGAAGAAATTCAAATTGAGATTTATTGTTCAAGATTATATTCAATGTTTTTCGGATCCCGTTTAACATATAGGACACGCCCTTTTTAAGTACAATAAATGGTACCATAATGTCCAAGCATCTTAATAATGTACAAAAACTAGGAATCAAGCGTAAATGGCTGTTACTTTAATTGTAATGAAAATAAAACCGAAAAAATGAAAAAAATGGAAATGTTCTAAATGTCGAAAAATTTTAAACCTTTCACGGCAGTAAAGTACATCAAACCTACGAAAAAGCAATGATAAAAAAATGGTTAAACCGGTTTTCAAAGATAGTTTTTTTTTCTATAATTTAGGGAGGAAAAGTAGTGGGATAACCTCAACAATACGGTCTGTGAGGGTTGTAAAATGCGGACGTAGGGTTCTATTGAGAAGTAACTTCGCTCACAAGCCACGATTAACGTCTATTAACTCTGATGGTTAAGATTAGGGCAAATTGAGGTGGACAGGTGGTGAAGATATACATGCAAACTTGTATCCGAGATTCGATATATCTGTCTCTATACCTGCCTGTGTGAATGAACAGATGAATGGATGGGGGATGTGGCACTTATCCTGTCAAATTAGAAGAATTGGTGTTGAAACTTGGTTAAGATCTAGTTTAGACTAGGATAGTCAAGATATTTCAATTTTTTTAGGTATTGTTCATGAAAACTCTCCGAAATTTAAAAATTTTTCTGAACAAAGGAAGCAATCTTTTCTTTAAATGCTTTTCTGAAATAGATAAAAGTCCATTTACAAAGTGGAGTAGTTTATATTTTCATTAAAACCTCTATAATTTTGAAAATTGCAATCTCCCTTTCAACGTTGGGAAGGCGCGAATTACGAAACTTTTCCTTCTGATTCATTTCACCAAAACTGGTTGAAAAGATCAGGCGCTTGAATTAACTTTAATACACCTTTAATCAACACCTTTAAAGTGCGTTTGATGGAAGTTACGCAATAATACCGCTGCCTTCAAAGGGAGTAATGAACGCCTCTCAGGGATCGATCCATGCGCCTTATTGTGACGAGGCAGTAATTACAGTTTGAAACAAAACTTACAATTATACGTAATGAAAAGTTTCCTTTAGCATCACGACTAAGCTCTTAATAAGAATGCCTTCTAACATCATTTTAACTTGTAACTTTATGCGAAAAAGTTTTTCTGGTAATATGATTTTCTGTCTAGGTTTTAGACTTCGCGATAAACTGCAAGAGCTTTCATCGCACCACAAATCATCTGGAGGAAGTGCTGGCGACGCCAAGACTTTCGTCCCAGGAGCTCCGCGTTCGAGCCAACTCTCGTTTTCAACTTCGCCAACTCTCGTTTTCAACTTCGCGGCAAGACCGGGAAAATCGTTTCCGTCTTTTTGGCACTAAACCTATTTCCTAATGACTGAAATCAATATTTGATGTAGGCTCCTCATCGTAATAGTTTATTTTCGCATAAAGCTTTTACGGCCGCATTGCGGCCATCTTCAGTGCTACAAAATAATGATAATAATAATAATAATAATAATAATAATAATAATAATATCATTATTTATATAATTAAATTACATTAAATATCATTATTTTGTAGCACTGAAGATGGCCGCAATGCGGCCGAAAAAGCTTTATGCGAAAATAAACTATTACGATGAGGAGCCTACATCAAATATTGATTTCATTGATAGCATCGTAAATGCCACACCATTTCCTACTATTCCTACTATTCCTAATGACTGTATATTTATCCCCTTTAATATATTATGAAGTGACATTTTATTCTTTCTTCAAATTTACAAAGAAAGTTCTTTGTAGTTCATATCTGCAAGCACTGGCAAATCAGGACTAATGCTTGAAAATCGTATGTAAGAAGAACTTCAATTGATGTCACTGGTAAAGTAATGTAGTTTAATGAAGAAAATATTTAAAAGAAGTACTCTGCAAATAAAGACAAATTGTGAGTATTAAGTATCTTCAAAGAGAATATTATAAATCAAATTAAAGTTTTGGCTATCCAATTTTGAGAAGAATTTCAGAAGATGTGATTTTGACTACAATCACTCATTTTTCGAAAGTAATATTCTCATAAATTATTTATTAGATCACAGTTCCGTGCAAAGGTTTAAAAATATGTAATTGGCTCTACATTAAAACGCACCATTATTTTCTGATAAGGCCTGTTTTTTATTTCATTCATACGATGTTATTCCTGTTTAACAGATGAACAGGTCAAAAAACAAATATATATTTAATTTAAGTATTGTTAGTTGTGAATGCTATAACTAGAGACCGGAAAAATGTGTAGTATTAAAAGTCAAAATATGTACATAAAAATATAATGAAAACAGTAAGAATATGTAAGAAATATGTAAAATGGGATGTAATATGTAATATTAAAATTATTTAATTAAAAACCATTTACATAGCAAGAAATTACATATAGAAAAACTGCTCACTTTACATCATACAACTTTCTCGTCAGTAGTAAAAGCTTGATCTATTGTAATCCAGGGCCGTAGTTTAGCAGCCAGACTAATCTCAATAGAAGCCATCGCACAAACTGACGAGTTGTACGACCAGCAAACATACACTGCAGCATCTTCATCGATGTGTTACACGTCAGTGATCGCAAATTTTTCTCCGAAATTACGGTTACAGATCACAAAACGCTGTGTCATTGATGATTTGAACTCCCAGATTTCCCCAATAATGTAGGGAAAATGCTGATGAAATTTAAGAAGATACATATTTTCATAAAAGATATGGAATTAAATAGAAGAGAATTGATAAAATCAGAAAATGTATTGTGAAAACAGTAAAATATGTAATATAGTACTAAATATGTAAAAACATGTAACGAAAAAAATCGATATTTTGTTAGGAGGGCTATGATTCGCCAAGATTACAATTTTGAAGACGGTAAGTAGAAAGACAAAAATATTTAATTACATAAAAATCCGGTCACTAGTTATAACTTACGATAATATTCTCGTAAATCAAATTATCACGAAGCATTTATATCGGTTATAACGTAGTTCTTAAAAGTTAAGTGTAGTGTTTTAAAGTTGGTTACATTTTGCAGAGAATCCTAATTACGGATGAATGAGATTACAAAAGTTCTGGGGCGGTGCAGTGACAGTATTGTTAAAATATCAACAAGAGTTGTTTTTTTTAATTTAACTGTCGACTACCAATGAGAGCGGGGAGTGACAACGACCAGAGCAAGTGTAGCTCTTTTCGTGTATCTATGTTTAGGTAAAAAATTACCGTTTCATCGTTCAGGTTTTGTATCACTAGAATCTTTCTTTACCCTACGTGATAGTTTTGTCTTTCAATACTTAGCCCATAAGATGTATACAAAAGAATTCGTCAAAATGCGTGATTGCTTCGTGGAACTCCGGCGATTTCTTACAGCTAGACCTGGCAATGAACATATTGCAATGTTATTACTGTCTCGTGTACGTACTCGTACTACGTCTCGTACAACGTATAAGTAAATACAATATACATAGTAATATAAGTATTATTGAGAAAGTTAATGTAATATTGCAGAAAATCAATTTCGATATTTCAACCGAAATACACGTTTTGGGGTCCCCTAGTGCCGAACAAGTTATGTTTTTAAAGCGTATATCCGTCCGTTCGGCTGTCCGTCGGTCTGCCAAAAAACAACACTGACGCCTTAATACGCATAGGATATTTTCCAAACTGAAAACCCCTCAGCCGATCTTGACTTATTCAAAACTCTGCGATTTTCAAAATCATGAATTTTTTGGGGTTTCTTTACATGAAACGTTTCTTTATCCTGGGTCATCTTCAAAATTTTATCAAAAACGGCTCCAAACATTTTCTAAGAATAGAGTAAAATACACTTACAAACATGGGTCCGATTTTCAAGACTTTTAACTTTGAATTTTCGAATATTGTAAACGTTCGATTTTTTCAGCAATTTGTATACATCATTGCATTTGCGAGTAGAAGTACTTTAAATGATTTCTAATAAAATGTCTCGAGTTTTCTGTGAAAAAGTTTTCTCTCAAACGTTTTCTGTGAAAAAGTTTCAAATTTCGCATTTAGAGTCACATTTAAACAATATTTTCTTCAAAACGTCTCCAAATTTTTCAACAAAAATTTCCATTCAGGACGAGCTTTTACTTTTCTATAATAATTTGAAATTTATATTTCAGTTTGCCCATTATAAAACCGAAAATTTGAAAATAATTAAAAAAAAGTTCTTTGGGCGGCGATAGATGGCACCTGGGAGGAGGATGGGGCAAAACCGACAATCCATCTCACAAAAACTAACTAGTACGAGAAAGTCTTTTGGCCATTCTACTGCAGCACTAATTTTAGTATCTGTTAATGTGTGTAATAATTGTGTAATCGTAGAAGTGAATGTTGAATTAGTTCTTCTCAAAAGAGGACACTGATATATGTGTCCCCATGGAAAGAACCGCAAGAAGTGAAAAAGAACAAATGCGAGTAGTTATGCCTGTACCCTCAAACATTTTTATTTTTACATAAGCATGCAGAAAATTATTGTAATACATTGACTAAAACACGTAAAATTTGTCCTTATTTACGATTTTCCTTCATTATATAGCAATTTACACTGTAATCCGTCGCTGACCCACCCCTTTGAGTTTTCCCAGTATCAAAATGGCATTGGTATGCAGCTTTTAAACTATTAGATATAGATGATGCAAACACGTCTCTACATGCAGTAGAAGCACACGTGTCACTAATCTCGTAAACGAAGCGCGGTCTGTACGCCACAAACACATCGGACAGACGCGCCACAAGTGTCGAAACACAGAACACACCCCTCTCGGATTTAGCTGTGCGCGTGAAATGTGTAACAAAAGATGGCCTGTCCGCCACCATCCTGCTGGGCCTCGCGTTCCAGATTCTAGTTCTATCGGCGAAGCCTTTGTTTACATCCTTGTGGTGAACGAGGAAGTCGAGCGACGGTAGTGTGCTCTATGGCGCCGCAGTGAATTACAAGGCTTCGCAGGCGGCGCTTTAACCCAGACACGCGAATGCTCGTGAGCATTCAGTCTCACCAATGGAGCCGCGTAATGGACATTCGACTGATGCAATGTGGTCTAACAGAGACGAAGGGGAAATGTAATGTAAATGAGCATTGTTTGAAACAATTTACTTAAAACACACATAAATTGTGAGATAAATATTAAAATTCAGTCTTGTCATTTGTTGTAATTTCTAAAATCTATCCAATTATTTTGTACCTAGCATTTTCCGCGCGCTTTGTTATTTTTGAATTGGCAGCGGTGCAGGTGTACATGTAGAGAAAATGCTAAGGCGAGTAGTAGGAAGGTAGCCGCGATTCTGAGAGCTTGGTTCTGTTTTTCGTTTTTCGAGTTAAGCGTGGCTCAGTTAAAACGTTTTTCGAGAACAGGAGTTGCGAGTGGGGACGCGAGCGTCGTGCTACAGAGAATCGGACAATAAAGTTCTTTTTTTTTAAGACTGTGTGAATTTTTTGAACTTATAAAGATTTTTACAATACACTCAAAAATCAGTATAAAAAAGTACCACAACTTCTCATGCTATTATAACAAACAACCTTGGATACCTGACCTTCTAATCCAATGACTCCCCGCAGAATTTTTGAAGTGAAAAAATCGGGATTGCCACATACTTTCTCGGGCTTCTCTGTTTTCCCTTGCCAATTATTCCATCACATTATCATTATGCATCACCATAATTTTGCTTTTTGCCCCCACTTATCACTCTCGTATTCATCTTGCTGTTTAGGAAGACCGTTATCTAGTAGTCCCTAACAATGCACCCACGGAATAGCCGCCTCTGGGTAGTCTCCTCGCAAACACGTAATGCGATAAAAGAAAAAAATAGGATGGACGAATTAAAGGGGAACAAAGATAGGACAAAGAAACCTACATGATATGCCGACAACAAAACTAACTTCCGTTTTACCTGCAAAGCAACTATCCCTTTGAGGAGTCGCCTGAATTGCAAAAGCGTTATATCTCAGCCCATCCAACCCCATCACATCTTGAACGTCCCTCGTTCGCCCTCGGACGAAAACACTGTCACCTTACTCCTTATTGTCTCTTTTTTGCTACCTCGCCGCGAAGCATAAAAGCCGTTCCAGAAGGAACGTCGATTCCATCCCCATTGCTTTACTATTCTACCTCAAATCTCTCATCATCATCATCATCATCTGGTAGCCTTAAAGGATCTATAGTCGGAGACATATGTATATATACACAAACATACACCACACACACACACACACACACACACACACACACACACATTTCCCAAAGGACGTCGTGAATATTCACGCTCCGCTTTTGATCCTACAGTTACCAGTACTCTTTCATTACTCTCCACGACCGCCACTACACTTCACAATATATCATTTCACTCCCTTTTTAATTTCTCGCCTCTCTACATACCTATGCAGTAAGAGAAAGTATTGTAATGCTCGGCATAAATCAGGAATTTTTCGACACATGTGTTGTGGGGTACTAAACAGCACATACTTTCTCGTCCTATTTCTATTCACGTAAAATTACGAAAAAAGTACTCAAATTTTGGAAAATTTATACATGACATTTCAAAAACTATCTTTAAGTAACAGATTTCATTAAGGGATAAAATTTCTATCTTTTTAATTGTAGTTGTAGGAAGACGACAATTTTTGGAATTTTTGCAATTTTCGAAAAATCAGAGTTTCCAACAAAAATGAAGCCTATACCAAGTTCTTCACACTATCCAACAACCAAATTTAAGAAAAAGGATGCATTCCAGAAATGTCTCCTACCGCTGATACCTCTTAATCCTGTGGCTCCACTTGCATCAGTTTCGGGTAAAGAGGTTTGTTTTAATGATGTGACAACGACAACAAAATATCAATGTTGCCGAACATTGATGCTCAAGATTAAAACATCGATGTTGATAATACATCGCCCAAAAACATTTTTTAAACATCATTAATTTATAATTAAAGTGTAACTGAAACCAAAGTTATAAAACGCCTCTCCTTTGCGAAATACAGGAAAAGAAGAAGGAAATACAAAAATATCTCAGGCGAGGGATCATCTCAGTTGATGAAGGTAGTATAAACATCGTTAGTTTGGTTGGAGCACATAAACAGACAGTAGTACCATCAGTATTTTCTATTTTAACTTTTAAAATTGTGCTTATGGGAATATTTCATTCATGGAAAAAATACCGAAATCCTAAAAACGTGGAGCACAAAACATCGATTTTCAGAAATCATCAGCTTCACTACATCGATGTTTAAAACATCGACTTCAAAGCATAGATGTTTAATCATCTACGTTTTCATAGAAACATCAATGTTTTGAAAACATCGGCATCGATGTGGCTTTGTTGGCGACCAGGTGACGCTCAGATAGCTTTCTACAGCCCCAAAGTTTTCTTCTCCTGTCACGCAGGCACTCACATTCGTACCTTATACACGCATTTTCGGACTGTGAAAAGACATTAGGATTATTGAAGAGGAGGCATGGTTGCTTGGACAAACCCTGCGCATTAACCCACACATTTACGTGCAAAGCGGGATTCGAACCTGAAGGCCCCACAGTTGGCGTCTGCCGCCATGGTCATTGTGTAACAGAACTAGTCAATTTATGGAAACTCTATCATGCGCGATTCTAACGCCCGTCCCTTTCCTAACCGACCTCTTTCCTGTACTTCCATCGTCCCTCTCTGTCTGTCGTCGCCCTCCCCTCCCCAGGCAGCACTTTGCACATTGATTCGTCCCCCGATTCGCAGGACTCTGTTCATCTGCGGATTTGCATGAAAATTAATTTTACTCCGCTAAAAGGAAAGTTGTCGTGGAAACTCGGCGGTCAAACTGGGACGCTACCGGAAGGACATTTTGTTCTGGAACCTAATTGCGCTTCTGGTATAATCGCAAATCTTCTCAGGGTAGGAAGTATGAAAACGAGGTTTAGAGAATTAAATTCCTATTACAGGATTCTCTCTCATTTTCTTCATTTTGTTAAATCGTTGTTTGAGAGCTTCATAATTTTATGCATTTACTACCTATAGTTTGATAAAGTAGTTTTCCCGTTAGTTGGAATCCTGGAAATCATCTGAACTATTATGGTAAGTTTTGATGTTGGTGAAAAAGAGGCAGAACACTGTGAAAGAAATGCCATATTGAACAAGTGTTTGAATAGTTGAACCAAGGTTTGGACGCAAAGTTTCAGTCACGTCCCTATTTAACACAAGTAATAATTCACTATGCTTATTGCTTCTAAATTATCACCATTTGAAAATACAATTGAGTCCACAATGTGTTATGATATTATTTTATGAATAAATTTAGCAGTTTACCATCATACTTGTCGGAAACGATGCATCCTTGCAGCCTGGAGCACTAAAATCAAAGAGCCACAATTTATGTTTTCTATACCGCAATCTAAACTTTTGATGCTACAACAACACACACTTTCTCTCATTATTTTTACGTCATCAATTTTAGATCATTCAGTGTTCAACGAAAGTGAGATGCGCGCCATCCTTTTAAGTTTTCATTGTTGTAACCGTCAAAAAGAATTGGAGCGGTTTTTTAGAAAACTGTTTGTTTTAATAAACAGTTTTCTCAAAAACACAGACTTTAGGCAGAAATTGTGCGAAAATTAATATATTTTTTTAAATTGTGCATCGTATTTTTTAAACCAGATTAAGCAAAAATCTTAGTTTTAGAACAGATTTTGTTTAACGTAAAATACTTTCTTCAAATTTGTAGTTTTGGAATATTAACCTTTACAATTTTCCAAAATATGCTGATTTGCTCTAAATAACCGCCTTTTTTACGCCATGCTTTTTACATGGGAGGGGAAAATTTAATGAAAAAAATTAAAGCATTTCTTGATAATGTTTAAAAATTGCTCTAATTTCTCACAAAATTATGGAAAACTTGCTCATATTTTTGAAAACGTTCACTACGGAAAAATATTTTATTACGGAAAAAATCTCTATTGTCAATATTGTGGCTGTAGGAAAACGCCAAAAAATTGAACTTGAGGGAGAAACCCAAATCACAGATTTCAACGAAAACGAGACACATTTCTTTAAGAATTGTACTCGCCTTTCTTTAAATGTCTTCTTCACTATTTAAGGACAAAGTTTATTCAAAACATGTCGCGCCATAATTGAGAAAACTTTGAAAAAGTAATTGAGGCTTCATATAAAGTTCTGCTCAAAATTAAAATATCTACTTCAAAAGCGTAGGATCTTGAGTTCCTTTAAATTGATAAGGGAAGATCAGTTTTGGAGAAAATTGGCTAAACGGTTTAGGCGCTAGCGTTAACGGTTTAGACGCTGTTCGTCGTGGCCCCAAGAATTTGAAACCGATATTTTAATTTTAGGGGGTACTTTACATGAAGCCCCTCAGACATTTTCAAAATTTAAAAACAAGGCTCCAATTTTTGTGATTAAATTTTGTTGTTGGATAGGGCGAAGGTGGTTTAAGAGAATGGGAGAGGTCTCAATTTCGTGAAAATCCCTCATATTTCAAAAATTACAAAAATTTTACTTTTTGTCGTCTACCTACAACTATAGTATTGAAGACAGAGATCAAACTAGTATTCTATTTTTTCAGCAATACGAAAATTATCGACTGTTTTCTCCGGTGTGCAGGCGGTTGGAAAAAGGTGCAAACAATCTGCAAAACGAATGAATAGCAAAACATATTTTCTGCCTTCTCAGTTTCTTTCACACAACCAGTGAAAGGTAATTTCAAAAAGAAAACGAAGTAACGAAATAGACTTGGTATCACGGGATCTTTTATCGCTTTATAGGTCTACATGTCATGGCAGCGAGCGCCCTACCACTTGCAGACAGCTATCAAGATTGTGACAGGCGTAATTTGTAGATGGCGTAGGAGTGGAGCCGAAGTTCGCTCCCACGGCGCCAAAAAGGACAATTTTCCTCCGAAACCGAAACTCTACGTCTTCCTCCTGATATGCATTGCTTCTAGTCGTCTTACTATTGGTAATTGCCAAATAGAAATATTCATGTAGAGACATTATTTTATTTCAATTGCCACGAAATCGTATGATAACTGAAATTTCGCACCGAAATTAAAATGTGGTTCAATTCCCCAGTTAATAAAAATTTTCAAAACTGAAATAAGTATGGAATTTTAATAGAGAAGTAGTCAATTGTTTGTGCTGTCGAGCAGTTTTAAACACATTGGGTAATATTTTAGAAAGCAAAAGTAGGGTACTTTCGGAACATTTCGGAGTAGAATATTGAAAGTCGTCCAAGCCGTATTTTTAAAACTGAATTTCAAGTTTTTAGGTCTGTTTATTGTTTGGACTTAAAAATGACGTTTGTTTCAGATCATAGATTTTAGTTTTTCTAGTGCAGGAGAAACGATATAATTAATAACTTGCAACACAGCTTCTAATATATTTAATATAAACGATAATTAGCAATAAATAATGTAATATCTACAAAAATATTTTATTTTCATTCTCGTGAATATTTTATTTTCATTCTCGTTCTTTTTAACTTCACCAATGCTTTTCTAAATGAATTTGCATAAAAATAGCCTAGAAAAAGTATTACTAGTTTAATCTGGAGGAGAGATTGCAAATGTGTTAGCGAGGTTCCACTGGTGTTTAACGCATTTTAAGTTCAAGGACATGCAAGTCCAATCGACCAGCGTCCCACGAGGTTGAATACGTTCGTGGAAATTTAATGCATCGCATCACATTCATTCGCATGAACTAGCATTGCTCTAATGGTTTCAAAACATGGCGCCATTTGTAATTGTAAAAGCAACGCAGTCTACATTCTTTCTCTATGCAATACATGAAACGTTTGACCACTCAGAGTGAACATTATTTTCGTAGAAATATAGACGTTATTCAGTTATCATTTCATATATATTTATTTTCACATTATACGGTTATATAAATTTCTTAGTGGTTTTATTAGCAAATTTTGACAAATGAAAAAATCAAAATGACAAATTACTCCAAATGCAATGCTTTATTAATACTTTTTAAATCCGGAAGGTACATCAATTTTCAGTAACAATTTGTTTACATCGTATGTCTTCCACAAGTGCTTTAAGAGACATATTTTATTTTTACAAACGTGCTCCATGTGATTTAGTATTGCTCGTGGGAAAATAATATTACTAATAAATGGACGGCTGCTGTGGATGTAAAAGATGCTTCAAACTTTCCTCCTTCACCTTAGAAAGGGAAGCTGAGAATTGCGTGCACGGTAAATTGCATAATTTTGTACTCTTAATTTACCCACAGATGTCGTAGATGTGACATACATCCACAATATCTCTCTTTCTTTCTTTTCTTCCAGCGAGTCCCCCTTATTCATTATTCAATTTCCAACGACTCATTCGTCCGAAGAGTTAGAACCTTTCTTGTGGACTGGAGCGTAATCGAGAACGAGTTCTAATTTGTCCATCAACTGCTGTAGGCCCAAAGCAATTCCGTGGACTCTGCAGCATCGTTGACTGAGAGATCGATGGTTTGAGACTCGACCTGTGGCAGATTTTCGACCGTAGCAATCTGTGTCGAATTTGAACACTTGTCTGGAAAAGAATTCTAGCGACCGGTTGCTCTGATCGTTGGTTCATAATTTCTCCTATCAATACCTGTCGAATACCGAAATAGTTCCTTACAAAAAGGGGCACGGACCGTGGTCAATCAATTCTTCCACATCTAGGACCTCTCCATTCTCTTTGCAAATACATTTATACAGATGTACACTACATAGTGCGGTGTCATTGGTCAGAGTGCGCGCTCTCCATGACGCGACCCCGAGTTCGATTCCCGGTCGGCCAAGACACAGTATGCGTTTTCTTGCAATGTCCCAGTTATGTTGCTGTTTGGCGATGACAAAATTCACTTCTCAGATTGAGAAGACCAGAATATGGCGTAGGGATGTCTTCATGCTCACCTCACGTACACTCTAAACCCATGGCCGCGAGCATGGGACGCTGCTGATAGGCCATGGTCCGTACACGGGCCGACGCGCCAAGTACAAACGAGCACTACACTGTTCTGGGGAAAATATCTGGGGGGATACATATGAAAGGGGGGAAACCCAAAAATTGAGGATAGTTCAGCTCCGAATCTCGCATTCAAGAAGGAGAAGAACACTACCACTTCTCGGAGTATGTCATTCACAACACTTATAGGAATTACGACCTGAGAAGTAGACGATGTGGAATCTACTCATTCGAATTAACTTCAAATTGCAGAATCCTTCACCAAAACTTCCTATTGCAGAATAGTAATAGACATAAACGGCTTTTCTTTAATAGCAGCCTTTTTTGCGGGATTGATCATTATAATTTCAAATGTACACACATATACTCATGAAATTGTGGCAGTAAATATAACAATAAATCATCGGGACCCACCCTACTACTACTACTAATCATGTTTTATCACCACCAAATTATTGTTTTTTCAAATTCACAAACGTAACCCAAAACAACCAGTAGTAGGAAAACATTACTATTAAAAACATATACAACATCAAATTCTGATAAACATTTCCGATTTCCCGAAATTCCAATTCTTTTCTGTACATCATTAGAAACATTTACTTTTACGCAGCTTTTCAGGTTTTATAACATTTACCATAACAGAAAGAAATGTAAATATTTATAAGGGAGATTTCAAAATTATTATTTTGCTATGTTTTATTCAGGAAGTAGAAAATAAAAGAGTGGAATTATTTATCGTTTTGTGAGATCCGCTGTATATGCAACAGATTTGGACCATTGTAACGAAAATTATTTCCTAGTTACGTGAATCTGACTATAGGGAAATATGATCGAAACAGGAAACTCAGATCTACTGTGCCATAAAATATATATGAAGACAGGGGGTTATAACATGCTATAACACTATACGTAAGGTTTGAGAAAAAGGAAAGTAAAGTTTTAGACATTACATTCTACACATTGGGATACAGCATATTAATTTATGAATGACACCGCCATCTTCCGGCGAATCTTTAAAATAAAAACACATCTAGGTACATCTATGGGGAGTCGAAATACAATAATATCCCAATTTCATCATAAATGTGACATATCATGTTATTGCTCCAACGCCTTCATATACATACGAGTATTTATATTAATATGCGCGGACAAGAATGCGTGTTCATCGTTAAGGTCTATTGCAGTCCTCGCTGCTCGCTTCTGCGCTGCAATTTTCGCGGGTCGTATTAGTTACTAGGTCTCTAACAAAGGCGTACACTGTTTAAGCACGGGGGTGCCTTCATTTGCAGAGCAAGTAGGCGGACACAATGTTATAGCTCGACCACTTATAAAAAATAACTTGGACTGCGCATACGGGAAAAGTTGCGGATGGGAAGGTTCCCTCTCTTATAGGCTCAACTTCCCGGCCATGAGGAACCGCCGTCGCCACCGCCGCCACCGCCTCGGCCTGGACAAGCGCAGGAAGAAGACAGCCTGGACAGACGACAGCTTGACGAACGTCCCGAAACCTAGTGTTGAAGCGTGGGAACTAAGTTGCAAGAACGAATCAGTTGTTGGGCGGTCCTTGAGTTCAACGTGGCTCCCCCTCGGGAGCAGGGGGGGATGGCTTCGCCACGCCTCCCGAGGTAAGCGACGCCATGTTGTTTTTTTTCTAAGTGGTCCAGCAATAATTTTTTATCCAGTACTACTCCTGTATGTTCAACAGGGGCAAGAAACTACCGTAATCCTTTCCTATTTAGTTTTATCCCACACTAACGTCATATATTCGACGCCTGTCAGTCTGTCAGCCCGACCGACCACCACTCTGCCCGCCAAGCGCACCAATCGTGACCTGGCGTAGTAAACGGCGCCGCGTGCCGACCGCCACGCCAAAGAGACTCCACCGCGCGCACGACAGATGACTATCAGCAGGCGCGTCGCGCGTGACGGGGCTCGCGGCTTCCGAGCAGGGCTATGGACGCCTTCCAAATCAATGACACAATGAAGCAGATGTCAATTTTTTATTTTCAAATATAACCAATGTTCTAACAAAATTTGTATATAATCTTACTTTTTATTCGTATTTAATTTATTTTTTACTTTCTCGCTACAGAGTAGAGAGGAATTTACTGTATGTAATGCTGCGCAAAAAATGGCGAATTTTTATGGAGAAAATCTCTTATTACAGGGCTCTGCTAACGAAAAAGTGGATAAATCCAGTTGTTGCATTTAGAAAAAAAGTATCTATCATTTGGTGTAGCCCGAATCCCTGTTTTGGTAGTCGTCGATACCGAAAAATCGAATAATGGCAAAATGTTCGTCCGTCTGCGAACAACACTAGCGGCTAAACCGTTTAGCCCATTTTCTCGAAAATTGGTATTCTCCAATCAGCAGGCTGATGTCGCGGCCTCTTGAATTTGAAACCGATATTTTAATTTTGGAGAGAATTTATATAAAGTCCCAGACACATTTTCAAAATTTTCAAAAAAAATTGCCACATCGTTTTTGATTAAATGTTGTTCGATAGTGTGAAGGACGTTTAAGGGAATGGCGCAGTTATCATGTTCGTTGAAAAATCTAATTTTTTGAAAATTTATGTCTATGAAAATGTTTTCGGAGTTTTCCTACAGCTACAATATTAAAGATAGAGTTTTTTCCGTTAATGAAATCTGTTCCTTAAAGATTTTGAAATAAGGTTGCGTACAATTTTTCGAAAATATGAGTACTTTTCGCGTAATTTTGCGTGCAAATACGGGCGAGAAGGTACGTACTGTTTTAGCACCACTAGTTTTTCCTATCTTTCTTCATAGATTTTTCAAATTCACCATTTTCCTCCAACGAAGTTGATGTCTTTTGGAGTGGATTTCCCCTATTCTTTATGTATTTAACCGCGCTTTCTGCAACATTCTTTTTTGACACAGATCAATTAAATATAATGATAACATTTTCTCTAAACTTTCAGATATAATACGTCATAGATTCATTTTTTAAGAGTTGTTTTTATCATTTATCAAACAAACATCTACGAAAACGAATTATGTTTCATTCTTTGTCTTCCAAGATTCTATTGAATTTCCAGAAACCCACAACCAGGATATCGTATGGAAGATGTGAAGAATATCTAAGATAAAAGGATCAATCTATTCGTACATGTGACGGCGTCACAAAGACAAATTAAATTTCCTGAGTGTTTTAGTAGGAAAAATTAAGAAATTATTGAGTTTTCTTCAACTTGATGTATGCCATATAATTCCATAATGTAATACCACAATGGTTTTTCATGAAATTCTTTTGTGAACAGAACTTTTCATTAACTAATGTTAGTTTTACAGAAGAACTACAGTAAAACTGTTGTCGAACTCTCAATTAGTTTGTAGACAGTATCATAACTGACGGTCTTGTTAATGAATGTTTTTGCAATATCACTCTTTTACTAACAGCTTGCAATAAGGTTAATTAGTGTGTCGTGTATGTCTGGTAAGTTTTATGCATAATTTTCCGTTGTATGCGAATGAAATTGATTTTATGTCTTAAATTATTACCAATGATTAATTAGCATGGACATATTTGCGGAATATTTTATAACGAGCAATAAAACTAGTTTCATTTTGACAAATGAGTTCAAGCTTAAAGAGATGGTTTCTTCTTTCCGCTGTGTTCAGGAAAATTACTAAACGCAATAATAATCTGTAGAAATATTTTCAATGTTCAAAAATATTTTCTTGAAAATTGTTTCGTTGCTCGTTGTGGTTTTGTGCAAACCCTTTGTGGCCCGTTGTGGTTTTGTGAAAAAGATTAAATCAGTTAATTTTTTATATTAATTACACGAACGATCGTTGATAGAAGGAAATGTATCAGAAGTTAATGTTGCTATTATTACACGTCGTGCGCCTCTAAATATGAGTATAAAGTATATTAAAATTTTTCAATATTAATCTTATATATATACTACAGAACTAAAAATATCGCTACACGGCAACTAAATTGCTCTTAAATAAAACATATTTTTTTGTTATTCGCGCTTGTGTTATCGCCAGTCCTGAGAAGGGTATATCATTTGCAGAGAGCAGTCCTTAAAAGGTAACTCAGGCCATACTGAAAAATTGGGTGGGATTCCTTTGACCGAACAAAGCCTGTTTGCATCAACGAATAACTCAAAAATCTTTATTAGTATCATATTTCTTTCTCATTTAGATGTTTAACACCAACTGACCCTAGAGCCTCAGCTTCAACGATCGACAAAACACGACCATGCCTTCATGTTCTCCATGCTTGTAGATACGTTTCCAATTTCATGGAGGTCGGTGCCAGGAGAAAAGAAAAACAAAACAATGACTAAAAAGGAAGAACATACAAGGTATATGTAACATATAAGGCAAAACAAGGCAAACACAAGGCAAAATACCAAAATAGGTACTATATCTGGCAAGCCATCATCGTCCTAAAGACACCTTCCGCACCGCCCATAGAGCCCGTTCCGGTCTATCTGTTCTTTCTGCCCATCACGCCCCTGCCGCTTCCTCCTTCTTTCTGACACGCCCATTCCTTTTCTCGGGGGGCTCTTTCACTCCACCTTTGCCTGCTGCGCCGCTCCTCTTTCTTTCGCTTCTTTCGTTTCTTCCGCTCCTCTCTCTCTCTCTCTTTTCGCTGTCTGTGCTTCGTCCGTTCTTTGCTGGCCGTCCGCTTTAACTGAATCTTAAAAACGCTTTGAAGCAACGGTTTTGAATTGCATGAACGCTACTTTTTTTTTATTATTGACCTCTCAAAAGTAATATTTGTGCCAAATTTTCGACAAATCGCTCCAGAAGTTCTATGATTTTCTTGATACATACAAACACAAGCATTCATTTTATGTAACAAAGGCACAAAGGTGAGCAATGCAGGGGGGAAGAGAGATCAGAAAATCTTATCTTCGAAATCGTTGGAGATACCATGGTAAAACAAAACTAAGTTAGTCCCATGATTAGTGTCTCTATGCTGAAATTTCATGTTGCTCAATGAAGTAGTTTTTGAGTTAAATCTGTTTGTACAGACGGACAGAAAGACAAACAATAATTTATTTGACATGAGATTCGTTTTGTAATCGAATATGCAAGTTGAAAATGTATTTAAAGTTGAAAATCGAAAATCACACACTGATACTTCAAATTTATTTATCGATATTGATTGATATATTGATTATGACTTATCGTTATTGTTAATACTGTTGCTATTGCCATTTATATTCTTATTTAACGGGGCAGAGCAAGACATTATATGGCGATCAACAAAAAATCATACCTTCGGAACCTTGAGGATACCAGGGTAAAACAAGCTCTATGTTGGTTCCATGGGTATTATATATAATGTGTTTAAATTTCAAGTTGATAGATTCAATAGGTTTTCAGTTAAATCGGTTTGTACACCCAGACAGACAGACATTTGATTTGACGTGAGATTCGTTTTAATAATTGAATAATCAAGTTGAAATAGTGTTTAAATGCTTAAAAATAGAAAATTACAGACAGACACTTGACATTTATTTATCTATATTGATATGGCTAGAATTGAAAGTTAATATTACACACCAGAGCCTCTGTTTTAGAAACTATTCAAACATACATCCAATAATCCAATGATCTGACGCCCTAGAATTCCTCTAATTTCCGGAATTATCTTCAATCATACCAATTCTGTTTATAGAATGTGATAAAAGGTAGAACGAAAGTTTATCGCCATCTGAATTCCCTCATTGATATGCATTCCATGAAAGCACCTTACTCGTGAATATCATTACTTGGTTCACAATTCACGTACAACGCTATTTTTCTTTTTTTACGTTGTGAAATTTCAAGCACGTTCTGGAGAGCAGGTAAACCAAGTTACAGCGAAAGTATATTTTGAAACGATGTATAAGAGGAAAACCGCAGCAAATATTTCATTCGAGGTTCTGAATGTGGAATAACACGAGTAGAATTCCATTCCATTCATTACCTCCTCCCTCAAAGAGTAAAATTGCGGACTTCCGGATGCAATAAAGAAAGCAAACTACATCTAAGGCAGTCAACGTGGAGGCTTGTGTCCCATCTCAGTGGCAGGTCGTTTCGTAGAATTTTGAGAATCCTCCTCAAACACCAGCTACTTGCAAGGCACTAGAGCAGTAATTCCATTGCATCCTCAGCGGCGTTAGCAAAGCATTCATCTGATCGACGAGCGGCTTATCACGCTAGAGGCAAGCTTTCTTCGAGTGCTCCCCGTCTTTGTTTACGTAATTTCAGTCAATTTCCTCGAGGAACCGAGGTCGCCTTCAGCCGCAGGAATATCAAAGAAATTTCCCAATCCAAACCCTTTTCGCGGATCCGACGTCAGACAAAAGACGACGCCGGCCCGCGAGCCGGGGAGCCAGCAATGGCGGGCCAGGAGGTAGGAAGGAGGAAGGGTAGTGGAGAGAGGGAGGAGAAAGAGGCTTGTTTGAGGAGAGAAGGCTGCAGCGTGTCAAAGGGAATGGCCTGTAAGGAAGGCCGAGACGAGGGCGTCGCGAGTGTTTGAGCAAACTGCCGCAAGAGGGCAGAGCAGTGGGCGGCGGGGGGGGGGGCGGTCGCGAGAAGACCTGCACGCTCCTGAGAGACGCACTAGCTGAATGCGTGTGATTGGAGGACAAAAATTAGACTTTTCAATTTCGTTATTGCGCTGAAGCACTTTACCTGGAGAGTGTGTGCAATGAAAAACACTTGTTCATACCAATTAAAAAAAACTGATGGCTCAGATGTCAATGAGTGTCTCTGTCTGCCAACTGATGTCAATGCAGTGCCTCTGACAGGAATGTCCTAGGGTTCGAGTCTGAATGGTGACAGGATTTTTGACCTTAGCTATATAGCTAAGATCGACTTCAGACGCTGTGTGAAGGAGAATTCTAGCGGCTGGCTGCTCTGATATGTATTTTCCTCGCCTTCTCCGATCAACACTTGGCGAATTCCGAGACAGAATTCTAACAAACGGGTCAGGAACCTCGCTCGATCTTTCCTTCCTTTTTCTTGTCCTATCCACCTCCCTCACACACACACACAGTTACACATGTACTACACTACCACCCATTTTGGGAGACCAGTCGGGAGCTTAGAGCTTGTGCCGACCCGGGCAGTATCCCACTGATGAAGAGTTGAGGAAAGCTCTGCAAGCCGAAGTGTAGGTCGAAAACAGATCGCACGAACCAGCGAGGGAAGACCATTGCCACCTCCCGTGATAAAAACTTGTAGTACACGTACGGGACTATTGGCCATTGCATTTGATGAGTCCGGAAACACGAAATAATCAATTAAAACGGAAATCAGCCTTCGATACGTACAGTTGATAGACTACAACACTCGTACAACTCGATTGACACCAGATTTGAGTTATGACAGTCACTTTGAAAGGGTTATTATTATCAGAACTTCTACGATTCTTTTAGTAAGTTTTACGTCAATTATCCCCAACATCTCCAAACGTCAGTCAACTGATTATCTCTTGGATGCAGAATAAAATATTAGGAAGAATTGAATAAAATAAGAAGCCACTTTCATGAATATGCTATTATCAATTTTAGTGTAGCACATATATTTCAGTTTAGTATGTACCGCAAAATGTTTTCATAAATAGTTGAAAAATATGCTATAGGTGCAATGTATTCATTTCCAACAAATCGGAAAAATCTTCATTGTCATAACGTACACCTTGCACAAATTCCTTTGAGGCTATAGTAAGAATATTCCGATTTAAACAGATTCCCTTCAAGATTACGAGCTGGAAGGGGAGGGGGGGCATTGTTATCCAACCGGCAGCTCCTATACTTAACATTTTATGTCCTAACGAAGCTCCCGATTGGATGACAGTTTTCCCCTCTCCTTCCAGCTCGTGACCTTGAAGAAAAACTCTGCTTAAATCAACGAACAAGTGGACAGCGAATTGCATTGTTCACAAAATGTAGGAAGGTATACAATGTAAGGCCATCCAGGCAGACACAAGAACATCGCTATCCAGTGTTCTGACAAGTTGAAAGTTACGCTGTACGAAGTGAAGAACGCTGAAAAAGAACTCTTTGTACATCTCAGGACCATTTCCATTTTGCTCCACGAAATATAATAAAGATGTTTGTGAAATGGTAAATGAACGTTTAACCGTTTACTCGTTCGTTCACCGCCCACTGTGTATCACCGGCAGCCACGCGCAGGCCAAGCCTCAGGGCAGATGAGGAGGCGGAGAAGGGAGAAGCGGAGGAGTGGGGGAAGGGTGCGGTGGACGGGGAGGGGTGCGGGACCGAAGACGCGGCCGCAGGCGCAGCCACTTAATTGAAGCACCCTTCCCCCCCACTCCACTCTCCAACGCGCCCGCCGATGCGCGACACCGCGTGACGTCAGCAACCCCGCCTCGCCGAGCGCTGGCGCGGCCCGAGCGACAGCGGATATAAATCAGGCGGCGCGGATATTAGCAACAGAGGTGTCTCACGGCACCCGTGCAGGATTTATATGATTCCATTATATCACAGTGTTCTTCAATTAATTTATGATTATGATATAGGCACGTCATTTTTATGTGACAATCATATAATCATATACATTTATTTGAGCCAATCCGGAGGACGTCACAGTGACAGTAAGAATGTTTACTCGTTGTAATCCTACAGTGAATTTTACTGGTTGTTCTACTGATGTTATTGTTGTTGTTGGTGGTGGTGGTGGTGTTACACAATTAATAAGACAGTCTATATACTGAATATGTATATACAGAAACAATACAAACACACTAGCAGTAAGAAAGAACATATCGCAGCCAAAAGGTGGGTTCTGACTGAAACAAAGTACAGGAGAGTATTTTGGAAGTGTGAAGGTGTTCAATAACGACAGGTACATAAAAATGTAAATGGTCATTTTGTTACTAGTAATTTCGTTCTTGGGTAAGTCCTTTCGGTCGCAGAAGATTTTCTGCATGTCTGATGTGAATATTGTTGTAATATGTATCAGCGCTGACGATAAAATTTGCACATTTCCAAACATCATTTTCTCTAAAAATTCATAAAATAGTATATCTTCATATAAGGAGTAATGAAATAACCTCAACACTATGGTCTTGATTGTTCGGGCCCAAAAAAAAGACCGTGCTTAAGGTTCTTTGTAAGGGTGTAACTTCGCATACACGTCAGAATGAAGTTTTAAAAGTATTGTTCTGACAATGGTTACTATTACTGAAGGTGGAGAGAAGATAAACGCAATTTTATACCTGAAAATCGGACGGCTGGATAGATAGAAGTGTCATAAATAACTGTCAGATTATATTAATTGGAAATGAACATTGGTACAAAGGTCAGAAGGAAAAATATAGTTGTGCCGCTCCGGAGTATTAAGATATTTTAATATTTGGGGATACTTTACGAGAAGCCTTTGCGACTTTTCAATTTTTTAGAAAAATGGCTGCAAATAATTTTTTAATTTTTTTTTGTTCGAATAGAAAAAATAGTTAATAAATATGGTATATTTCCGACCGTCATTAAAATATATGAAACAAACCCAGAGATTTATTTCTCAATGCAATTTATCCTTCAATTTTATATTTTTAAATATTGCATGCACTTATTACTAAAAAACTATTCATATTTTTTAAATAACATTAAGAGTAGGAAACGTTTCAGTATGTCGTGCTTTGCCAGTAAGATTTGTGGAGGTTTTCTGATGACTGCCTCGGTTAGCCGCAATTGTAATAATCGCGAGTCTACTGTAAATGTTTGAAGCTTTCCATAACATCAGGTAATTATCATTCCAATGATTGGTAGGCGACGGGTTTTATTTCTGTTCTGAAGAGGACCCTACCCTTCATGTTTCCCTTCTGGACTATACATTTACTGGACTATACTTACGACTACTGGTAAATTAATTAGAGTGTAGTCATGCACTGTGAACCAGAAAACCTAGTGCCACCACCGACTAGACACTGCTGTATTCACTCATATTCGTATGTTTTATATGCAATATAACTTCCCCATATGCAATGATCTCAACAAATTACTTGCAAAGCTTCCGGGATTTTGTAATTTTGTCAATTAATGAACAATTTTAATCTTGCATTTAAAAAATTACATTAATATTGATTAAAAGTACGTAAGCGAGTGATGAAAACAACTAGGGATTAAGGGCACGTTTCCAGGAAAAGACACTTCATCTGACACAATTTTAAGACACTTCATCTGACACAAATATTTGGGGCGACATTTGATAGGAATAGGAATAGAGGCGATAACCACCAGCTCGGCGTAGGCTATTTAAATGAAAGGAGATGCTCAAGGATTGAGAAGAAGAAGAAATGGGGAGTAGGAGTACGCCTGGATTAACAAAAAGGAGAGACAGAAAATACGGGAGGGAAAAAGCGAACGGTAAACAAATTACTATACAATTAACGCCACAAACAAAGCAGGAGGCATGACGTCAGACACAATACGCGCAAGGCATTATTAATCGAGATACGATTGCCCTCCTTTGGCTCTAAACATGGACGCTGTAGCAAGGAAGCTTGGACTAAACAGCGACCATGGGTTGCGTGAGATGAGACCAAAGACTCAAAGAATTTCGCTTTGTGCAACGATGGTCATTATCCGCTGGTTATTAGTCTCTCCTGCGATCTTTTTAGCCCTGTCTTCTGTCACAATGCGTCTGCCGTAAGAACTTTGTTTGCCTCTTGTTTTCGGAGTGAGTGAGTGCGTGAGTGCGGAGTGAGTGACTGCGGAGTGAGTGAGTGAGTGCGGAGTGAGTGAGTGAGTGCGGAGTGAGTGAGTGAGTGCGGAGTGAGTGAGTGCGGAGTGAGGGAGAGTACTACGTAAAGCAAATTAAAATTCATTCTTACTTCTCGTTTTTTTAAATATTCCAATATTAATTTTGAGAAAATGTGTCGTATAACCCTACCATAGGTATCGATTTATGTAGAGACACATCGACACATCGCCAGCTCACACCAAATTACCTGTTCTCCAGGGCTGTTGCTGTTGCTTTTGCTTTCTTAGCACGGACATTGTGCTTCCTTCAAACTACCTCCATATTTCCTCTAAACGCCACTACAGCGTCGAGATAAACTTTTCCGAGGCGAGTTGCAGCTGGGACATACGAGAACTTTTATACGTCAGGTCTCGCGCTGCGCTGTGAAGTTTTTATGACGCCGGTCGCACGCGGCTTCGCGCCGCGGCGCGCCGGAAACTAGTTCCCAGAGACCAGCGGCGCTCCCCATCCACTGGCATGCTGGGCGACCGTGCGACGCGACGCGACGCGACGCGACGCGGGGTGGGGTGGGGCGGGGTGGGGTGGGGTGGGGTGGGGCGGGGTGGGGTGGGGCGGGGTGGGGTGGGGTGGGGCGGGGCGGGGGCGGGGCGGGGTGAGGCGGGGCGAGGCGGGGCGGGGCGGAGTGGACGGGGTGGAGCGGAGCAGGGCTGTGGCGGGGCGGGGTGGGGTGGAGCGGGGCAGGGGTGGGGTGGGGCGGAGTGGGGCGGGTGTTGCGAGGCGGGACAAGGAAGGGCGTGGGCGAGGCTGGACGGGGCGGAGTGGGCGGGACCGGGGCGGGGTGGGACCAACGGGGGGCGGTCTTTGGGGGGGCGGTCTTTGGGGGGCGGTCTTTGGGGGGGGCGGTCTTTGGGGGGGGGCGGTCTTGGGGGGGGCCGGTCTTTGGGGGGGGCGGGAGGGTGAGCGGGGAGGGCAGGGCGGTGTGGGAGGGGCGGGATGGGGTAGGGGTGGGGGGTTGAGGCGAGTCTAGTCGCGACCGCGAAGGGGCGTAGCCCATTCACTCACTCTGCCTGAGTCTCGCAACGAGCTGCTTTCCGCTCGCTCTCGGGGGAGGGTCTTTTCGATACGTATTGCTATAGCAATACAGTATACTGTCTCTGGGGGCGCGGTCGGTGCTAAATAGAGATGGGAAAACAAAATTATTTTCATTACCAGGAAGGGGGCCGTTCTTACGGTTACACTGGCTGTGTTTGGCCATGGATTGGAAAGGACTAGAATAAATGGATATGAGATTCGAGGAGTACATTAAAGTGTTTTATAATGAAGTATTATACACATTAATGTACGAGTACTTCATTCTCATTTCTGAATGATAAGTAATGGGCTCCAAGGAATGGGAAATGTGCCACGTGAATTAAATCTAAGTATTGCATGTACTTTTATTAGTTTCAAAATTAAAATAAAATTCCATTAAGAGGCTACTTGCTCTCAGTATCTTTGCAGAAAAGCGATGTCTGGTGTGCAGTTATTCCAGACAGGCTAGCAATACAAGTATATTGCTAGCTCAATTGCAATTAATAACCGAAAAGCGTGCCGATAAACACGAATAACGCTAGCGCTTACAAAATATTAAAATAAGACTATTTCATTTCTTTCTCCTTCACGAGATCAAAGAAGAGCTCAAAGTAGATGAATGTAGGTCTCCGAATTAAGCGGTGAGCTTAATTATTTAGAACACGTATCAACACTGAAACACATTGTCACAATGGCGGCAACACTGGGAACGAAGGATAGCGCGCAATTCATAAGTAATTGTTATGTGGAAAGACTCTTCCATTTTGGAGGAAGGGAATGATTACAATAAATCCAGAAAGATGGATTAGCAATCTGCTTCCAAAAATCTCTCAGTTTCTGCCTTTAATCGTTCTAGTTATTTCAATGAATAATGTTCACTACGTTATATGCTGCAATACTTACTTCAGTACTTTCCTTGTAAAACTAGAAGTTCGGAAAATAATTTTATGATTCAGATGAGGGATGAACTTTTTCTTTCTTCGTGTTTCATTGTTTTTGTGGTATTTTCTACTCAGATAGAAGACTCTTTGAGACTTCTTTTGCTGGAAATTACTGTTATGGAGCATGGTCATAACTTGGGTAAAAGGTTAATTCCATACATCCCTTACAATCACTTACCCGTTGCATATTTTAATTAGAAAATTTACTTCAAGCTTTCGGTGAAAGTGTTTTAAAAAATTAACGATCGTTGTACTACTAGAATTTACAAGTTTCTCTGAATGAAGGGGGAGAGCTGGTTCTTTGTATGGAGCTTTCATTTATATTACTACCGTCACTCCACAGCAAAATAAATTCAGTGACATTTTCCAGTGTATGCGTCATGCATATGAATTCAGAGTCATTCAAACGTTGCCAAAAATTTCATTTTCCTCTCGCCGATCATTTCTCCATATTTTGTCAAATGCATATTGAAATGGAGAGAGAATATTCAAATCAAAATTTTAATGTTAGAAATTAAGTTAAATCAATGCTAATTCAGAGTGGAATTTCGACTGAAAAATCTGTATGACGGATATAATTACTTATTCATCACACAGAAAACTATTTATTAATACCACTTAACTCTGGTTAACGTTATTTACAAAAAATTCAATTTTCTGCTTTCCAATAATTCGCCAAATCTACAAATCTATGTTGTGTTTACCACAGTTGTGATTCAACTGATTAATTGACGATTCCGAGCATGTCAACCGCAACTTCTATTTGTCCTGCTAGTGTTGTGAATGTTTTATCACTGGAGATGGCGGTGATTCCTTCCCCACTGGACGGCGAGATCCAGCGACGACTTACACATCGGCTTGTAGGGACTCCCCCATCAGATATCTCCCCAGTAGGGGATTGCCCCAGCCTGGACAAGCACTAAGTTCCTTACATGGTGAAGTGCATGTAAAAAAATATGTATGTAAGGTGAGAGGACAAGACAAGGAACGGGAAGGAAAGATCGCGCGAGGACCATGGCCCGTTTGCTGGGATACTGCTCCGATATTCGCAGAACATTGATTGGATAAACGACGGATAACTACCGATCAGAGCAGTCGACCGCTCGAATTCTCCAGACAACGACTGAATTCGACCTAGCGCTATATTTAGTGTTGAAAATCCGCCATCATCGGGACTCGAACCCTAAAAATTGGTTTGAGGCAAAACGTTCGGCCGTTCGTGGATAACACAACGCCTAACTTATTTGTCAGTTTTAGAGTAAATCCTGACAATCTCTCATTCATCTAAAAGAATTCGAGGTCCTCCGATTAATTTAGAAATTTTCTCAAGAATGAGTCCAAATTTTGTAGGAAACTTTTTTCTCGGATAGGGCAGAGAACGTTTAAAAATGACACCAGTCTGATTTTCGTTGAAATCTATGTTCGAAAATTGAAAAGTTCGAAAACATTTCACTATCTACCAGTAACTACCATAGTGAAGGTAAAGGTTTTTTCTTAATTATATCTTTTCTTCAAAAACTGATATTAAAATAGGTCATATGCAATATTTCAAAAAATTTCTTCAATAGTTCTTGCGTAAGATTGCATTAAAAATAGACAATTTTTAAACAATTATTTCCCCAAAAGGGCTCCAGTTTAATGTTTTCAGTATTTAATGTGTTCCGTATACCGAGAGGTTGTAGGGTTCGAGCTTCGTCGTGAAATATGGTCACTAGCGAGGTCGAATTCAGCCACCATCAGGAGAAGAATTCGAACGTGTGTACTTTGACCTGTAGTTTGACGTTGTTTCTCCAATCAATACCAATGCGAATACCGGAGCATGTTAAGAAAACAAATGGGTCACGGACCGCGCGCAAACTTCCCTTCCTCATCAGCTTTTCCTCCTCTGCCCTCACATAAACACGCACACATTCGCTGACATGCATTACACGTATGTAGGGTGTCACTATTCAGGAGTTACAGCTAGTCGCGGCAGCGGACGGAGAGATACCAGGAGAGGAAAAGCACGCAGATCCGTCTTGGAGGTCAGCAACGAATCTCACGTCCTAGTGGGGAAGGAACACCGCCATCTCCCGAGATACAACATCACTCCAACACTGCAAGACTAATGATCATAGCAGATACCCTCGGAATCACCAATCAATGAATGAATCAATCAATGAAGTCTGACTGTGGCAGTGTCTACCCAACGTAGCTGGATCGTGCCCCAATGCGCATTGGCAGAGACCCTTTCGGTCACTTTCCATGTCCACTCCCAACAATTCAAACTCCGACGCCGCTCCCTCTTCTGGTCTCGCCGCGCCCTCGTCTCGCCGCCCCCTCGTCTCGCCGCCCCCTCGTCTCGCCGCCCCCTCGTCTCGCCGCCCCCTCGTCTCGCCGCCCCCTCGTCTCGCCGCCCCCTCGTCTCGCCGCCCCCTCGTCTCGCCGCCCCCTCGTCTCGTCCCCCCCTCGTCTCGTCCCCCCCTCGTCTCGTCCCCCCCTCGTCTCGTCCCCCTCGTCTCGTCCCCCTCGTCTCGTCCCCCTCGTCTCGTCCCCCTCGTCTCGTCCCCCTCGTCTCGTCCCCCTCGTCTCGTCCCCCTCGTCTCGTCCCCCTCGTCTCGTCCCCCTCGTCTCGTCCCCCTCGTCTCGTCCCCCTCGTCTCGTCCCCCTCGTCTCGTCCCCCTCGTTTCGTCCCCCTCGTCACGTTCCTCCCAGTCCCATCCCATCATCCTCATCCATCGTCACCCAACTTCCGCCACCCCCGCCCTACCGTCCTTAGCGCCCGCAATCTCGTATTTCACGCGGAGGCGCCGCTCTGCCTCGCCTCGTCTCGTTCCGTCCCCGCGCGCTATAATGTTCCCGACTGTGCGCCAGGGCTCTCCAAACCATCGCCCACTATCAGACCATATCGGCCTGTGAGCGTCGGGGAACATTTAGAAAAGGAAGTTCAGAAAGAGAATGTGATAAAAGGATTACGATCACCGATATTACTACTGTGAGGATTTCTATTTTTTATACCCTTTATTACTGATCTACACATCGTTAACACAATATTTCTCCCTCATCACAAATATTTTTGTGATTTTTTGCTACTGATAGGTAGAGGGTTTTCCTCTCGTTTTCATGCGTCAAATAGATTTCGAAGTAGACAAATTAATAAATTAATACAAAATTAACTAGCCCTTCGTTTGATACATGCTCATTCAAACTGTCGAGAAAATAATAGCTTATCAGCAGGAGGCATTATATATAGAATGAAATAGGATGTTGCAAAATTTGGACCTGACGTTGCAAAGAGTTTATAAGTATATTTCTATCATTGAACATAATTTACATATTAAAAATAATGCTTACACGTGACACTTCATGAGACACTTCATAGCCACTGACGAATGCTCGTGTTGAAGGTTTAGTATCACCGTAATGGAAGTAACTGTCGCAAACTTTGATTTAATATCTATCCCATCCATTTCAGGATCGTGCGGAATACATAATTAATCCCACATGAGTTATGACTTATAGGTCTACACACTCTTGCTGCGTATGTAATCTAGCGTCACGTTAGCTGCCCTGCGTGGGAGGAGGGGACGGAAGTCTCGCACACCTGAGAATTGAGTGGCAAGACGCACGGCGTTGGGGGTGCAGATATTTCCGAGTCCGGGGACGCCGGCTTGTCTTGTCTTCAGTTGTCACGTGGTAATACGCGACCCCCTTCCCACGCGCAACGGTGGTCACGTCCGGGTGAACCGGTGAGTATAAATTAGCGCAAAATTTACGCTCAGGCTGGAGCACGGGTGACGAAAGTCACGTGAGTGGCACGGCAGGAGCGTGCACTCGAGACGGGACCTCTTAGTTAAATGTGGAGTACCCACAAGGGCGTCTGGCGGTCGCGTCTGGCGGTCGGGAAATACCGGAAAGTGTGCACAAGGTAGTTCAATTCATTTTGTATTCATTTTCGTAATAAAACTTGTATATACTTTTTACGTCTGTGTGTTACTTTCACGACGCTACAGTACTACGTACTTTCCTTTACAAAAAACTTTGGAGCCCCTTGGCCTGCGCCGCGCAAGCACCTTGTTAGAGAGGACTCGGGGCGGCGTCCTTTCACTCAGCGATCGTCAGCGCCTTCCCGCCTTTCGACGGACGTCGTCAGGCGGTGGCCATTTTGCGAAGAAGTGCTCTCGTTATGTGACGCGGCCAAGTCAGTGGAACACAGATCACAACGAGAATCTTCTACGTGGGAGAGGGAGAGCGTGACTCTCCGGGAGAGACTGGGCATCGGAGTTTCTGTGGTTTTACATCTTGTAGGGAAACCAATTTGATTTATTGTATATTACTTGAGATAATTACATAGTATTCAAGGGTATTAAGAAGTGCGTGTGCATGTGCATGCGCCTGCAGGTGCGAATGACCGAGCGGGTATGCGTGTGTATGAGCATGTGCATGTGCTTGTGTGTGTGTGTGTGCGTGCGTGTGTCTACATGAGCATGTGCATGCGCTTAGGAGAAGAGATACGTATGTGGTCATGTATGTTGATAAAAATCTTAATAGACAATGCAGAAAAGTGACCGACACGTCGGTAGAATCAGCACAGGTTTGAAAAGTTTTCGTATTATTACGAATTACGAATTCCACACCACTGTACCTGGAAATCATCAAATTAACTACTCTCTTTAGAGTTTATTTGATCAATTAATAATTCAAAAATTTTCCATGTGGAATTATATATTTACACTGACACACAGAAAGAATCGTTTAAGCATTGCAGCGCGTTAAAAACTAGTGAAGTTATTAAATAATGAATTGGATTGGAAACAGAGTTCGATCGATTAGGCCGCTGTGGCAAGAGGTTTGCAGTTCATCGCACGGATGATGATTTTTGCAGTGTTTGAGGGAAATGTCCTCCCAATTATTGATCGGCATAAAATACATACCAAAGATGATACTATTGTTAATAACACTCGCTGCTATACGTCTGCAATAAATCTTCCATATTAAGCGTTTGTAACAACCTTTTTGTGTTTAAACGAAATATTAATAATTCTTGAGATTGAAATATATTACAAGTTTAAACTGTAAATGAGGATTTGATTCTTGAGACATAACCCTGAATTCACTAGGTTATATTTACTAGCATTTGCCAATAAATCTGTAGTCACGGGTTAAAGGTTCTTGAGTCAAAAATATTAGTCTGCAAAAAACAAGGGTTAGATTATTGAACCAGCGCTTTTTCCTAAGCTGAATGCTATTTCCCAACCAATTTTTCTCATTAAGAAGTGAATTCAAATTCTGTCATTTTACGAAAATAAAATATAGATACTTAACTTGTAGTTTCAGTACTTAACGTAATTTCGCCAAAAATTGACTCAACACCTTTTACCCCGTCATCACAGAAATATTTTATGGCATGAGAACTGTTTATATACAAGAATTCCAATTACAGAAACCAACATTTGAGCATAGACAGCAGTTAATTTGAATTTCCTTGATTAATTCAACGAAACCCCGATCGTAAACTGTGTAAGCCGCCTCGTGGGCTCTGCTAGATCTCGCAGCAGAATACTGCGAGCTGCATTACAGCTCCCGGTACGCACATTGCGCCAGGAACGTTCCGGGGCCGCGTCAACGGGGTCAGCGCGGGCAGCGGGTCAGGCGGGAAGGGACGCGGGAGAGGGGGCAAGAGAGGCAGCTGGCGTAATGACAACCGCGCATTACAAATTGTTTAGAATAATGCGGGCTCATTGAAGAGGAAATATTGTCGACTGGGGTAAAGAGGGCGGCGTATGATGGAGGTAGACAATCGAACTAATGTGTATTAAATCCACACTAGTGGTTTCAAACGATTGGAAATGAAGTACATCATTGTGAGAAGTGTCATGAAGAATTGTCAAACGTGAGTAAACCATCATTTATGGAAAATAAATTGGAAAAAAGTGGGTCAATGAAAATAAGAACAATTTTGGTGTTAGTAATAAATTCAGTAAACTGTATCATTGGAAAGTATACGTATAAGAAAAAGTAAAATACGAAGTTAGTTAATTTCAATAACACTAAAAACTTTTAGGAGAAGAAATCACATAAACAACATTCAGAATAACTGCGATAAACTCAAAAAATAAAGTAAAAAACGCGATGTTTGAAAATGAAAAATATGTATTTAAAACTAGGATCAAAACGTGCAAAGACTACGCGCCAAGTTCATAAACTACAATACGATAAGTCAAGAAGATTAAGATGTAAAGCAGACTGAAGTGTGTGCTTCGCCCTGAAATGACAAAACGGCATAATGCGCGTAAGGCTGATGCGCGCCGAGGGAGAGAGCGGGGCGTCGGCGCTCGAGGCAACGCGGGTTGCGCGCCCGAATGTAATTCGCATTTTCTGGCGCAGCGGAGTGGCGCAGGGCGGGGCGGGGCGGGGAGGGGAGGGGAGGGCGCCGCCATAACGCTTCGCTGCGCGGCGGAAGCGACGTGCGCTCTGCTCTTAATAAAACCAGCAACAAGCCCTCCGCACACCTCCTCTTGCTCCCTGCTCCCGCTACTGCTCCACCCACACGCTACCCACCTCACCGAACCTCACGCCACCCTCCTCCTCCTCTTCCTCAATCCACGTCGCCCTCCACCTCCCACCACTCCCATGTCACCCCCCTCGCCGTCCCTCATGCCGCCATCCTCTTTGTCCACGTCCTAAAGATCGTCCACCCTGGTCCTCCTCCTTCTCAGCCCACGCCACCCTTCACCTCCCATACCTGCCATGCCACCATCCTCTCCTCCATCACGCCGCCATCCTCCTCCAACTTGTCCCTCACGCCAGTCATCCTCCTCCTACTCGTTCCTCACGACGCCACCCTCCTCCTCCTCAACCCATGCCATTCTCCACCTCCCATGTAACACTCCTCTCCTCCTCTCACGTTACCCTCTGCCTCCTCCTCCTCCTCCTCCCCAACGTCACCCATCTCCTCCACGCCTCCCTTCCCCTCCCCATGCAACCTCCCGAGCCCACCTTCCTCTTCCTCGTCCGACAGGCCATCACCCTCCTCTTCGACCCTCACGCCGCCGCTCTCCTCCTCCTCGTTCTTCTTCCCCACCCATACTACCCTCCTCCACCCTCACTGCACACTCCTGCTCCCTCACGCCGCCCTCTTACCACACCTTCCCACCTCCCACGTCACCCTCTCCCTCCTCCCCACTGCACACTTTTCATCCTCATCCCTCTTGTCCTGGTATTCCTCCTCCTCTCACGCAACCCTTCTCTTCCTCTCCTTCCCTGCCACCCTCCTTATTCCCTTCCCACACCAGACACCATCCTCTTCATCCCCCATGGTACCATTCTCCTCCCCGTAAGTGACCCTTCTCTTCCTTCTACAACCCTCCCGCGCCACCCCCTGCCACTCTCCTCCCCTACGCCACTCTCTACCCCCACGCCGCCCTCCTCCACCTCCTCTCTTCCTCGTCCTCATGCCATCCCTCTCCTCCCCCAACCACCACCCTTCTCTTCCACCCAAGCCATCCTCATCCTCCTCCTCCTCTTCTCCGTGCCTCCCTTCTACTCCCCCTCCCATGTCACCCTCCTCCCACTTTTGCCCCTCCCCTTTCATGCCACTCTTTCCACTCGCCTTTTCCACCATCTGTGCCGTCCTACTTCTCCCTTTAACGCCGTTTCATTGTCAGACCCTTCCATGCTCTCTTGCAATCATCGCATGAACTCACTTCTCCACACTTTATTATTATACACTAACCACACTTTTTATCTCCCGCCTCCTTCGTAGGTCTACACTTTGCCATTTGCCCCTATGAAATTCTTTACGCTTGCACGGAAATCACTACCAGTTGCTTATTGGATGTTTAATATTGCACGGAAAATGAGACTGAATATTGCTTGAGGTGATGGGTTTATTATAAAGAAACGAAATATGTCTGATTTAACAGACGTTATTTGATTTAAAAACTATTACATTTTAATTCAGATAAATACGCACGTATATGAGGAGAACCTTAATGATGTCCGATAATCATCACTTACCGAAGAGATAAAACTTGGCTTGTTAATTACGTCTGTTAGATAATTACCCGATTAATCTAAGAGATGAGTTAATTATGAAATTAACAGTCTCTGGGCAAGAGAATTGCACTGTTCATTCTGAATGATTCATGAGGTTGCTATACTGTCAGAATATTTGGTTCCGCTAAACATCCGCACAAATTCATTGAAGGCTTCCGTGCAAATCAGGTTCTCTAACTTTCTGGGGTGTTTTGTCAGAATCCCACCCCAGGTCTCCCCGTCTCTTACAACCGCCGCTTCACGCTTTTCCTTAAAGAGCTTTAGTCGGCACCGTGCTGTGCCCTAGTCTGACAGCACACCGGCACAGCACGACGCACAGTGGGCCGAAATTATTCCACATGTGCCGACGAAGCACGTTGGTACTTTGCGTCCAGCGGTGGGTTTTCGAAATGCGGAGAATATTTAGCGTAGAAAGTCAACGGTACATGTAAGTAGGCCGACAAAATGAAATCCTCCGATAATTCTCTTTTTAATTATATATCATATATGCTCAGCCAGAGAAATATTCAAGTATCGGTCTGAAAACGGTATTTTGTCAATTCTCAGCTGAGAATACAGAAGTTTAAATTAGTTGGTACCTTTCGAAGGCAATAGTGATGAAAATTATTGTATTACCAGCAATACCTTTCCAAGACTCGTGCATTAAGTACAACAATAACAAAAATGACATTGTTCTTTCCAAGAAAACATTTCATCCTACAAAATGTGAAACCAAATGAAGACAATGCATCCAGTTTTTTATTATCCATTTTTTCAGATTTCTCTTTTATTCGTTTATTTCAATAGTGGCAAATATCTCCCAGTGTCACTTTCAACAATATAGTATATTAACACCAAAATCAATAGATCAGTATCGACACAAATCATACATTTGTACTATGCACTCTCTCGGCACACGCCAGGGTGGAACTAAAAATCTGCTCACAAGAATCACAGAAAAATTACAGGAAAGAAATCAGGTCTCGATCTTGCAAGATGAATTGATTTTATTTCGTATTTATCTTTATTGATCTGATAAATGGATCATGAGATGTAGAAGTGTGTTTTTTATCTTGCGTAGTACATTGTCTAAAGACTTGAAGTTTCATCTCTGTGTATACGGTGATATCGGACTTAAAATTAGAAACAAGTAATAACATGTAAACTTTGTACCGAGTGCAAAGTGTCTTGATTTTTTAAATTTTCTTTAACACTTTTAATTTCTCGCCTTACTTCGTAAGAAGAGAAAGTATTGTAATTGTACGCCGGAAAGCGATTTTCGACAGAAAAACTCTAATAAACGGGCCCTGATAACGAAAAAGTAGATAAACCTTGTTCCTAAATGTAGCAAATCACTTTCTCCAAAACGTGTAGTCAGAATCGACTTTTGTGGGTCCTTGACCCCGAAAAATCTATTGGTGCGAAAGCGTCCAAGTTTCCATCTTCAGTGGTCAACGCTATCGCCTAAACCGTACAGCGCATTTTTTCCGAACCTCTATCGATGTAAAGAAACTCGCGGCCTTGTGACTTTAACGCTGATATTTCGATTTTGGGGGATACTTTTACAAGAAGCCTCAACTACATTTTCAAAATTTTCTTAAAAATGGCACCAATTTTTTTAAATCAAGTTTTTCCTCGGGTAGCGTAAAGGACGCTTAAAAGAATGACGCGGGTCTTGTTTTCCTTGAAACCCCTCTTTTTTCGAAAATTACAAAACTTAAAAATAAAACTTGTAGACCAATTGAAAAATTGTTTCTGATTGTCAGTATATGTTTCTTAATAATAAAACTTATCCAATTTTATTTATGACAATCCTTTATTGTTCACATTTGCACACAAAACAACGTTTCGTAACTTGTTTAGTTACATCATTACAAGGAGCCTGATGATGTAACTAAACAAGTTACGAAACGTTGTGTTCTGTGTGCAAATGTGAACAATAAAGGATTTTCATAAATAAAATTGGATAAGTTTTATTATTAAAAAAAGTTAAAAAATAATGCGAGAAAGTGTGTGCAGTTCCAGCGCTACTAGTCTTCTCGGCTTTCGGTCCATTTGTGCCCGGAGTGCGGCGCAGTGTGGGCGGCGGCGGCGGCGGTGTGCTCGCGCGCTGCTCCGCGACGCCCGGCGTAATAACGTTTAGAGACGTCTGAGAGCCTTCATAAAGCGAGGGGCGAGCGCGGTCAGGGGGCAGGGGGCTGCGAAGGGCCGCGATGGGAGAAGAAGGCAGCCGCGATGGCGCACGAGACGGGGCGGCGCCCTGCGAGGTCACACGCAACACACGCAAATGGAGAGAAGCAGCTTACGGGAAGTAGAAAAAGATATGGTAACGGTGTGGGAAATAAACAATAAGAGTAAGAGGCCGGAGAGCGAAAAATAAAACGAGAGGTAAATTTGGTGATAGAAAAAATGTTTGTGGGAGATTACTAGAATGAGTGAATATTTTTTTCGGACGAGCCAACTACTAGCCTCATTAATCCTGAAGTGTAGAGCATGTCATAGCATGGAAGAAGTTGGTGTTCCTTCACAGGTGGAACAGTAACTGCATGTCGGCACGTGAAGTTCCTCATCCAGGTTCCTGCCTCAGCAAAGCGCCGCCAAAGGGGGAACACGATCTAAGTTCCTCAGATGTGTGGTAGTGTAGTGCATGCATATATAGTGGATGTGAGTTCATGTGAGTGTGCGTTCTCTGCAAGGTGGAAGGAAAGATTGGACTCGTGGCCCGTTGATAATATTTAATTTGATCCAATGTTTTTTTTCATATTCCCTGAATATTGATTTTGGAAGAATTAGTAATCACATCAGCACACATTGGTTTCAAGATTATTTTCACAAAATATCAGAGAAAATTTCCGAACTACGGTGCTCCATTTTCACAAAGTTGTAAAACGTTAATTTTTGCATTAAAGCATGGTGAAATTATATTTATCGCTTATTTTTCTGCAAGGAAAATTTATTGCAATGCAAGGATAACAGAATTACTTTTACATTCGGAAACAATAATCTTCTTCTCGTTTAGTAGACCTTCGTAAGAGAATTTAAGACCTTTAACAAGAAAATATCTACATCAATATTGTTCCATTATTAGCTACATTTTTCAAACAATGACTTAAACAAAACAAATATTATTATAATAACTTATTCTTTCAAACAAAAAGTTTAGAGGAAATTTATTATTTTCTATTCACTTCGAAAGGGTAAGGTAGAAATAATCTACCACTTTCAACGGTTGGTAGCTCCTACGCCCTCGCAGTGCGCATAAAACTGGACAGAGTCGGGTGTAGCAGGACGGATGCCAATTTAGTTATAATACAGCGTTGAAGATAGACGCATTGCGCGTTTTTCACCATTTCGAACCATGCTTCAATCTCATTGTGGCAGCTGCGCAGCATTAGTTTCGATGTTTTATTTACATTGTCTTGTAATTTGTTTGTATATTGTCTCTGACCAATTTCTAGAGACATTTTTTTTCTTTGCTTCTTATAATTTTTTTATTTCAAAAAGTTTGTTAAAGATAACTGTTTCATTTGAACTATGTTGTATACAAGGAGAAATTTTAAAAAAGTAATTTGGAGTCGTTTTCGGGGAAAAAGCTGTTTAAATAAATAAAAATTCTATATATTTCACGCACAATTATATGAAAACTACTGAAATTTTCTAAAAATTATATATTACCTAATTTTAAGATCTGCCTTTAAAGAACAGATTTCGTTCAGGAAAATATCTGTCTTCAATACTGTAGTTTCAGGAATATTCCGGAAAAATTGAGCAATTGAACATGCAATTTTCGAAAAATTATGGATTTTAACGAAAATGACACCTACACCATTCTCTTGACAGTCCTTTACGCTATTTGAGAACAATGTTTACTGGAAAAATTTGGAGCCGCTTGAGAAAATTTTGAAAACTTTGAGGCTGCATACGAAGTACCCCCATAATCAAAATATCCGTTTGAAACTTAAATTACCTCAAGTTCATTTAAATCAATGACAGAATATCAATTTCGAAGACAATTGGCAGAACGATCTAGGCGCTTGCGTTGACACCGACTGTCAGAGAGCTCCCCGATGGACGGACAGTGACGTTTAACCGTCAATCAATTTTTCGTTATCAAGGTCCCTTAAAACGTGAATTCCGACTACACAACGTGTTAGAGGAAGTAATTTTCTACGTAAAGGACCAATATTTAGCCACATGAGCCTGACAATAAGTTTTTTGTTATTTTCTATAAAACCTTCATTTTAAATTACTTGTCACGCTCATGTCATTTCTAAAAACCTGCAGGAAAAATTTCTAGCAAAAGCTTCAAATGACTTTCCACACGAACAAACCCACTCTTGAAGTCCTGAGCTTAAACGGGAAGGTATTAGGAAAAATGGTTCTCATTTCTCTGATGAATGAGTTTGGGAAAGGGAAAAGAAATGGGAGAGAAAATTTGTGATCATGTTTCCCTCCAGCATACAGATGGTCAAAAGAAACGATAGTTTTAGCCTTGGGAAGAATACTCCACTGCAATGATCTTTTCTCTGGGTGCATTTGTGTTTCGAAATCCATTTGAAGCATAGAAAGCAGGTGAATACATTCGATCAAGTAATGCTTTGGTCCTGTATGTGATAGGATACAACCAAATGAATGTTTTTCATTCTTTATAAGTAGAAATTTACGATAATTAATTACTTTAAGGAGAACATTTACGTTTATGAAATATGCATATGAAATAAGCTGTTCTGTGGCTACACTTCATTTACAAGAGACGTAATTGACAACGTAAGATATTTGACAACCCGTCGCGATCCCTACTTACAATCACCATTTTATTTTTAGGTCCATTTCAACACAAAATCGTTATTTATGACTTGCATTGAGAAATATTCACGTATTGAAGATCACTAAAATAATCGTGTTTGCTTACGCTTTGAACGTAAATAAAAATTTCGGAAGATGTCGGATGTAAAAGTGGTGGAAGTCAAAAAAACATTCTTCCCGGAAAATGATGTGTCAACGAAAACTATAATGCTTAGAAATAAGTGACTTAAAATGTTATAAATGTGTTAAGGAGATAGTTTCTAACTTATTACAAATATTTTGGACTGAAACATTGCTTATTAGTTAATTACTTTATTGACTTTCACCACTTTTGCACACACCGTTTCTGAAAACCAAGTCTTACCTTCAAATAATTGGCTTGCACAATTTTCGTCTGCGATAGTCATTTGATGTAAAAACAGGGAAAATAGGACTTCAACCAAGTGAGGGCAATTTTCAAATTGCGATATTGACCTGTGCACGTAACACTAAAAGCGATTACAGTTTTTTTTGTTTTGTTTTCGAAATGCTTCTTCGGATGAATGCAGATAAACAAGAAGATGTTTCTTGGGAGCCCCTGGAAACTGTTGTTTCGTCCTACCTGTGACACACACCACAATTGTATGCAACGATATTAAAAACTTGTAGGCTACTTCTGCTTTGTGCTGTGACATTTCACATGGACACGTTCATAGTGACAAATGACGGCGCGGAGGCGTAAGAACATTTTCATATATTTATTATTATGCCATAATTGTAATACTGGTAACATTTGAGCAGACAAAAATAAATAAAAAAACAGTGAGAGTTACAAGATACATAATAGCATTAGGTTCAAGAACAAACTAGTAATAAAATAATAATGATTTTACTTTGGTGTCATAAAACAAGTGAATGATAAACACCTTACGTAAGTAAGGGTGTGAATTAATATAAAAATGACAAATTAACAACGTTTACAACATTTAAAGAGTTACACGTTTATGGAAAATTGTACAATTAATTTTCGAAGAAAATGCGCGTAAACGCAAGTTGTAATAAAGAAGAAAACATAATTTTCGTCATAAAAACAATGCACGTAACAAAAGACGAGAAGAGACAGTTTTTGTTTTCCGAACTTTCTTGTTGGGTGAAGGATCTTAAACAGAAGGTATTAAGACTTGGTTGGGTATGCGTCGAGTGAAATTTCACTAGTGTGTATATCAAAGAAGACTAATGTTGGTCCATGTCTGTAGAAATTACTGACAACTATGGCGTGGTGGAGAACAAGATGATTGAAGCTGACTGCAATGGTGATGGTTCGCGCCCAGCGTTGTCAAGACTTCGAAAGGGAAATGCTTTGATTCTGACTTTTCGTTTTGTTGTCGTAATAAACTCTTGTAAGAAGACCAAGTTATGTTCTTTGAAAAAATAAAGAAATATCATTTTAAAATAAATGTAGCATGGCCATGACAAAAGAAAATGCGGGCCTGTCTCAATGAGTATTTCTAAATGTTCTGCAATGGTGATGAAAATATTTATGTGTTGTTTGTTTTTCATGTTTCCAAGGGTATTCATATTACATGTGTTGTGTCAGTAGCGAGAGGCGGCAACGACGCCAAGTACATTTTATGAATAAACCCCGATGCACCTATTGATGGTGGCTTTGATATTTGAAAATTTTCGTTTTTATTTCTTATTCATTTGGGAAGTCGGGAAGAGAGCATTCTACGTACGGAGATTCTGCAATAAATGATAAATACCGTATCTTTTATAGGCGGCTTCGCACCCAACGACCCTACAAATTTCTGTGAACAGTTCAGGGTTTTACGCCACGTGCTCGTGCTTGTTATGAAATAATACGGAAGTTAGGAATTATTCTGTGGCACGCCTAATGTAGGGGCAAATATTATAAATATAATAACGAAAACCCAAGGCCCGTTTTAATGCTGGCCTCTAGCTAAGAAATATTGAAATTTGACTCACACCATTTATATCGTGATGGAATAATGTTCAAACCATCTACCAATGCATCTAACTCAAATCTTCCAAAATGTGATTTACACCACATTTGTTCTCAAAGGCTTATATTTAAATATATATATTATATATAATTATATTATAATTGTATATATTTATTATATACATTATATAATGATATTATAATTATAATATTAATATTATAATATATATAAGAGATATTAGAGATATATTATAAAGAGAGGGAGTGAGAGAGAGATACTGTACGTTGCATGGGGTCCGAAGGACTAGGGCGATAACATGCTTGGCACTCGATCTTAGATACCGCATCGTGTTCGGCTTGTATTTACTTTTTTCCTTCTGATGTCATGTGCAGTGCTAATGTACACACCATCGATCTCCGTAGCTTCAATTAACCTACACCTCCTTTGGGAAAAGGTCATGCGCAGGAGATGCATACAAGAAATACGACACGTATGATTAAAGGGAATATCCTTTCAAAAAGTCTTTCCTAACCAGTCAAGCAAGTACGTGAATGGATGTTTAATACATAAAAGTCCATTTTAAAATTGCACTGAAATGTTGAAAGTAAACAAGGTTATGTTGTAGGAATGACAAATTCTCATCCTTTAAATTATTATATAATGTTTCTGATTTAAAATGTAGTGTAATAATATATCAGGCCATTTTTTCACCTGGAGCTGGTGAATAGAAGTGGAAAAACTGGAGAATAAATTAATAATCACCGTGTTTTCTTAAAAGATATTCATTTCATTAAAGTTTTCAAACGACCCTAGAAAACTCATTTCCTGATGTTTAACTCCATAGTGTGCTCTCTCTCAATAAGTGTTTCCTTGTAAGCCTTAAACACCAACTTCCAAACAGCATCCTGTACATTATGAGTCTACTTAACCGGTTAATGAGCAGGTTGTTTCCGATGTGTGCCTTGTGTAGAGCACACACGGCGTGAATTCAATGCATAGTAACGTGCGCCCATCGATCGTGTAGTGTGTGCCCAGCGCGTGAAGGAAGGCGTGGTTCGCGGTGCGAGGGGCGGGAGACGGCGCGCCTGCGACACACGCGTCTCGTCATACGCGCGCACGAATTTGCGCGCGCCGCAGCGCGCCGCAGCGTGCGTGCGCCCACAGCCGCCAACTTGAGACCGCAGCAGCTGCGAACACGATGCGGCGGCGGCGGCGCTGTGTGCTTATCATTAGGTCGGAGGTTTTCCGAAACACGTGCGGTGCTGACACTGTCGCCTTTGGAATACACGGCGTACCATTGTTGCCAGACATACCAGAATCCTGGTATTTTTACCAGGATTTTAATGAAGATACCGTGTACCAGGATGAAGACATCCTGGTACGCTTAAATATCTGGATTTTAAGTCTATGTAATTGATGATGAATGATTTAGGATTCCTATAATATTTTTTATTAAATAATTTAACACGGACACCAGTATTACAAATAACTGTGATATTTGTGACAACACTGCCATAAAAAACTAAAAGTGACATAGGATGGTTATTTTTTCCAGCACTATATTAATTTTTTCAAATCAATGTTTATAAAACCATTTAATGCGAAAATATTGACAAATTTATTTCCTCAAGAAAACATCTCTTGCTTCAACTGGTGAACTATAACGGCATATAATTTCTTGTATTATTTTGGACAGTTTCGAAAATTCACGAGAACTGCACCATTTTAAGCGTTCTTTGCTCTATCCGTGGGAAAATGTTGAGAAAAAGAATTGCAGCAATTTTTGAGGAAATAATTTGCTTAAAAATTGTTATATTTTACGAAAAATATATGCAAAAACTATTCGTGTATTCGAAAAATTCTACATGATCTTAGGTCAAGTTCTGTCTTTGAACAAGATATTTAATTTAGAAATAATCTCTACCTTTAATATTATAGAAGATGCCGAAAGAAGTTGAAACACATTTAATCGTTAATTTGCAATTTTCAAATTATCAGAGATTTTAACGAAAATTAGACCCAGCCATTTATTAAGATTTCTTTATGTTACTCCAGGACGAAGTTTAATAAAAGATTTGGAGTTGGCTTGGAGAAAATTTAGAAAATATTGTTGAAGTACCCAAAAGAAAACAAAATATCTGTTTCAAACTAGCAGGGCCTCGAGTTCCTTCAGATCGATCGGGGAATGTCAATGTTGGAGAGTGTCTGAACAGTTTAGGCACTTGTGTTGACCACTGGCAGAGAGAAGGACAAACGGCTAGACAGAACTATAATTATTTCATCCTCTAATACTGGCCCTAGTTGGTTTTAAGGATGGTGCTTTCCTTTACTTAAGCGACTGCGATTAATTTGTTTATGAGGTTATCATTCTATAGATCAATTCTTATGTCGGAAGACCGATCGGGAGCTTAGAGCTTGTCCCGGCTAGGATGGTACCTCGCTGGTAGGAACTCCCTGGTTGGAGAAAAACCCCGCTGCCCGACGGTAGGTCGGCGCCGCATCTCCCCATCCAGCGGGCAGAAATCACCGCCACCTCCGGAGCAAAACAAACTACACTTACGGGACTAATGACTTTAGCCGTTGATGCGTCCGGAATCACTAATAATCAATCTACTGATAATACGATTAAACATTGTATAATACCTTAGGGAAAAAAGGATTTACGTTACGAGAATAGAGATTGTTGCTCGGCAAACAGGACACACCAGATCATGACATAGATTGTTGTTTTAGGCTTTTGCAGAGATTTGTTTCACTTTTTGGTAAATGTTTTGTTCACTCCATTTTTAATGCGCCTTAAGACGACATTTTTCGGATGTTGTGTTCTATCAAATACCAGAAATTCTCAATATCATACTGCGTCATTAAATAAGGCGTTTTGCTAAAAGCGCCCGTGATTTGCAAAACGTTATCGCCTTTCGAAGCGGGAGGGGTGAGCAGTGGGCGCTGCGCTGCCTCGGTCACGCGAGGGGTGATGCAAGGGTGATAACGACCTGATGAGGAATCTAAAAAATCCTGTCGAAATGTGGAACTATTTTAACGTTGAATGGTGTGATATGTTACAGAAAAGTAATGAAGCGAATAAATCTGCAGATCCTAAAAATCTTGCCCGTTCAAAATTATCGTGGTTTTAAGACGAACGCTATAAACGATTCTAAAGATACGTCAGACGGTACTTTTGTTTGTATGTGAATGCAAGATCGAAATTGTCGGGATAGGGAGAGGAGGGTGACAGAGAAAGAGAGAGAGGAAGAGAGAGGAAGAGAGAGGAAGAGAGAGGAAGAGAGAGGAAGAGAGAGGAAGAGAGAGGAAGAGAGAGGAAGAGAGAGGAAGAGAGAGGAAGAGAGAGGAAGAGAGAGGAAGAGAGAGGAAGAGAGAGGAAGAGAGAGGAAGAGAGAGGAAGAGAGAGGAAGAGAGAGGAAGAGAGAGGAAGAGAGAGGGAGAGAGAGGAAGAGAGAGGAAGAGAGAGGAAGAGAGAGGAAGAGAGAGGAAGAGAGAGGAAGAGAGAGGAAGAGAGAGGGAGAGAGAGGGAGAGAGAAGAAGAGAGAGGAAGAGAGAGGGAGAGAAAGGGAGAAACGGAAATAGACCTTAATTTTTGCAAGTTGTTGTATTTTCTAACTGAATTAATTTACTTTTAGAAGAATGCTTTTCATTGAAAAATCCAAGATGACTTATAAAATATATTGCGGAAATATCTTCATGAAAATGTACGTATTCATCTTACATAATTTCATATTTAATCCAATAAATATTGTGTACTCAGTTAATTTTGTTTTGAAAAATATTACTAAAGCATATACAAATACATTTGTCAGTAACAGAGTTCACAACTGAAACCGAAACATTGGAATTGAAGTGGAGAATAATAATTAAGATAATGTATTGCATTAATTTTCTGTAGTAAAAACACACACCTGTATCATCCAGATTGCGTAATATTAATTTACCAGATGAGATAAATACCATACAAGGATTTTAAAATCGTCGAGAACGGACAATGATACTGTTGTGAAAATATCCCATTTCACCCCCTGTGGACCGACTCTTCTCCTTTAACGACCTCAACTTCACATTTCCAACGGTCTTGTTAACACATTTCCAAAGAAATGAGAATGAGAAATGAATCTTGGTAGCATGAATTCCGTCGTTGGAAGATAATGATGCTCGGAAACAATCAGCAAGTTTCGCTGCGACCTGTGATTGGTAGAGAGCCGCGCACAACAATTGGGCGCAGGTGCGGATGCCTTGCGCATGCGCAGTTTTGCTGAAAATCGCTGGTCCCCACAGCAGATCTTGGAAACTAAGACAGGGCTGCTTTTCCGAGAGAGCTTACGCCGAGTGGCAATCGATGCTACAAAGCGCGAGAACGAGGGATCGATAGGGTTTCTTTGCCGTGGGCCAACTCCGGGCAATTTCATTTTGTGCGAGGAACACTGCTTTGAGCAGGAGGTTTACAAGTGGGACGTTCTCTTTAAAGCAACTTCATTTACGTTTGTTGGGAAACATTCTCTGAAATAAGAAGAATTTTTTATGCGACGTCGGACATTCTACTTTAGGGAAAAGCTGCAAGGCTTTATTTTACCTGTCTCTGCCTTTTGTGCACTGCATTCTCTGCTTGAGATACTTTTATTATCAAACTATCGAAAACATTATCTCACGGAAGAACAATAAAATTTCCATTTTAAAGCATCTGATTTTAAATTTTCCCTGTTGTAACAAAGATAAATGAGTTAGAAGAACTACACTAAGATTACTTCTAAAATCATGTTTGGAATACCTACGAACTTAGTATTTCAAAAAACAAGTTAACATCTTCTCAAGAAAAAAAATATTATTTTTAAAACAGTTACAATAATATTTTATAAGTTTCTTAATTGTGAGTTTTTGAGCCCAAATTCAGCACTGTATTGTATGCTAACATCTTGGAGTTATATTTGAAACATTTTATTTTAACTAGAGATATAATGTTTGTGGTTAACCATCTAACTAGACACTGATCTAAAAATGTTCACAAATGCAAAAATTGAGCAACTATGTTGTCGTTGTTAGCAGAACGATGCATAGAGTGCAGCTAATTTGTACAACGTAGTTGCAAGAGGGAAGAACAGAAACACTGAAATGCATCAGAATTGTTTCCAAATGGATATATACATAGGATTGATATAACTAATGAAATTCTTTTTCAAGCGTACATACGGAGAAAGAAAGAAAGAAAGAATCAACCTCCAATTTCTCGTTGTATTTATTGTTCCATTTATTATTAATTACATATTTTGAGCCTAACAACGTGCATCTACATATTCTGGGTAAATCTTCCAATTTGTTCCGTTCGTTAACATATGTAAAATAAATGAAAGAGAAAATAATGTCGGTGAAAGCATTCTTGCAATAAGATTTATTTGTAATACTTATAAAACAATTTCACAACTGATTTTATCAAGCTCCAAAATATTTAAATTTTACGATTTTTCCAAGATGTCTATCTCTTGATTAAGAAAGAGATTATCTTTATGAGTTTAAGTAAATAAAAATTGACCTAATTATCTCATAACATAATAAACTCATCCTATTTTTATTTTAATTTTTCTCAAAATTTAAGGATGTTTTTACCGATTCTTCTGTCGCTCTTTTTTTTATTTTCCTGACCGGGACTGAACATTTATGGCTTCTTCCTCTTGTGACTAATATTTTCATTCTTTCTAAGGTGTCCGAGTGAAAAATCTAAGGAAGCAAGAAGAAAAATCTTTGTTAATCGGCTAACCACATCAATCTGCACCACAAATCGGATCTGCAAATCACGTAAAATTTCTAACCAATGTTCAGAACAGTTTTCAAATCCCAAAAGTTCACTTTCTTCATTATTAGTTTCTATAATATTACTGATCATCTCCGCGTTATACGTATAATGACAGACATATACTAACGAGATGCGCGTGAGTATACGCGATTACTCAAGAGTAGCTCCATGCTCCAGTTTCAATGCTTTCGAAGTCAACAGGATGAACGAAATCATTGGACTACGTGAATGATTACGTGTGAAGTCTTATGATACAAGACCATTAGCTTACCAAATGTACCGTGACTTTTTAATTAGTAACAATTTTTATGCTTCCACACTTAAAATACCTTTCAATAAGCACCGGACTAAACATTAGTCATGGAATGATACGTGTGCATAACGGACACCTACTTTTTTGTAACCATCCCTGTCGAGGATCTAGAACTGGATAAATACAAATGATAAAATTATTTAATATTTCTTTGAAATTGGTATTTTGTAAATTAAATTGAAAACATTGTACGAATTACATAAAATAATGTTTAAAATATATGCACCTTATAAAATTTAATTTACCTTTGTAAATAAGGCATATCCAAAAAAATACATACATGTCCTACATGCGCACTTCCCTAGGACAGTCTCTGGATTCACGCCTGACTAGAACTTATTATTACGAGCAAACCTAAGCAGTGCTCTAAGCAGTGCATACTCGCTAATCTTTCGGAACTGTTTATACTCTTTGGCTACTACCGGAGGCTGTTCACCAAAAGCAAAGCAGCACGCAAGAGAGCAGCGGAAGGGGAGGGGAGGGTTCGAAAGCAGACACCACGCGCGGGGGTGGGGTGGGGTGGGTGGCGGGGGGGGGCGTCGGCAAGGGCGGAAGCGGCGGGGCCGCCGGCAGCGGCGCGAGCACGCATCGATTGCCAGCGGCCGGGGGGGGGGGGCAGCGGTGGGTTACGTGCGGGTGGCGCGCGCACGACAGCGATCGCAGATACCCCGCGCGCCCGCCCCCACCACCGCCTACGCCCATGCCCCTGCACGACAGTAGTCACGTGTCTGGGATGCGGCGGCAGGGTTGGAACGGTGAAGACGGGCAATGTCGAAAAGTTGAGGAATTTTAGAGAAGAGAGGAAGTATTGTTTCTGGGTGCGTCAACTACTGAGGTCATTAGCCCCGTAAGTGTGGTGCTTGTCATATCCCGGGAGGTGGCGGTCTTCTTCAATCGCTGGAACACCCGGAGACGACCCACAGGTCGCATTGCGGGAGAATTCTAGCAGCTGGCTGCTCTGATTGGCAATTTTCTATGAATTCGCCGATCAACACCAGGCGAATGCTGGAGCTGTACCCCAACAATACCACGGACAGTGTGCGATCTTCCCTTCCTCGTCCTGTCCTTTCCCCTTACTGACGCACAAACTACATGCACTACAACCACCATGCCGGGAGATCTGTCGGGAACTTAGAGCTTGTCCCTGCTAGGGCGGTGCCCTGCTGGTAGGAGATACCTGGTTAGGGAAAACATCGCTAGCAGACGGCAGGTCGACGACGGATATCGGTATCCAGTGGGGTAAGACTACAGCCACCTCTCGAGGTAAAACATGCACTACACTTACTGGACTAATCACCTTACCCGTTGGGGCGCCCGGAATCACTAATCAATCAACTTGCAGGGTTTTCCGCCTCCAGGTATCTCTCCCGTAGGGCATTATCCCACCTGTAAGTTGCCGACTGGATTCCCGAAATGTGTGGCAGTGTAGACCACACATGTATGTATGTATGTATGAATGTATGTATGTATGTATGTATGTATGAATGTATGTATGTATGTATGTATGTATGTATGTATGTATGTATGTATGTATGTATGTGTGTGTGTGTGTGTGTGTGTATGTGTGTGTGTGTGTAAGAGGAGAGGAATGGTAAAGGATAACAGGAAATGTCGCGCATCGTCCGTGGCTCTGTTCTTAGAGAACTACATTGGAATTCGCATGGTACTGTCTGGAGAAACAATGGAAAACTACCAATCAGATCAATTCCGTATTAGAAGTCTCCTCCAGACAGTGGTTCAATTAACCTATCTAACTTGTTAGTGCCGATATCAGCCATCGTCAAACCCTAGAATCTTTGCATCAACAATACTGCAGAGGTAACACTGTTGCTGATGAGTTCTCTTGGGATGGAATGCAGAAAAATGAAGGATTTGAGAGAAATGGTGAGGCCCGGTAAAAGCATGGAAGTTGAACACCAGCAAAAGTTAATGAAATGAAGTATGCTTAGAAGTAAATTGATAATTCGCCAAGAAGTCTATAACAATATTGACATCCACTTTGTTCACCAAAAATAGCTCGTGAATAGACAGCACTCATACGAATCGATATCTCATACGAAGTACGCTATCGGTGTACTACAGGGACATATGCTTGCTACCAAGGGGAGAAGAGGCGAAAAAATATTCAAGAGAAGCAAGAAATGGCGCCAGAGGCTTGTCAGTGAAGCCAAAAAAGAGCGGAATGATGAATTGTGTGGAAATTAAGTGGACCCTATAAAATCAATTCTTTTATAGCAATTTAAAAGTATGTTTTTCCATTTCATTAATGTGTTTCGATTTTTATTAAAATTTGTATTAAGTATATTTTAGGAAACAATTATTTATTTGTAAAATTCATAAAAAATATTACACATAATTATATACTACATAAACGGCATGGACAATGCACTGTATGTGTGTGAGGTGGATTGAGTAGGTGATGTGGACAGACAGACAGGACAGGCGAGCGGCGATGTCCACGTGGGAAGCGATGGGAACACGCACGGCAACGGCAACAGCAACGAGATCTACCTGGGAGGCGGGGGTAGTCGAAATGGCAGCGTAAGTTGCGTTAGGGGATGAGCGAATTGACTGAGAGGGCTCTGTATGTGGGGGCAGGGGGTAGATTGTTTTGAGAAGAGTCAGAACACACGCGATCGGACTGAACACTGTCCTGCCCTCCCCCTCCACACACGAACGTTTGCGAGATCTTTTCCCTCCACTCCCGAAATACGGCCCGCTCCCTCTCCCCTCCCATTCTATCCCCATGTACTCACGTTTCAGGATATTTGCACAGTATACCAATCACCTCTCGGCGGAGACTTCCGGGAACGTAAACAGACGCCACGCCGCCGCCAGCGAGTTGCGCCTTGAAGCCGAGGGAGCTGCAACCCGGCGAACTCGGCGAACAAACTCCGCTCCAGAGCTCGGCAATGGAACGGCACCGACAGATACATGACGTGTTAATTTGGTTGAATCCCGTACGGTATAGATGATATACAGCGCAAACAGAATGCAATGCAATAAATGTAGCGAACTTGTCAATGGCAAACAAATTAATTGTATTGATATATGAACTTGTTAATGATAGACATAAGTGAATATTTGTAATAGCTTCAATTTTCATCATTCAACCTCTAAAACAGAGGAAAGATCACATGCTCCATACTGATAAAAAAACTGACTGTTTAGAGACTTTGTCGCGCAATTTTCTTAGCTTATAATAATTTGCTTTCTGGACATGCGTGCATTTAAACAATGTAGCACGGCATTATCTACATATTCGCACAAAAAAAATCTACATTTCTGGAATCATAATGTACAGATCGCAAGAGACATGCGAAGGAAAAAGGTAATGCAAAGTAGAATGTTGTGTATAAAATAACTAGTTGTGTTACAGAATGGCAGAGCCTTCCTCTTTCTAGTTAGTTTTATAATCTATATAGTGCAGGTTAGTTTTTCAACAATGCCCCACCCTCTTCCCTATTGCTATCTTCGGCGCCTAAAAGATTTTTTTTCAGTTTCTCAATATTTCTATCCCCTAACAGAACTGAAATATGAATTCAACAGCATTATAGAAGAGTAATTAATGGTACGATAGGCATAGTTTCATTGAAACATTTGGAGTCGTTCAAAAAATATCGTTCTGAAAATGCTCAATTCTGAACACATTTTTTACAGAAACTTTTTCAGTCTTTCAGAAACCTTTCATTAAATCATTTGAAGCACGTTTGTTCACGAAAGCAGTAATGAATAAAAATGCCCATAAAAACTGTTAATGTGTGAGATATTAAAAAACACATTTGTGGAATCTTTGAAATTAAAAGAAAACATCAAAATAGCATATTTGACAATTAAGTGCTTAAAGCACAATTCATTCGAAATTTTTAAAGCAAAAATATGAGACAGGTTTTGAAAAAAACTCGTTTGACAGTCTCTGAAAATGCACAATTTTAAGCTCATTTTCACAGAAAACGTACAGTCTTGTATTTTTTTAAATAAAAATATCGTCAAAATCAGGTTTATTCACTGAATTGAGCATTAACCGTACAAAGTGTGTCAAGCAACTAGTGACGCTACAACAGTCCTTACTTTCTCGTATTATTTCTAATTATTGCAATTTAAAAAAATTGAGAGATTTCAATGAAAATTACATACGCGTCCTTCTTTTAAGTGTCCCGGATTTTTGAAAAATAATTAAAGAAAAAATTTGAAGCGTGTTTTGAGAAAACATTTTTTCCATCTGCATTAACTTCAAACAGAAATTACGTAAATAGAATTATTCTTTTTCAAAAATTTTACACGAACTGTGTTCTATTATGTACTTTTCAAATATTAACTTTTTGCAATTTTTGAAAATACAGAGCGATTGCCGGAAATTACAGTATCATCACTTTTCTTACCATAAACCAATACATACAAAAAGAAAATTTGAAGAAAAATATTGGAGCCGTTTTTGAGAAAATAATTGTTTAAAAGTTGTCTGCATGTATGTCTCATTTGTGGAGAAGAAATTCAGGGAAGAAAAATATTTTAGAGTGTAAATCAAAGACTTATAGAAATCTATAAATTAAAACCTTGCAACAAAGAAAGGACGATTGGAATGTGAGAGAATTCCGAATGTTAAATTCATAAGCAACCAAAGTCCCACAGAAGATATATAATTCTGAACTAATTCATAACGAGTTCAAAAAGAACATTTGAACATGACAACACAATGAAAGCAGCACTAATATATGACGTATTCATCTTGAAACCCCGCCATTTCATTTGAACAATATTGTGCTCACTGTACAGTCGGCTGTGAGGATCTACAAGCCTTTCTTCTGGATTTGAATCTCGGCTGTCCCGCAATAAAAAGGCAAGCACCCGGAGGCAAGGAGAGCGAGCCCGAAAGGGCTGGCGAGAAGAGGCAAATTACGGAAGCGAGCGACGGAGTCACAACAGTCGAGGGGCGGAGAGCGCAAGCACAGCGCTAGCTCTGTCCACACCCCCGCCCCCGTCGCCGCCCTCACTCTCTTTCCCGCTGCCGCCCCGCATCGACCGGAAGTCAACGGCGGGCGGCGCCCTGCAGGCCGCGAGGGCGTGACAGGGGCGTGGTTGGGGCAGGACCGCTCCGCCCCCGTGCGCCCCCGCGGGGGCCTTGGTCGATGCGAGGACCTTCCGCCGCGAGGACAGCGAAGGCCCGCGGGCAGGGAGAGCGGGCTCATTACACGCCTGGCCCCGCCCCACTCCACCTCTCTCTGCCCCGCCCACGACCATAGCCCTGCTCATACCCCTGTCCCTGCCCTCGACCACGCCGCAGCCCGTCGACTAGGGCACTGACCGGAACCATGACCCTCCCGCCGATCCTTGCCCGGCTCATACTCCTGCCCTTGGCTTTGTCTCCGTCCCTGGCCATTTCCACGTCCCGGCCATGCACCTGCCCATGATCATGCCCCTATCCCCGGCCATTGCCCTGCTGATACCCCTGCCCCTGAACTTACCACTGCCCCAGACTATGCCCTTGCCCGCTACCATGCCCCTTCCCGCGGCCGTGCCCAGCCGCCGACAAAGGACACTGACCGGAACCATGACCCTCCCGCGACCATTGTCCTGCTCACACCCCTTCTCCTGGCTTTGCCTCCACCCTGACCATGACCACGCCCCGCCCATGTCTCTGCCTCCGACCACGACCCTGCCTCCGACCACGACCCTGCCTCCGACCACGACCCTGCCTCCGACCACGACCCTGCCTCCGACCACGACCCTGCCTCCGACCACGACCCTGCCTCCGACCACGACCCTGCCTCCGACCACGACCCTGCCTCCGACCACGACCCTGCCTCCGACAACGACCCTGCCTCCGACAACGACCCTGCCTCCGACAACGACCCTGCCTCCGACAACGACCCTGCCTCCGACCACGACCCAGCCTCCGACCACGACCCAGCCTCCGACCACGACCCAGCCTCCGACCACGACCCTGCCTCCGACCACGACCCTGCCTCCGACCACGACCCTGCCTCCGACCACGACCCTGCCTCCGACCACGACCCTGCCTCCGACCACGACCCTGCCTCCGACCACGACCCTGCCTCCGACCACGACCCAGCCTCCGACCACGACCCTGCACACGTTCCTGCATAATAATTGGCAGTGCAACGTTACCTTGATCATCGTAGCCAACGTCATGTTCATTCTTGTTGGCACCAATTTTCTTTAAAAACGCCTCACATTTAATTTGTTTATCGCCTTCTCCTAGACGTTATAATAGTTTAGTTGCCTAGTTCTCTTATTCATCAGTGGCTGTACCTGCATCCTACATATTGATCATTTGTTGCATTGTACCTTCCACTTTCGCTGGAAATCCCGCTTAAATCCTCGTCATAGACATTCTCACAGGCACCATCATCTTCGTTAAGTGCTAAAGCTTTCGCCTCTACGTTGATCTGGGCACTTCTATTTCCTCTGACACAGCCTGCAACTCCTTTGGTGCAGGCACGTTCCAGCGCCGTAAAGGAACAATGGGAGGATGTATACGATCGACTTCGTGCTCGCTGTTTAACGATCCACGGGGATTGGGGGAAACGACCGACATCTTATTCTTTAGAAATAAACTCCTTTTTATTACGAGTATCTCACGACTACTTTCTTTTTAAAGATCCACTCAACATAGTTTATTCTTTCTAAACTGATTATCAACGTCAAAAATCAACGTTGTAATTGCTGGTGATTATCTGAACGTGTTGGGAATATTTACTGATAAAAGTCCTGTTGATTCACCTCTTACTTAGCGAGTTTGCTTAGTGTCGAATTAAATTCCTGATTTATCTTCTCAGATCTCGTTTTGCAAAAAAAAATTGCGTGAAGTTAATCCTTTTATTACTTCATATTATTCTTATATTTTTCCAAGGAAGTATTAAAAGATAATATTAATACACGCAAAAAATATAGACAAAGACATCAATTTGTGTTGATGCGTCTAAGAAATAAAATTCAAATTCAACAACGCACGAAATTTTTATCTGAGATAACTTGTAAAGATAAAAACATCAATGGAAAATTCGTGTTTAGTTCTAAATGCACTGGGAAACCCCTTCCATTTATTTACATAATGATTTATGAAATTGAGGGTACAATATCCATCAACACTCATCAAACATCAGCACGTTACTCCAATTCACACACCTTTCAAGTGCAATAGTTTATCCACCCTTGCTGAAAGCACTCAGTTTTGCAAGGATAATGTGTTCGTTCTTTTTAAATTGATATCTCTTTCACATAATTTAGACGTGAATTATCGACATATCAATCTGGAACCATAATTGCAACGTTGGAAGCTCTCTAAACACTCACTGGTGTCGATCTTAAGCCAATATTGACAGATCACTCAATTAACGTCACCTACATTGAAATGACGGATCATGATAAATGGAGCGTAGTACATTACATCTCAAGGAAGAGGGCTAAACCACACAATGCGAGAGTGAGATAGATTAAAACCATACTTCACACAGTGATTTATACTGTAGTGTATTTCTTTTCAAATAAATAAATAAACGAACAAAATGTCACAATTTTCTTCCATTATTTAAGAAAACTTTTAATCTATAGATTACAATTAAACAATGGATAGTTATTTTGTAATTTAATATATCTTCAGATTCCATCAGGTATTTTTAAATATACAAAATTTAATTTTGTGAAGTATATGAAAGTACGAGCTCAAGTTGTAATAAGTTATCACAAACTAATAAAAATACTCTTCTTTATTGAGAGTAATAAAATATAATTGAGGGATAAAATACAACATTCATCAGGAAATGTATTTGCGGAAATCTTTAAAAGGGATGTACGTACAAGCACCAGTCATTAGCAGATTTTGGTTTCCAAGAGTTAAGGTTGTTTCTATAAAAAATATGACTGGATAGTGTAAATTGCACCACCAAGTTTTCGTAAACCAAAATTTAAACTTGACACTAAGAAGTATGAACCAAGTTGAAGAAGATGATCGCGTTGGCGTGCCGAGATGTGGGAACAGGTTACTCAGGCTCACATTCACAAAGTGTTCTTCAGGACAATGGAGCTTCGAGGAGAACGAAAACTTAGCTGCGACCAGTGGACTTGGCTTCAAAGAGGCCTTTGCATGTAACTTCCGGGCGGAGGAGGATGATGACTGAAGAGAGAACTCAGGCACGAGATGGAGGGCGAGAGTGAAAGATGGCGAACGGGCAAACGAGCCAGCGAACGAGCGGGCTGTTGGACTGACGGGCAGACCGGAGGACGGGCGGGCAGACCGGAGGACGGGCTGGCAGACCGGAGGACGGGCGAGCAGACGGACGGACGGGCGGGCGGGCAGACCGGACGGACGGGCGGGCGGGCAGACGGACGGACGGGCGGGCGGGCAGACGGACGGACGGGCGGGCGGGCAGACGGACGGACGGGCGGGCGGGCAGACGGACGGACGGGCGGGCGGGCAGACGGACGGGCGGGCGGGCAGACGGGCGGGCGGGCGGGCAGACCGGCGGGCGGGCAGACCGGCGGACGGGCAGACCGGCGGACGGGCAGACCGGCGGACGGGCAACCCGGCGGACTGGTAGACCGGCGGACGGGCAGACCGGCGGACGGGCAGACCGGCGGACTGGTAGACCGGCGGACGGGCAGACCGGCGGACGGGCAGACCGGCGGACGGGCAGACCGGCGGACGGGCAGACCGGCGGACGGGCAGACCGGCGGACGGGCAACCCGGCGGACTGGTAGACCGGCGGACGGGCAGACCGGCGGACGGGCAGACCGGCGGACGGGCAGACCGGCGGACGGGCAGACCCGCGGACGGGTCGACCCGCGGACAGGCAGACCCGGGGACGGGTAGACCGGCGGACCAACAAGAGAGCAGACAGGAACGGGCGGGCGGTCCAACCAAGGTGGGGTGGAGGCAAACGTTGGGGTGTTTGGGGTGGGTGTGGGGGCGGGAGCGGGGCGCGTGCTAAATCGATACCCGTTTTCCACGCGGAAGGCCCCTCCCCGTCCTTGGCGGCGCGGCGCGGCGCGGCCCGCGCTCCCCTGACCCGCTTCCCGCTCGCAGCGGCAGCGCGCTGTTGCCAGGGCGACCGCCCGCGCGCCTCGCCGCCGGCGGAGCGCGACCCACCCACCCCCGCCTCGCCCCCTCGCCCCCTCACCCCCATCTGTCCATCGCCTTCGCCGGCGCTCCGTCACTCCGAGTGCTCCGGCTCTCCAGCGGACTTCCGCAGCCTCGATCGCAGGTCTATACAGAGTTCTCGCGTCACATCATTGGACCGTGAAGTGTTGCTTTTTTCTCCGACATTTTGAATATCTGCTAGGTTGTAAAGTCTTCAGCACACACTCGTCTCTTTTTGTTGGGAGAATCTCTCTTTTCTATGAAAAGAATTTCAGAGTTCTTTCATTTTTGGTTGAAAAATAGTTGTATTCATTGTGATTTTGGACAGTTAGCATACACTCACGAGTGAGGCTGGCACACCTATTTTAATGAAGATGTTTCTTTTTATCTTATAAAATAATTATACAAATTTCACACAAATATTTGGAAAAAAATTTGAAAAAGTGTAAGTTAGATTGAAAAATCATTAAAGTTAGTACAAGAAAACATGGAGAGTGATAGTCCCTTTTCATCATATATCAGTATACCAAATGTGTGCGTAAGAGCGCATGTGTTCGTGTGTGTGTGTGTGTGTGTGTGTGTGAGAGAGAGAGAGAAAGAGAGAGAAAGAGAGAGAGAAGCAGACAGTGAAGAGAACGAGGGTGAAGGAATCTCTGAGAATGAAGGTAATCATGTAAAATTATACTCTTAATCCTGTAAAATTTAAACAAGTATTGAATCGTATGAAAAATATAAATTATTGAGTACGTCTTTGAGGAGAGATGCAGGGTCCGGGATGACATAATAAAATATATTTTTAACGGGCAAAAGACTTGTATTATTACTTATTGTAACATATCGTTGCATATGTCTCATTTTGGTGGAAAGTGTTGTAAAGTCAAAGTAGCCACATATAAAGCTGATTGTGAACGTAAAACTTTGAAATTATAACACCCGTATACCACTCACGAAATTGTGTAAGATATTAAAACGTATAAGCTTGTAGCTAGTATGCTAGCAGTTAGTTTATTACCCATAAATATAATCTTTCCTGTAGCATTACGGACTCTTCTTGTTTTTACTTAGGGTTAGACCCACACAAATGCGGTGTCCGGATGGCCCGCCCTCATGTCGGGGTGGGATAGGGTGGGATAGGATGGGAAGTACTCCCCCATAACGCTCCAATTCGGATTGACTGAGACGATGTGTTGATGAAGGGAGAGGAGAGATATGATAAGTTGCTGGAAAGAGAATGAGAAGGAATGCGCTCAAGACCCGTTCTCTTAGGTGGTCCTTCCGTATTCGCCTCCAAGTGACCTCGTAAACCACGAAAACCACAGAGAGAGAGAGAGAGAGAAGAAGAAGAAGAAGAAGAAGAAGAAGAAAAGAGTAATCAGTCAACGAATCCAATTCCGACAATCGCTACGAAGGCACAATGTTCATCACATCAAGTCAGTTTCTGGCACCGGGCGGGAGTCGAATCTGCAAAATCTCAATTTCAGGTACGCTTGCCGCAAACAGTGATGACATAATACTGCATGTGATAAATTGAATACATTGCACTCGTAGAATAATGCATTCACTAATGCAACTGGTCGTGCACGTATGTATCTGCTAGCATATTCGTGCACCTGTATTTCTTTTCTGTATTGATTTTGAGCTTCTTGTATGTTTATAATCTTCAATAGCACTTTCTTGGTTTTTCATGATCTTCTGTTCCCCTTCGGTATTACTAATTTATTTTATACGCTGAAACTTTGATCCTAGAATTTGATATACTCACCCAAAATTTTGAAAAAGAAATAGTTTCTCTTTTTCCTAGTCTCAGCAACGTGCTTTCTTTCATATAATTTTGTTTCTTAAACCTAAAAAAGTTAACGCATATTTAGTTGTCACTGAGGTTTATTTAAAATAAATTTTATAATGTTTCTGCCTTAAAGTATTGAATGACACGAAAGTTTCACCGAAAGAATAGCTAGTTTTTAGAATGCAAGCTTTTTAGGATAGTAGGAAAGCACTTTAAATAGTTAAAAATACCGTTTTATTCACCGCAGATACAACACATTTTAATTACTAAATTTACAACTTAGCAAATGGGAACAAGGCAAAAGGAAATTACTTATTCTCGTAATTTCTAAAAAGAAACAAAACTGAGTACTGCATAGTATGGTTTTGAATAGAGGGCTGTCTTCACGCATGGCATACATTGAAACAAAACATTTGCAAACGCTCCAGTCTTTTTGTTCGTTATCCGTTAACATCAGAAACTCCTGTAATAAAAGCACTGCATTCAAAACATCTAGAAAAGACAAAAGGAACCTAAAAGATATGTTTTTTACTGTGACTTATGAACAAATAAACCCAGCTTTATTTTCACTGGTGCGAGAACAAATAAATGGAGGATTATTTCTAACGACAGGAAGAGAAAACACTTCCAAAATGAACATACCACACTCACCAAAAACAACACAAACTCTCTCAAGTTGCAAATAAGCCCACACAAACTCGTACGTTACATACAAAGCATCCAAGCATATAGAGAACCTCCGTTTCGACACTGCCCATGTGTGATTCCCTGACAATATACCGCTGTTGAGAAAATGAGAAACAAGAGAGAGAGCGAGAGCCAGAGATCTTCGCCACGAGCAAAACGAGAAAACCCACCAATACGTGCACAGTTTTTTTTTCCTCCCACGTTTTGAACTGCAACTAAGTGTGCCAGATACAGTAATATTAAAAATCGTAAACTGATATGAAATTCAATGTGATAATAAATTTATAATATTGCTTATATGTTTATTGACATCTATAAATACACGTATAGTATATTGACATTAACATCGTGAGATGTCATAACTAAGGTAGAGTTAAAAATATGAAAATGATAACTGTGTATTTTACCTGCAAAATTATAATTGAATGTAAAATAAATGATTGTAAGTTGACATGACATCATAAAACACCTTTTTATTGTAAACGTACCAATACAGCAACGTAATAGAGCATATTTGCACAATAAACTTAGGTTTTTTGGAGAAAGAATGTCATGTAATGCTGCAGAAACACGATTTCGAGATTTCATCGGAAATGCACGTGTTAGAGCCCCCGAGTAACGAAAAAGCAGATAAAAATATATTAGGATTTTTTGAGAAATTTTGATTGCAATATAGGCAATACCTATTACAAAATATTAAAAACCAGATTTTATCAAAAATGGCTCTAAATTTGTTCTTTAAGCTTTTTGTAGGGAAAATGCTAAATGCACTGTAATGACATAAACGACATTTTGCTGTATTCTTTGTTTCTTCAAAAATACCCAAATTATTTTTTATCTATCTCTCACGTCGCAAATATTTACAGTTGTATTTGTATACATTATTGCGTTTGTGAATACAAAGCCTTTAAATGATGTACGAAATTTCTCCAAAACAAATTTTTCCTGTGAAAATGAGCTCCAAATTACGCATTTTCAGAAACGCTCAAAACGCAATTTTCACAAAAACGGCACCAAATTATTTCTTTAATTTTTTCCTATGGATAGTGCTAAATTCATACGATAACATCAATGCCATTTTGTTGTATTCTTTTGTTTTCAAAAATTACGCTGATACGTTTTTAAAAAGTATCTCTCATGTTGTTAGTATTTTCACTGTAGAAATTACTTACACATTATCGCATTTTTTAGTACAATTGCTTCAAATTATTTCTTACCAAGTATCTTGGTACTCGAAAGGTTTGGGTGAAAATGAGCTTCAGAACGCACATTTTTAGAAATGCCCAAACAACATTTTATCAAAACGGCTCCAAATGTTTCAATGAAAACTAGTTCTTAGTTCAATAATATACTCTACATTATTCAAGTCATATTTCAATTTTACCATCAGGATACCCAAAAACGGGAAAAAAAAGATACAAAAATGGCCTTTAGATGACATTTGAGAAGTTGGGACAGAGTCGAAAAGGTAGTTCAGACAAGAGAGTTAAGAAAACTAATACGAAAAAATTAGTGCCACTTTGTAGCACAACTAGTTTGGATTTGTGTTACGCGTATACGAGAGTCAAAACGGATATTTTACATGCGTTTCGATCCCACCGTTTGACTGACAGATTGCAACGCTGCTGTTGGTGAACACGTGCTTGATAATGTTTATTGTATTCGTAAACTATTACAATTCCAGAAAACATTAATTCACTAAGCCCTTGTTATAAGCCATTTCTCTCACTGCGCAGTTATCTATAGAAGTCCGTCCATCCTTCCGAGAGTCGACGTTTATTCAGCAACTCATCAACTCCGCCATCGCGATTTGACGAGGTAACAAAAGCACCCCGACACGCGCCCGCGCGCGTCCTCGTTTACTTTGCACTGCAGTCGCTCTGTTCTTGATTACACACACACGTGGCTCCGCGAGGCCGCGACCGGGAGGAGCAGCGGGGCGCGAACCCGGGACATGCACGCGGCGCCCTGGCCTGACTCCCAGTGCATGCTATGATCCGCCCCGCGGCGCTGTAAATGTTAATTGAGAGCTTGGCCAGACTGGAAAGCCGCGTCCATCCCCGCACTATGGGGCCACTTCACGGACACACGGACGTACTAATTTAGAGGGTCGTGGAAGTCTGATTTTGCTCGCTTTCGCAATAAAGAAGTTTCTATGAAATTGGGTGAGAGTGATTATTGATTTCGGTTACACCTATATGGAAACATCGGTCTGACAGGCACCAAGCGAAATTGGTTTATGCAATAATGGCAGACGTGAGTAGGCGAGAGCGTTGACATTCACAGTAGCTTCCTCCCTGACCCTCTTCTATCACTCGGCGGAGTTTTGTTTAGTTCTACTGAAGCGGTCGGCATTTAAGGGGCGTTTTTGGATATCGGGGTGGTCTGTGAGATGGTTGTTTCTCTTAGTGTATTAATGAGTTTATAAGTCCGTTAAGTGTAGTGCACGTTATATCTCTGGTGTGGCTGCATTCTTGGCGTGAGATCCGGGACCGAGAAGACGTCGGTGATGATGATGATGATTTTTAAGAGATTCCGGGCGCGTCAATTGTCAAGGTCATTAGTTCCGTAAGTGTAGGGCATTTGTTTCCTCGTGCGGAGACTAATTTTTTTCCCCGCCGGATGGCGAAATCCGGCGACGACCTACCGTCGGCTAGCGGGGGGTTTCCAACCCAGATATCTCCACCAGTTGGGTACCGGCCCAGCTGGGACAAGGTCTAAACTCCCTACCGGTCTCCCGGCAATCTTTAAAATGAATGTTCTACTTATATTACATTCATTATTTATTATATAAGCATGTTCATGATTAATGAATTTAGTAGATACAGAGGAAAAACATAGCATTCAGATATATAAACATATAGAGAACAAACTTATAGTAAGTTTTTGCAAATCAGTTGCAAGTAATTTCCGGTTAATTTGAACAAAAATCAGTAGCGAGTACCCAAAATTAATCACTCTTAATAAAAAAACTAATTTTGGTTGTATATTCAAATCACAATCTACTTTCAAAAGTAATTGAAAATTGCTCTAAGAAGTGAGAAATTCTTTATATGATCTACAGTTTTGTATCTGACTTGAACACGTCAGTATAACGTTTATATCTAGATAACTTACAACTCACTGATTTGAGGAAAAGACAATGTTTCATTTTTCACACGCGAAAAAGGAAATAACGTACAATAAGTTCTCATGTTTCATCAATTGAATAGCAATTTTGAAAGTTCCTTTGTTGCTCTTAATTCAGCATGTAAACGAAATATCAACTCATCTTTTATTGGGGCCAACTCTTTCCCTACTCGGAGCCATTCCCCACTTGGGGCCAACTCTTACCACTTGGTATATCAAGTCTGAATCAATAAAGAGGGTCGGTCTGATTGAATTAATGTTTCCATATTGGGTCACTTCTTAACTTAAAGCAAGTATGTTCCATTTATCAAAACAATTTCACTCTAATGAAGTGAAAGACTTCATGCAGAATTATTTTAGTTTCGTACAAAAGTTAACTGCAACACTCGCTCTAACGCTGAATTCAGATCGTCCGTGACGTTCGAAGGTAATTGCCACGGCGAGGTCATTTTACATAATCAAGCCTCACCACCATCACCCCCAACCCCAACACCCTCACCCTCACCTCCACCCCCACCACCACTATCTATCCATCCAAAAACCCCATCTTTTTAGCCCTTCTGGTTGACTAGAAAAAATATTCCCGATGCCTTCTGGACAAACCTAGCAGCTTTCGCTACATTCCCCCACTGATTTACTTCTTAACTAAGCAAATCTATTCCATTTACCCCAATGACAAACACCTGTCGCGGTTTGTGCTTATGGCCCATTGCGCGGCGCCCGTGGGCAGCGCCGGTATTAGCGCCATCTGGCGCAGCTTTGCGGGCCGCGAGTGCGGTCGCATTCATGAACCGGAAGCGCGCTCACACGGAATCGGCATACGCGGTGGGGGCCACTGGTAACCACCGGCACAGGAGAAATCTCTGCTGTGCTGGGGGCATTTATTCCGCAGGATGGAAGTCTGCATCTCTCACGGTTGTTGATCTTGCAGACACGTATTACATGACGCCACTTTCTTTCTCGAAACGTTTGTAGGAATAACATGAGCAAGGTCAATTTGGGGTACATACCCCCACTACGTGGAGTCTTTAATATTGGAGAGGACTTATTAAACTCGACAAAGTTCTTTTAATAACGACTATTAAACGACTATATAACGACTTATTAAACTCGACCTAATTTCTTTTAATAACGACAATTATTTCATAAGAGAGACTTCAAATTGTGTAACTACTGTTGATGAAATACCATAAAATTAGCGAACAGATTATGTTTCGAGTAAAATAGTGGTGCCAAAGAATGGCACACACTTTCTCGCGTTATTTTTCTAATAACTTTAGTCAGAACAATTTTGTCGGTATAGACCCCCTCTTTTCCCATTTGGTGTCTATCGATGCCAAAATGTCATTCTTTCACTTTTTCTCTAATAGTAGGTTTGAAGGTTGTCTTTAAAGAATATTGCCGAAGAGGAAAACTTGCTTTTATGTCCAATTTTTAACTGAAAAATTTGGAGTCGTTCTCCAGAAATGTCTTTTGTGCAGACCAGGAGAGGTGACTCAGGGCATCAACTGTCACTTCTGTGCCTCTGACCAGAAGGTCCTAAGGTCCGTTCGCTCCAACTTTACTCAGCACGTAAACAAATGCACGTGGTCGTCACTTGTTCTCATTGGCTGAAGGACGCCACAATCCCCTTCAGGGCGACGTGCGCTACAGGAGTTAGATCCGTTTCAAAATTGATTTTTTTTCCTGACTCTCTACACAAACAGTCGAAATAATTTTCTCCTTTGCCTTGATATAAAATCAGACACCGAGCGTGACCTTAACCGCCAACCTTCAGCTGCTACCAAACCTCTTTGAGATAACGTTCGTTTGCCAGGCCGTCGGCGCCGCTCCTGCCAAATTTTATCAGTAGCAGTTCCGTTCTCGAATGAGAAAGTTCTAAAAGAATGCTATATTTTTTTTTGGTTAGTGAAAGGTATGTTTGCTCATTGCGTTGATTCTTGTTTCCACATCGAACACAAGTGAAGCAGATCCCGGGATAATTCGGCTTGAAACATTCGCAGGGAAAATCCGTCAGAAGTGATGAGAAGAAGGTTGTATCGATGTGTTTCAATAATTAGCAGCTAAAAATACGTCAATGACTTTGTGGCAGGTGGAAGAAATGACAGCTGAATTGCAGATGTTGGTGTCAGAAGTGCTTGAAAACTGAATTAAGTTATTGGAAAGGTTCTTCAGGTAAGAAGAGATGTAGAGAAAAACAGGTGGAGGGGGAATGCGATGAATTTGTTAATCTGCCATTTGTATTTATGTGCATTTTTTCGTAACTTTCACTGCTATCTTGCAAAAACACACGTAAATGTAAGTTCTGTGATATTTAAGCACAATATTTGCATATTTTGGCTGGTATTTTGGGCGTATTAAAGAACTACTAGTGGAAATAATATGTTTTGACAGTTCTGGCTGTGACACGTGCCGGCATTTGAGTATGGTGGTGGCGCGAATGGCGTAGCCAATCACGAACTACAGAGCGGAGGGATACACTCAAAGTTTGTTTATATGCGGAGTGAAGTTACAGCGAATGGATCTTAGGTTCGAGTCCAATGGTGACTGGATTTTCGGTACTAGCTAGATCGAGTTCAGCCGCTGTCTGGAGGAGAATTCTATCGACCGACTCCTCCGATCGGTAGTTTTTCGTGGTTTCTCCGATCAATGCAGGTGCATGCCGGAACGGTAGGTACAGTAAGTATCGTGCGCGTTCATACCTTCCTTTTCCTTGCCCTACCTTCACTCCTTACTTTTATGCTCTTAAACTTGCATGCACTACACTACCACACCTGTCGGGACCGCGGTCAAGAGCTTGAAGCTTGTCCCGGCTAGGAGGAGGGTTGCTACCCTGAGAGATACCTGATGAGAGATACCTGATGAGAGATACCTGGTTAGAGGAAATCCCGCTAGTCAGCATATATCGGCGCCGGATCTCACCATCCAACGAGGAAGATTGCCGCCACCTCCAGCAATAAATATGTACTACACGTACGGGACTAATAACTTTTGTAGTTGACGCGCTGGGAATCATTAATCAATCAATCGTTTGAGTTCTGAAAATTCGCAATATTGAGCCTATTTTCCCTGAAAAGTTTTGAGTTTTTTGAGAAACTTCATTGTCTACAAGTTATTTCAAGCACCTATGTTCACAAATGCAAGAATATCTAGAAAATGCACATAATGTAAATATCAACGACGTGAGAGATACTCTAAAAAATTGCTTTTGTGTAATTTTTGACAAATCAAAATAATACATAAAAATGGCGTGTATGCCATGTAATTCATTGTATATACACATTAGGCTGTAACGAAAAAAATAGAATTCAATGGATTAGTGAAAAAAAGTTAGTTATCGATGGTTGTGGTTCTAGAACATAAAAAAGTATATTTAATACGTTATACGCTTTAGCCCGTCACTAACTACAATATAATATTGATATTCAGGGCCAGCGGTGTTTGCCTACCTATGCACACAGTTTTATTAGTACGCTGGGCTCACGATGTGATGTCACGTAAAATCGAGCAACGAGCCTATTGTAGGTCAGGCGAAGGACAAGCGGGCGGCGATGAATCAAATGCGTCACGCCACGCGCACGACAGTTCAGCGCACCAGCGGCCAACCACGCTAGAACAGCCGTCGTCACTGCAGTGCTTCGCACAACACGCTTTCACGATCTGTGGAAGGACAAAGCTGCAATGGATATATACTGCGATTTTTCTAACTTTGCCCCTCAAGGCCCGTCTTCAAGATGGAATATGTCACGGTTTTTCGCGACGTTCTCAGTCGTACCGCCAGACATCGCATGATCGCGACCGTATCAAGCAGTGTTTGCGATTATGCGACTTCTGGTGGCACGATGGAGAAAGTACACAAAATGCCATGTATTATTCCATCGTGGCCCTAGGGGCTTGAGGGGCAGAGTTAGAAAAGTCGCACTATAAGAGGCAGTGAGGAAAACTAAAAATTAGCAATTAACATCTTGTTTTCGAAAAACTGAGAACATCATTTCCAATATGTTCCATTCTTATCAATATTGACAATACCAACATTAGTTAAAACACAATATAGTTTACCGTTCTAGTTACTTTGGAGTTCTGTTGACATTTTGCATTCAAAAGTTCAAAAGAATCACTAATTTGCATACAGTTCTACTTATCTGCTAAAACATGCTTGCATTTACACCCAAAAATAAATTAATTACGTAAAACAAATTAATTTTATGAGCTAATATTTTTTATAATTACGTCAAATATTTTAAAATATCTAATGCATGAAAGACATCAACGTTATTGATTATTAAACTCTTAAGATTTGACATTGTGCGAAGCACAAACAGGAAGGTGAAAGGTCTTACAGATATGTGAATATATCACTGCTGCTAGTGATAACCTCAGATATATATGTGGAGGACGGCTAAGAGATACTGCATCAATTTAGTCAGCTAGTTTGTAACTATATTTACGTATGTGAGGAACCAACAGGAAATTCTTACTGATCATTTAACAAATTAATTACGGGCTATTTTGTAACAATGGTGAAAATAGTTCTATCTAATTGAGGATTTATTACATTACTATTATTACGTGTGTGTATCATCTCATAATATTTAAATTTGTGATTTAAAATTGTTATACCCTCCTAGTTCATGGAATGGCTTGTGTTGGATAAACGATAATGCTTGGAGATGGCGTTATGTTTTTCATGATTCATATTCAAGTTACATTTGAGTTTTTTTTATTCTGACCTTTAGTGGACTCTATTTAGCACATTTAGAAGACAAAATCGTCCGGGTTTGAGAGGGTTCGAAGGACCATGGAGAGATGTCGAGAGAACGAAAATAAGTAGCCATAGCAAGATGAAGCAAGAATAAACCAACGAGTATAGGTAGAAGTATGGTTGGCAGAAGCATCTGAAGTCGCAAATGGCTTAAATGAGTTCGTCTGGAATGTATGCGTTGAACGTGTGGTGGCAAGTGTCCAAAATAAAGGAAGAGGAAATCAAAATAAAGTAGAGGCACTACACGCTCGGCCCTAATGAAAGAAGAGAATAAGGCAGTAGAAACTGACTCCAGGAAATATATAGAACGGATAAGGGAATGTCAGCCCTGTGGGATTACAGAGCGGAAGAAAAGTTACAGAGGAGAGAACGCCGCGAATAAAGAAAAAGTACCAGCTGTGGAGCAGGGAGAATTGAGAAGGATGCTTTGCGGGTAGCGGTTGGGTTCTTGACAAATACAATTGAATACCTACTCCAAAATCAAAAATCATTAGAAGATAGTGAATAGTAAAAAGATATTTAAAAACGAAGAAGGATCGAAAGCCCTACAAGAGGCAATTTAAAAGAAGAATACGGATCGAAATGTGAATAAAATCACGATCGCACGAAGATAAAAGAGAGAAGTCTTCACAACATATGAAATTAACAATGAAGTATTCCCTACAACATAAAAGATGGAGGAAACTTCAAAGTTGGATAGCAGGATCAGAAGCAAAGTAAATGCGGGGTTAAGAAGTCTTGATAATCAATGAATTTTTTGATGTTGTGAGGAAAAATGCTTATACTTGGAACAGCATTAGTTTTTACTACTAGAACTGTGAGAGGATATCAGAAATACCTGACGAAAATAAATAGAAATAGAACACGAAAAAGAAATAATATATTAAATTAACTCACTCACAAAAGGCAATAAAATCCATGTTGCATGCTCAAACATTCTAAATATTCACCATCAAAAATATATCTACTTCTACTCCACAACCTGTAATTCAGAGTAAACCTTGTTTACCGAAAAGTGTGTTCAAAACAACATTAAACATCTATTTGATGTTCTAAAAGCACACACAAAATGGATGAAAATTTTGTACTATGTACTGGCTGCACACGACTTCATAAACGAATCCACACATTACGTCTTAATAAAGATTTTAATTGCCTTTACCGCCAATTACACATTTTTTTAGAAACAAAAAAAGATTGCTTTACATGTCAAAACCAGCATCGCATTCGAGTGCAATCCTATTTGCCAGTGAGGCCTAAACCATTTTCCAGCGCATCGCAACGCCACCGCATCAGCAACACATAGCGGCGCGGAACCGACGCGTGACGGATTCGTTCGCAGTGACTGGGCGCGACGGATTCGTTCGCAGCCGGTGCCTTTGAAGCCGAGCGCGCGCGCCTATCCGCTCGTAAACACGCGTTACGAGCTCGCGTCCGCCTCTTCCTCCCGCACCCAGTGTGTCCCTTTCTGTCGCGCGCGCGATATTTTTTGCTTGACGCGGCGAAAGTGACAATAATGGGGCCGGCGGAAAATACGCGGGGAAAAAAATATTGGATCATTAACGTGATACACGTTCACGTCTGGGTAATAAACCTCGTCAACGGTTCCTAGGATCTTTTAGCACTGAATCGGATGACTGCTACGTATATATCCCGTCTACTGTACGCAGCTCTTCACTTTCGAGATGATGCGCGTAATTGTTTTCAATGACCCATTTAAATGCCGTAAAACAGAGTAATAGTGTATGGAAATGTGTGATACAAGAGATCGCTCGTCATTAAAGCAGCGCGTAAATATTGTTTTATTAAACACTCTTTAATCGGAACGAATGTTTCATTTTCATGCAAATTCTGTAAATGTATGAACATAGTACGTAAACAGATAATTTCTCTTTTCAAATCGTCATTTAAGTGTAAGATTCTACAGTATCACAATTTTGTCTTAAAATATTGTTCAGAGTTCGTCATTAAATTATTTTTATTGTTTACTTTGAATGAAATTAACATATTAAAATTCCATGTAACAGGACAGTATACTTTTGTAGCACAATTCTACAGCTCTGAACGCGCTATCACCGGCCTCTGTAAATGACTCGCGGTATACTGTGCATCCCCTATTCTTTTAGCAAGAGGTTTCTTGCTTTGCTGACATACCTCCAGGGAAAACCAATCGATAAATATGCATTACTCTTCCAATATTTATATAATATTAATATATATTAATATATTAAGAAGTCAAGGACTCTACAGCGACAGAGATTTTTCTCGATGACTAGGGAAAATATTATTTGAGTCGGCAGTGAAAGATTATAAAAACATTTGACTCTGCAGTGGAGCACTTCCGCTCTCTGGCGGTCAGAGGCACCTGCTTGGTGGGACGAGGGACGCGTGACGCCGCTAAGCTATAGAAGAAATATTGTTTGGGAAGTTTTGTTGAGTTGAGGGTTTTCACAAATATATTGTGTTTGTTTAAATAAATTAAAGTAAGAGGGAAACAAAACTTTCGTTTCTCAAGTCAAAACAAATAAAATTCTTGCCAGTAATAATTTGAAAATTCATTCTAGAATTAGTTTCTGTATTAACACATTTTATTACACATCGAATGGCGTTACCTTAAATAGCTTAAATGAACTTTGAAATATAACCAATCGCTCATGACTTCGACTTTGTCCGGGAAACACTTATCATGATCTACTTCCTAATCAGATTATCACAGTGGCGGTTTGCCATTTCCTTTCACTGGAATGTCAATGACGCGGGTGATAAAGAAGAGAGAGTAATGACAGGAATTAGGATTATGGATGTGGTGATGAACTAAAGTGACAAGTTGTTGTAAAATAGGCCAACGCCACATCTTTGTGATGAAATCACCCAGTGTTGTCGCGAGAATCGAACCTGTAACATTCGGTTTCGTTTTTTTCGACACTGCTCAAAGCATTCGGATCACTGAGGCAAAGCTTGGAAACACTGCACCGGTTCATTTCGTATTCACGGTTTCATGGCACATTTTGTCTACAATGCAACACCAGTCTCACAATTAAGTTCCGGGATTCCCTGATATCACAATAATATTATTACTGTAAAGAAGTCCTGTTGTTTAAATTAATATTCAGGAAAAACATGGAAGTACTTTATTAAACTTTCAGAGAAGGGTTCTGAAGTTTTAATTAATATTGTGAATTTAAACTACGCAGCCGGTCTCTTCTTGGTGGAATTCAAGAGAAGATTTTGCTTTTATTGATATTTTGACTTCCAAGTGGGTCAGTTATTAATCATCCATCACTGCAAATAAAACTGTGAGTCTGGTAATGTAATTTTTCAAGAGAGCTACGTAGATAACGAAAACTTGTGGAACATTTACTAAGTGAAAATTTCATGCACCCAAAAAATTGTGATTTTAGATTATGTTTTCAAAGCACTCTATCGTATTCAGTAAACTCCCAATCCATTAATAATGACATATATTTTGGCTCTAAGCCGAAGAACATTCTAACAAAATATAATCTTAGAACCAACAGTTATTTGACTTTTAATAAACTTTTCATTAATTTGCAATTTGTGAAGACGAAAAAGCACTTGTTGTGTATCGAAATGTTGGTTGCTTTTTTGTTAAAAGATTCTATATTAGTCAAAAATAAATTTTCTCACAACACGTCTCAACAGACAAGCAATATCCTTCGTTTGCCGCATGAAAACTGATCTGATTAAATTGAAGCTCCGACAGCCTCAGGAGGTAAAGAAAATCGATTCAGGGTAGAAGGGCGGTAACAAAGAGCCATATATGAACTTGCTGAATGTAGTTTTGACAATTCTAATGAGTCAGTGGCTCTTAGGAATAAGAACAGGTTCAAACAAAATTACAAATTAACACGAGTTACCCTGACATTAATTACTTTTCCTATATTTTCGAAAGAAAAAATTGATTTGTTCAAGTATTTCCCTAAACACATTTAGTGCAGCTTTCAAGTAAGTATAATATTGGAAAAACATTGGATCGTATTCATTGCTTTGGACATCACTTTTATTTAATTGGCGTTTGCATAGCAGTAGGTGATGAACCACCAACACTCTCTCATTAAGAGAACAAGCAGAAAATCATGATAATTGAAATCACATCCTTATAAGGAATATTCCGGCAGATTGCAACTTACTCAAATTCAAACATTCGTATGAAATCAACATGAAACCTTAATTACCCCTTCTGCACGCATTATTTCAAACATCATTAGCGTTTATTTGTAAGTATTAAGTTATATAAGTTCGTGCTCGTTCACAAGAAGCCGTTTTATAGAAGAGTAGTGACAAACTTACTACGTCGGCCCCACAAAGGATAGAGAGCAAAAGCTTGTCATTTTCATCAAAGTCTCATTCAGACAGAGCACTCAACAGCTGTGAACCCCTTAACTTCCTAATATGACAGGACGTCAGCCCTTTAACGCATCGAGAACTGTAGCCGAGCACTCTCTCCATAGAAACATTAAATTAAAATGATGCGGTGTATCACACGCCTGACTGTAATGGGTTAACTAACTCCGCGGGCTTTCATGCTCGGCTGCCGCAGCGCAGGGATTTTTGCGCGCGGCGCCGGAAGCGTCAATATTAACTCGAAAAGGTGGCACTCGTAGCGCTCGCGTCGAGAACTGAATTCATGGCTTTTAGGTTTATCCACCAAAAGAACTGCGGAAGTTCAACAATGCGATCTAATAACAAAGTACTAATTTGATAAAGTATTCTGCCGTAAATGATAGCTGCTTCATAAAATTTAATAAATTTTATAATTATTATTAAAATTGTATAAACACATATTTTAATGTTTTTTATGCTTTCAGCTAGAAAATGCCATGAATGAATCAATTAATGTCTCTCATTATCAATCGAAATTTTTGTCCAGTTTCTTTTCATACTTATATGATCCACATCGTCTCTCATTTTACTACCCTTTAGGACACGAAGCTTTTCTTCCACAAACGCTTCAGATTAATTTTAACAAAAGTAAATAGGTAATTAAAAGTAAATTAAAGTAAACTATGCTTTTACGGATTCATCAACCTATTTATAACTGAAAATATCCTCTATGACTTCGTTTCCAGCAAAGAAAGTTCATTGGTCGTTGTTTAACATGCTGTTGCAAGAGGTTTCTGAACCAAGAGCAAAACCTTTAGTAATTTGCTTCATGCCTAACATGCAACTCTTTAAAAGTACTGAGAGAAAAAAAGCAGAACAAAGATAAAAACGTCAATTCACTACAATGGATCTGCTTTGAAAAGAATTAGCTTAACAAAGTAGTGTAAAATTTAGACTTCCACTTTTCTTCGATTCTTCGGCTCGAGAGGGTCATTTGGCAGCTGTGACTAAATCGTTGATTGATTGATCCCTAGTGATTCGGGATGCTAAGGCACCTGCTAAGGCATGTATTCCCGTAAGTATAGTACATGTTTTGCTCGAATTTTTTTTTTGCGATTACCTTGCCCCGCTGCATGGCGAGGTCCGTCGCCGGTCTTTCCCCGACCAGGTATCTCCCACCAGAGAGGCACCGCCCCAGCCGGGACAAGCTCTAAGCTCCCGACCGGTGTCCCTTCATGTGTGACAATGAATTGCATATAAGTGTAAGTGTATAAGGGGTAGGATAGGACAAGGAATGGCCGGAAAAGATACCATGTGATCCGTGTCCCGTTTGGTAGCGTACTGCTCCGGCATTCGCCTGAATTTGATCAGAGAAATCACGGAAAACCACCGAGCAAAGCATCCGGCACCTAGAATTCTCCTCTAGACAGCGAAAGAACTCGATTAAGCTTTCAAGCTAGTGTCGAAAATCCTCGTACGGTGGGGACTCGAACCCCAGGATCTCCTGATCAGAGACATTGTAATGGCACTAGTTGTTCTGGCCTAGTCGCGTTTCCAATCCCTTGGGATTGCCTGGATGTTAGTTTGCAGTCGGCGCCAACTGCCGCTCCGCTAGGGAGCAGCTGGAGAGAATGCCCGAGAAAGGGGGTACCAGGTGATCCAGTCGACCACTTCTGGCGCACATGCGTTTATTTCATAACTATTAAAAAGTTAATAATATATAATACGATTGTGGGTCAAAGCTTTACACAATACAGAAATGTCAACCGTAATCCCTTTCATTTGATGGAATGGTGGTGTAACTAACTCGTTCAAATTCTGTAGTAGTTTTGCGTTATTGATTCATATTTTTGCAGCCGAACGAGGTGACCTTTTATTTCCGAAAAGCATACATAGGAGTTTAAAAATGTAACTTCACTACCATCTTCCAACTTAAAATATTTATGAAATGCCTAGAAAAATATCTATAAACATGAACAAAACAAAATTTCTGCACCCACGAGTTTTCATTTTTTATCAATCAATTAGCACTGCCAAAAGAACCGCATCGTTCACTGAGCGCGAACAACAATGAACGTAAATTTCTTAAACTATTTGTTTTGACTTTCTAAAACAATAACAGAGGTTTTACGGAAAAAGTTATTTAGAACCTTTATAACGCCCTTGGTGCATGATGATCGAGCGGCGACACAATGCCCAAGGCCTTTGGCACGAAGGCTTTTTGTCGCCCAGTCATTAGAACCAGTTAACACTCGTGGTACATACATGGTTTTATATTTTACGTAATTTTATTAATTCAGATTTACTTACTAATTAACTAGTCGCTAACGTGTCTCGGTGTGTCCTTTCATATTTCCCTCCCATCATCCCCTTTCATAATTCCCTCACATAATTCCTTCCATAAGAGAACGTGTGGCATCATTCCACTGTTTTCTAATTTCCCTCGTACCCACGATTCTTTCGATCCAGGTAAGTTATACAATGAATGTCGACATCCGTATCAAAGGAAATAACAAACTATAAGTATAAGTAAAAAATAAATATTATTTAGAGATAATGAAGAGTGGTTCGCACAGTTTCGAGCGAATTACCATCGGCCATTTTCCATTTAGAAAAAGCATGAAGTCGTTTGCTGCGCAATGGCGGCCGCAACGGAAGAAGCCGCCAGGGACGAGCAGCCGCTCGCGTGAGCCAGCGAGGGTTACGGCGTGGCAAGGGGGTGGAGGAGGGGGAGAGAGGGGAGGGGCGGGGAGGCTCTTAAGAGGCCAGAGGCCCCCACTTGAGGCGCCTGTTGCTCCGTTGGCGGCCTGCCCCGCTCCGCGCGGTAATCGAGCAGATGCCGCCGCCCGACACGCCCCCTCACCCCCCCCCCGCACCCCCCGCAAGGCGCATCTCCACCATTGCTCTCCAACACACACCACACCATGACACTACACGCCGCCCTATCCCACCCCATCCCCATCCAACCACACGTCTCTGCTACGCCATTTAAACCCCTCCCCTCCCCACCCACACCATCCCCATACACCATATACACACCACATTATGCCTGCCAGGTCACGCCATACCATCCCACGCCACCCCACCACAAGTCACTCCACCCCACCCCACGCTACGCTACACCATGCCACGCCACGCCCGCCCCATACCCATCTTGTCCCTCCCTTTCGCACACCACACCCCACGCCAGCCCACTCCACCCAACCCCACGCAACCAAACACCATATAATGCAACGTCACCCCACTCAACGCCAACCCAGTCCAACCCACGACATGCCACATAACGCCACGCCACCCCACTCAAACTCATACCAACCACACATCACAGCACGCAACGACACGAAATCCTATTTCACCCCACCATCCCATCACATTCCAATCGAACCCACTTTCAACCCATCCCATCCCTAACCCATCTCATGATTCTCCACTTCCCGTTGCACTTAACGAAACTGCCACGCCCATTCCTCACCTCTGCCTCACTATTTCACACAACAGCCAACCCAACCCAACCCACACCAGATTGTTTCGCTTCACTCCATAGGTATCAAGCCTCATCCCTTCCTCGCATGCACATCACTCTTGCAATATTCGCTATGGCTTCCCATTAATCCGGCAGATGCTCTTTTTCTTCTTACAACATCTTGCGCAGAGGAGCACGATAACTTCCAGGACGCATTTTATTTCAGAGAGTTGCGGATATTTGGGTTAGTCTCTCTTTTAATATCCGGAGTAAAATGAGAAAGGCTCAGAAATATCATTGTTTAGTCTAAGAGAAGTTCATGAACAAAGAAGCAATGGAAGGGGGACCGAAAGTACTTCATATGCAAATATAGTGCTATGCACTGCAACAAACTTTTGTGCGACTTTTCAAAGATACGCGTGAGTATTCTCTTTGAAAATATTTCATCGTTAAACATTTTTATCGTTCTTATGGAAATTTCGTACTAACATCAATGGTTCTGCGGTGTGCGGAATTTAAACGATAAGAGACTAAAGACAAATTCATTTTGTTTATACGCAAAAGAAGTTCTTGCAGGTTGTGAATTTCAATCATGGCATCTTCTTTCAACAAACTAAAACAAAGTACACAGAGAAATAATTTTACGCATAAATTCATAGCAATAGGTGAAAGTTACAAGCGGGCAAAGAATTTAGTCAAGGGAATATTTTCTTTGTGATAATGACAATGTTAATTATTGTTTATGTAGGGAATGACGCCAACTTGTTTATGTTCCTCTTTAACTTTTTCCAATAGAACTCAACAGATCACTTCCGAAAATTTCAAAAAACTATAATAGAATAATAAATTGCCATAAAAATTAAGTAATTATATAAATATATCACTTATTTAGGTTCATTATCTAGAACATAATGCTCTAATCATTTTACAAAAAATATAATTTAATTATTTTCTGAGATAGAGTGTTTCACATTAAACACTGTATTATACCATAAATCAAAATGTTTGGATTATTTTTTTGTATTACTTATTCATAAAAACAATACAAAAGCACAGTTTAATTGAAAACACATTCTGCAAATTTCTTATTCAGTTATAGAGCTATTTTAAACATCATTTGAATTCGTTTACAAACTTTTTTTCGAATCAATAACCCAATTTTCGCACTCATGTAATTCATCCCTGCAATTGCCATGCAGAAAATCATCTTCCCGTAACTATTTCGTCTCTTACAAATAGATCTTTATTCCTTTTTAAACAGCGTGAAAACAGTGTCATTATAAAGACCTCTCTGCGAGATTACAATGAAACCCCATTAAATACCTATTCGAGCTTCCAGACGGCCGCCGCGTGACGCATAAAATTCCAGGTGGCCTTGGCAGTCGCCCACGCGACGTGTCGCCGCGCCGAGCGCCCGCCGCCGCCGGCGTCGATTCTCGCGCCCCGCCCACGTCGATACCGTCCTCGGTTCGACTCCGAATACCGACATCGCAGGCCGGGCTTTGCGTCGGGTCGATGAGAGCTCCCAGGTTGGTCATGGTGGTAAGTAACATGAATATATGGAGGAATACATTTTTGAATTTGGGAACTCTCGTGGAAAAAACGTTGGCAACTCTGAAATGTTTTAGTTGAAATACGGAATTTCGAACTAGAATGTTATTGATCTATTTTGTTGTTACAAACAGTGGCGGCTCGTGCTTAGGTTGCACGGTTGCACAACCCGCAGATAATCGAATAATCTCATAATATCTTAAGAATATCCATTTTCCTTTTAAAGACATTCAATATTCAAGATATTGCAGCAATATCGATGTATTTGAAATCATTTTGAAACCAAAGAGCGTCCAACTGGCGTTCTCTCAGGTGTCTGGTGCCTTGCTACGAATTGCACCACGCTCTTGGATCTCGGTTGTGTTACTGGGTTTACTTCATTTACTCTTTGGCCCTTCGATTTAACACGGCTGACCTTGTCCTTTTTGGTTGGCCCACCATCAAACATGTGGGTGGCGCTTTTGGACGCTGCGCGGCGACCAAAGGAGTCTCAGGGGAATACCGATATTCTGTCTTCGTCTGACTCGCTGCAACGTAATTTTATGAATTTCGCTTGTTATTGAAAGTACACAAGTTCAGTCAATTACTGACGGCATATAATGCATTGATTACGATGTTCAAATAATTTGTTTTCATTTCATATAAGATTTATTGATTTAAAATTTACCCTTGATAAATTATTTGTGTAAAGTTTGCAGTTCTGGAAGGAAGTCCCTTTTTTCAGTAGATGAATATTTCGCTTGCAGAAGTATGCAGTTCGTGGCAGTTACATATGGAGAGCGATAGTAGGAGTACGAGCGTGTGTGTGTGAAAGGACTTAATTACAAAAGATACCAGAACCGTGAAATTTTAAAATAATTTTATTTGTGTGAATCGTTTCGAAGCAATAGTGCTGGAGCCAAACTTAAGTGCCTTGTGGAATCCAAAGCCAGAACCACGTGCGCGGGAGGTATTTAAACCCGAACATGGCGCATAAAATAATATAAGTAATGTTTCAATATAGACTTTTATTTAACTTAGTTTAAATTAATTTGAATTCCTTACATTTTTATTATATATTCGTATTTCGAATTTTGGAAATTACATTTCCGTCATTCGATGGAGATGCAGCCTCCAGTCTGTTGAGACACCAGCCGCCACTGGTTACAAAACAATGTAAATACACATACGGAGCCGATTCAAAATAAGCGGACAAAAGCAGTGTTCAGATTGCAAGTTCAAATTCCACACAAGGAATTATTTGTATATTGCTTTACGACTATGGTGTGAATAACAAAGAGAAAAACCCTAGCTCTCATAATATCTACACTTCCATTCATTATTTCTTAATTGCGCTCTAAAACGAAGAACCAATTATTTTTATATTATGCCGTTAATAGTAATTCTCATGTGAGGCACAAGAGAATTCGGATCGAGGAGATCATTAAAACAGGAGGCGAAGATAATTTCTGTACAGAACATCAATATCTATTAAAATAACGTAAAGCAGGAAAGCTATGCATCCCAAGACAAGATGCAAGTCATTTCTTCGTTTCACATTTCCGTCAAAGCGACCTCTCTGAAATCATACAACCGTTATTATTGTCAGTGACGACTAATTTGGTGTTTCCGGGCGCGTCAATAGTTATGATAATTATTCCCGTAAATGAAGTGCGTGTTTTATCGCGGGAAGTTGTGACATTCCTCTCTGTCTGAATGGTGAGATCCGGCTTCGACCTACACGACTTTACTGGGGATTCCTTTCCTTAGATATCTCCCCCAGAGGGCCACTGTCCCAGCCAAGCTCCAAGCTCCCGACATGTATAGGGTGGTAATGCAGGTAAGTGAGTGAGTGTGTGGGAAAGGGGAATGGTGTGTACAAGATTGATGAAGGAAAGATTGCACGCGATCCGGGACCTATTTGTCAAATTAATACTTCTGCATTCTAATACAAGGTAATACTTCTGCTGGGAAACTACCGACCACAGCATCCGGTGGTTGCTAGAATTCTCCGAAAGTAGAAGAAGAAAGTAGGGCATTCGATTACCTTTGGAAAATTCTGCCATCGGCAGGACTCAAATCCATGGACCTCCCAGTCAGAGGCAGTGCGAATACATCAGTTCCCCTGAGCCACCCCCGCAGGTAAGCCAATCACCAGTCTAGGAATGCGTTACGAGACTCATATTTGGTCAAGGGTTGCTTCATTGCATATTTGACAAGACAACCCGTGGCATTCCAAAAGACGCCGTGTTCTCTTTGGTTAAGTACCCAAAATTTCAATTATCTTTTCGTGGTTATCTTTCGGACGAGAATGTGCAACTTCACCTGAGAGAAAATGCACGAAAGGATGGTCGATTCAGGTGCGAAACCCGAGTTGCGCGTCAGGAATCCGACCGCGGAAAAGTCCCGCTTCAAGAAGGCCGCCTCGCACCTGCTTAAAGCGGAACTGCCACATTTCAGCAGTCAAAGAGAAATAACTTTCCAAAACGGAGGAGGAGACGAAAGCGCGCCATTCAACGTTTTTGTGGAAGAACTTGGGGCCCACGAAGTGAGTTAAGGAAGATATAACTGAAGATGTGTGAGTGTAAAGAAGATGTGTGAGTGGCATCTGAGGCATACGCAACTCGTCTTATATGTTTATGAGAGCATATGGCACGTTTACAGGACGGAACTAACTTCCTCAGTATCAACCGGCTCGTGGGATAACTGTCAGTGCACTATTTTCTCATTGAATGCAATAACTCAGTGGCATCATCGTTGACTGGAAGATCCTAGGGTTTGAATACAGAGAGTGGCAGATTTTCGATGCTACCACATAGATGTGTGTATTTGAACTACTCCCTGGAGAAAAATTCTAGAGGACGCTTGCCCTAGTTTCCCGTGGTGTATGCTGTCACTACCACGTCAATTCTGGAGTCATACTTTTAACATATTTGCCAAGAACTTTTTCCCCTGCCTCTCATTCTAACATCGTTTCACCGTCAATATCCGTATTATCAGACACTCATAAAATAATTTTCTATTCTATACAACGTTGACACATGTTCTTGTATTGGAGACACAAATAAATCGACCTAAATGGTATTATTTCGAAACAGTAAAAAAGGCGGAAAGACACAAGAATTGTATCGTTAGGCGTTTATATCTTCCAGAGCCAATATCTGTCAAAGAGGCCTCGCAGACACACTGATCTCTCATGTTCTAATTCATTTTATCAATTTACATAAAAATACCTTAAAGTCATCACCTCCAGCAGGCATTTTTGTGTTTGAAGTCCAGATTTCCATGATAAAATCCATTTTCACGTTTCCTGAGAAAAATTGTTTTGCCGTAATTTTTGAAAAACCGAATTTGTAAAAGACAAATTTTTAATAAAACTACGCTTAAGATGTAAAAATTAATTCCACTATTTAAGTGAAATTCGCCACCAAAAGAAAAATGTCTTCGATTTTATCGAATACGGCAGCGCAGGCAGAGGAATCGGGCTGGGTGGGAATGAGGTAACATCAGGTCCCCGCCCCGGGTGTCTAAATTATACTAACCCTCTGTTCATGATTGCCCTATTTTACTGACACATTATGTGAATCCTTTGAGTAATTAGTATCAAAATTGTTACCATTCCTCGACATCATTGCAATATTAACATTTTCTATTTAACAAGATTAAAACACGTTAAAGTTTCAGTCTACCACGCAATATTTGTTTGATAAGTAAATATATTAAAAGGCGTGAGCACAAATATGATAAAAAACATGAAACTCTGTTGTGATTTGATCTTACAGATCATTTATGAACAAAAAACGCCCTCAAATACAACTAAATATCAGAGATGGGATTCTAATTAGACATTATTCTTTTCTGTTGCAAGCAGTATCTCAATCAAAAAAGATATATATAACCAAACGAATTTCGTGCTACTGCATGATTATTTGATAACTGTCTCACGTAACGGTGGAAGTGTATCACCATCAGATATGAAACTAGAACGAAATCATCAAAACACAGAAAGATATGGGCTGTCCTGCCATGAATGTTCAACAAATCCAATGACGTTGCATTACTTGAAGTTCACAAATATTTTTTTTAATATTTCAATATTAACGTCTGTTTTGAATTAATGGATTTATTTTTCATGCGATTCATATATTTGTAAAGTAGCCTACTGAATCAATCCCTTTTTACACATAATTACGTCAGATTCTAATTTATATTAAAAGATTAAAGGCACATAAAATCATGATTAAGAATAGGACTACATAAATTCTTATCTTTCTGCATTTTTTGTACATTTTGTGATTAGCATGTCGTTTGAAGGAGGGACATTAAAAAAGACGAAGTGATTTTATTCAATAAATCTATCTTGGCTACCCTTTATGTCTATTAAACATCTATCAATGAGATTTTATGTATCGCATTAAAGCTACAAAGTTTTTTCTGAGAAAATACTTTACTTTCATATCAATGACGTATTCGGACAATTCGAAAAACCGACTAACATTTATGATACATTTTGTTCAAAGATACGCGTGTTTTTTTGCAAAATAATAAATCTCAAGAGTCTTTGAAGCATCTCACATTGATGTGTAATAGTTTATTTTCAAAATTTCCAATTTCTGTTATTCGTATACATAATTTATATCCCCGCCACTAAAAGCTCACAGGGCTTGCTTGAAAATTAAATACACAATCCTCAATACTAATCAATAACAAAAACCGTAAATACTTTCTATGGACGTAAGTAAACTGGTAATGACAAATGAAGGAATCATTGCATTCAAAGCGATAAGCTATAATTGCTCGAAATGATGTGAACACACAGTTTCAATGTTTGTCACATTCGGAAAATTCTTCACAAATGACTAAAAGATGAAAATCACGCACCAAACCAGAAATCACAGCAGCACATTGACTTAATCGAAATTCAGAGCATCATTTAATCACCTCTCATTTAACACAAATTCCGACAGGGCCGCTAAGAAACCTCATCCTCAGTCATCAGTGCAAAATCCCTTTATTTTCAAACATGCGCGATATTACGACTGACAATAGAGGCGATGCGTTCGGGTCTAATTGCGGTATACCTACCACGCAACACAATGCCGAAAAGCCCTTTGTAAGGGCACTGGGTAATTGATGGAATGTTCCGAGGTGAGCGCGCGCGATTGTGCTCGGCCTCCCATCTGCGCTCTGCGCATGGAAATCACCACATTTAGCCATCAATTTCCAGCAATAAAAAAAATCCCTATCTGACGCATTATTTGCTCGCGCGCGTCGTTCCCGGAAAATCTAAAGCGTTCTATAAAAGACAATAAAATGAACACGGATAGAATTTAGTATCAATTACATTTACGCATTTGAAATGAACGCCAACACATATGCTTCGCTTTTCTGTTTCTTGTGGCATAAAAGTAGAATGGATTATGCGTTGTTGTTTTTTTTGCGATAAAACCGTTGTTCTGCATTGAAGTCACTTTATATTTGTATATATTGGAGAGTGTACTTGTACAAAAATATACACACAACGTAGTCGCGCATTTTTTACATTGTCTCAATCGAATCAGCGTCACAAGAAATAAACTGGAGAACAAATATAAGAAAATCATAACGTTAATAGCTATAATTAATTCCCTTATTTGCGTATGAAACGATTAAGAAAATAGAAGTTTACACCAACATTACTTGATTCAGAATGAATTTACATATAACCTAACAAAGTTATTCGAAAGCAGATACAATTTTAATACACTTCTGAAGTAAAACACGATAGAGACAGTCCATGGAATACAAATTTTAGAGTTGAAAATATACGTACGAAATTCGACCGGAAACAAATTCTGTGTATCTACCACTTGCGCAAACAACTTATGGGCCTTAAACATGATCTTCACTTCAGTTGTTAATTTTGTGTATAAAATAATTCTGATTCTTTTCCGAATCACTTTTTACAATTTTTGACACGGTACATTTACAATTTCCGTCAACCAATCTACAATGATTCTGCCAACTGAATGGTGAATTGGCGAATCAGTGCACCAACTATATCTTTTCATACAATGGAGAATAAATGTGTTTCATTAAGAAAATAAAATTAAAGAAATTTATTGCAAGATATTATTTTAAATTATTTGGCCCTAGTATTCCAGTAGCAAGAATATTATTCTCAATTTAATTAAAATTAAACTCTTTACACCACAAGAAAAACGTCTCAAGACTACAGAAAGACGATATTTGTTGGATTGACTATATTCAGTTTTGGAAAGTTTTACTTTGCATCATTCCTTCAAGGTCTATACTTCGTTTATTTTTAACGTGGATCTTCACGTAAATCGGCTGTTGACGGTGTCATCCAATCGGGAGCTTAAACATCACTGCAGTGACGTCATCACGATGACGTTCAAGCTCCCGATTGGATGACCAGTGACGTATACTGTGGGTTACCGGTGATAGCCCGAGAAAATTACGAGAACATAAATATGTCATGATAAATCGTATTAAAAATAAATCCAGGCCACATTCTTTCTCAGAGACACACATTTTTTAAGCTTCTGTATAATCTGTTCTGTTGAGATCTGTATTAAATCACTCGGTCGTCAGCGCATCAGTCTCCTTAAGAGGTGGCAACAAAGAGTAACAATGCAGAAACCACTGGCACCCAGCGACACTCGCACAGCGTGCGTTCGTTGCATGATTCACTCCCCCTCCTACCGGTAATATATGGGCCAGCTAAGGGCTCAGTGTGCCGATTTCCCGAGCGATTTCTGGACACGCTCAGAGCTTGCTCGGGGCAATTCGGACTTCGGAGGAAATGGACAGTAAACCACACAGTAAATTATGTGCGCGCTTTTGTGCAAGACATACACGTTTGGTGGTGAGTGTACATATTCATAATACATGAAGCGTGTTTTACGTGTTAAAATACAACATATTAAGAATGGGATAGTGTCAAAGTTAACTATAGCCAATTTGGTAAGATACTTTACAAAATGTCACAGCAAACATATAAATATATATATATATATATATATATATATATATATATATATATATATATATATATATATATATAAAATTATTATAATTATAAAATAACAATATTGTATCCGTATTGTAATATATATTATAAATATTGTAAATTATTGTATATTGTAAATTATATTGGGTAATAAAAATAGTACAAACTAGAAAAACTACATAATCGAAGATTATGTATTGTTATATAGTTAAAGGATATTTCTTAAGTCAGCGGTAGCCCAGAGCATGAAAGCAGTGTGTGCCACACCGGAACAGTTGATTTACGTCAAGCGCCACGTTAAAAAAAATCGAAGTAAAAGGTAGGCTGCGTCATTCATTTTCCCTTCACAGTTCGCCCAAAGGCGATCGCAGAGCGCCTTCGAGTCTTGAGCCAGCGCCGTTGCGGCGCCAATAGCAGACGTCAAGATAAATGTGAAGCCCTCGGCGCGAAGCTCCCGACAACTTGTTCGGCCCTTCGCCCTTGGGGCGTCGCGCCGCGTCGGGAGATAGAAGAGCGCCGCCAGCGCCCCTGCCGGGCGACCGCAGAGAGCGCGGAAACCGCAAAACAACTGCGCGCGTCACAGCGCCAGAGGGCGATGACAGCGAAGCGAGTGTTTCCCTAAAACTGACAACATCGATTACTTATTGCTGTCGATGTTTCTCTCTTCTTTTTTTTCTCGCGTCAGCGCCTTCATTTGCGAGCGACCGCGCATGCGCTGTTCATGAAACACACTGCTGTCATTACTCGTGCAGTTCGTAGATTTTTGGGTTTTATTACCATTCATTTTTGATAGCGTTAGTATACTCATCTCTAATGAAAAGACAATTTGGTGAGTTTAAGGTGAGTTTAAGGTGGGTTTAAGGTGGGTTTAAGGTGGGTTCAAGGAGGATTCATGTAGCGTTCCAGATGGGTTTAAGAAGGGTTAATGGAGACTGAAGGTGAGACGAAGGAGCCAACATGATGAACTTCGACGAAGCCCGGAGAAAATTTTAATCGAAGTTGTGCGGTCACGTTAAGCCGAATTTACTTTTATTAAGCAAACAAAGTTCACGTTCCTGACCTTGCGCAGTTGCCTTCTCACTTGAAATGAAGGACCAGCCCGTCGCTATTGGTTGTTTGGGAAAACAGTCTTCACCTGACAGATACGTCGTTATCAATGGATCGGGGTTGGCCCCTAGCATTATCCTCATTAGTCATCCCAAGCCCAACATATTGAGCAAACACTTCGATTAATGCAGAAAATTCCTCATCTATGTCGACAGATTCGATCATTTGTTACCTAGATAATTCTGAAACATATTTATCATTAGTTACATATTTATTCGTTCCTCGAAATTATGTAACTCATGATCCGCAACAGCTTGTATGTCCTGTTTATGCTTCTTGAATTCAAGAGTCAACTTTATTTATTACCCACTGCTGTACGAATGAGATGTAAACTTTTTATTAAGCATCTGACTACATTGCTTTTTATTAAGCATTGTGTTTGCAAACATGTTTCACAAGTTGTATCTGTAATGAAAAAATATTTTTTCTTATTCCTATAATAAGATTTAGTACCTGTAAAATTGAAATTTGAACCCTAATTTTAGATTAAATGTATTGATTTCAACTCTTAATACCTATTAGAGATGAGTGACGAGCAATTCATTTATTAAATGCAAATTTATGTACTAACGTTTTTGAATTGTTTTTAATAATGAGGAGTTAGAAGGAATGAACGATCATGGACAGTCCTGCTCCGTTGTGGTAGTTCCTTATTATTGCTCCGGTGCCCTCAAATTTTTCGCATAAGCTATAGAAGCAACAAATCAAAGAAGCCGCTTCCTTAAGCCTTATGCTGACAGTATTTTGTTTCACCGTGATATTTAGTTATCAAATCTCTCATCGTCCAATGTTCAATAGAATATTGCGATTTACAGAACGGAAATGACGCAGCGATACTAAAAGCTTTTAGCGCAGTATTAAAACAAATAATACATTTACAGTGGTATTAGTGCGTAAAAGTCATTTTATTTAAACAAACTGGTATTGCTGTGCGTTTATAAAAACCATATTTTAAGTTGAAAACGACTGTGAAACTTCATTTCTGCCAAAAACAATTATCTAAAATTACCCTCCCGATTTCAAAGAGCACTTGGCGGCTATCCGCCAGCACTCAACAGTGTGCCCAACCAACACCCGCAGCTAATATTCACATATTTTCGGACCTTTAAGCGCAGCAGTTCCCCTGTAATGCCATGGAGGCCACGCTTTTGAACGCTCAAAGCGCGAAACAGATGGTGCGACCTCGCTAATCCGGCAACGGGCAGCGGCGAGTGCCGCAGCGTGCGGCCAGGGCGGGTGGGGGCCGAAACGCGGTGGGGAGGGTTGGATCAAGTATAGGATGGGGCGGGGAAGGTGGAGGAGAAAGAAGCATGGTGAGTCTGAGGAGGGGCGGGGATTGGAGAGGGGTGGGTGAAATCGGGTTAATATGGAAGGGGAGCAGGAGGGGTTGGCAGTTATGGGAAAATGTGGAGAGGTGCAAGGAGGAAGTGAACAGAAACACAGTGATGTGGAAACATATGTAAATAAATTTGAAAGAGGAGTGTGGAAAGGCAGAGACACGTAGGGAGAGGCGAAGTTGAGGATGAGAAGGGAGAGGCGGGGAGGAGAAGGGGGAGAGGGGAGGGGGTGCCGGGGAGAGGATGGTGTTTGGAGGGGAGGAGGGAGAGGCAGTTGAGGAGGGAGGGACGGGGAGGAGGAGAGGGGCAGAGAGGGAAGGGGAAACGGGGCTCGGGAAGGATGGAGAGGGTTTGGCGGGAAGGAGGGGCAGAGGAGGGAGTGTCGGGGACGAGTAGCAGCGGCGAGATGGAGCCGGGAGCGGCGAGGCGAGGACAAGCAGGGAAGCAAGCAGTTCGAGGGGCGGGGAGGGGCGGGGAGGGGCGGGGAGGGGCTTGGCGGGAAGGGGCTTGGCGGGAAGGGGCTTGACGGGAAGGGGCTTGGCGGGGAGGGGCTTGGCGGGGAGGGGCTTGGCGGGGAGGGGCTTGGCGGGGAGAGGCTTGGCGGGGAGGGGCTTGGCGGGGAGGGGCTTGGCGGGGAGGGGCTTGGCGGGGAGGGGCTTGGCGGGGAGGGGCTTGGCGGGGAGGGGCTTGGCGGGGAGGGTCGGGGAGGAGCGGGGCGCTCTTCCGGCGTAACTACTTTTCAGGCTAACTTCGTTGAACTGTTTGAACTGATGGAGCCCTAATGAAGAGCAGCCCACCTCACTTTCACCTCGGCTCAAACAAGGCTCTTTCACGCGGGGCGTAATTCCACGTATCATCTCTCCGGCACCCAGAGGGAAGCTTTTGAAAAGGGCGAGTGTCCGAAAGTTATATAGCAAAATCTCGAATCAATTTAATTACAAAAATCTAATGAACATTCTATTCAAGTGAAAATAATAATTGTTTGACCTTTGAACTTTGAACTTCAATTACCCATGAAGTAAAACCAATTTCCAAGACACTATATTATTTCTGGAAGAAGTAGGTTCATGTTAAGATTGAGAATGAATTGTCAATGCTTGAAGTTATTTTTAATGGGTGTGCTAACACTCAATATTTTTTTCATTTATCAGGAGAAAATAACAGAAACTCGAGATGGAGATTTAACATTTCAAAATTGTTGATTTAGTGACGTGCTCCGTAGTTTTTAACCCATCATGTTCGAAGAATACGCAGGTTCCTGCCCGAAGAATATTAAAAAGTTGTATTGTTGTTTTACAGCATTAAGCTGAAGAACGAAGAGACTCTGACATTCGTATTCGTTATTGTGAGGATCACAGGCGGGGATACTCGAGATCTGAACGTAATAGCAGATAACCTATTGCTCTTCGTACCTTAGATATGAAAGACAATGAAGGCACTTGCTCACCTTTCCTTGTCATCTAACGAGAAAAGGACTGTGGCATAATCAGGTGTCATTATTTCTTTGCCTTTTGTGCCGCTTTAGCTCTACGTTTTTGTAATTCATATGATCAAGCATTTAGATAGAACTCAGTTGTGTCAGTAAGCTTCTTATCAAAAAAAATAGAGAAATTGTTCGTGTTCTAGTTAGGTTTTAGAAAACTGCAGACAAGTGTGAATGTTGGTCGTACCAAAAATACGTTATATCGTGCAGCTCAATATCGCAGTCATAAATTTTTACTTTTATTTAACTTTGCAATTTACGTATTGAGCAGAATCGTTGAGATTCTTGTGAAAAATATGAAAAGAATGTGAAGAAAGAATTGACATTGTTTATACATTACCGTATTCTCAACCTCCGACCAACCTATTACCACATTACGAAATAATCGCGAAAAGGTTACATTTTATTGAACGCCGAAAAATAAATTTTAAAAAAGGAAGTAAAATTTTGAAGAAAAAAATCACAAAAAATATAAGTATCATTAGTCAGTGACAAATCAGGATAATGAAACTAACTATTAGGGTTTATCTGATGCACTCTTTTGTCATTAAGGGATAAATAATTGTATTGTATTCCCATTACCTGCTTCAATATTTCCCGTGCCAATGCAATATTTCTAAGAAATGAAGATTATCACACCATCGTACATCAAATCGATCATTCAAAGCTTCCTTAACAACAGAATGTTTCTTCTGTTGATCGTCATTCAAATCCCAGAAAAATAAAAGCAGAACACACGATCACACACATTCACATTATTCAACTTGCTTGTAAAAGAAATCCCGTCTCTTCCGAAAATAAACATCCATGTAATTCAATTTGCGTATCCGGGCAGTATTCTCCCCGGACCACTACAACTCGGCAAATTACAATAGATAAAACCATACTACACTCGAGCACTTGAAAAAAACTGGACTGCCAATGCGCGAAAAGTGATGGAGGGGAAGGTTCGCTTTCTTCGAGGTTCTCTACTCGAGTAGATCTCAGCAGTTTGCCCGGCTGCTCTCTTCATTTCTCCCCATAGCTCGTCACACAGTTTTTAACTGTTTTTGACGTGAATAAATAAATGGGGTTCCATCCCCCCCGATGGATGGAACCACGCACGATGTCAGGTACTACCATGCATAACGTTGTGAAACGCATGGGGATGATTTTAAATTTCTGAATATACTAGAAAAATATTCCTTAATTCTAAACTGAACCTATTTTTACTTTAAAGGGATGCTGACCCCGACAGGGTGCGTGCGGTAGGCGCAATATTGTCACCCGACGTTGATGCAAAGGACTTTCACGTTTGTCTAGAATCATTTCGCGGGCCACAATAAATGGTACCGCGAGCCGCATGCGGCCCGCCAGCCGCGGGTTGTACAACCCTGACTTAGAAACGTGCGCACATATCATCCCATCTCTGTTCACAAAATTGTTATCTAAGTGGCCCCAAATCCTTTTCCTTCTAGTATTCAGATTCTCCACAAATTCAAACTGCCGTATCACAACCAACTATAGCTATTTTTACATCAACCATAAAAAATCCTTCAACTTCAATCTGATTAGAGGATCCAATTTGGCGATCTCACTTACTGTATTAGATTTAAATGTAACTGTAAGTCAGTAAGTTTTCAATACCTACGTTTGTTTAAATATAAACTTAATTATGGATGATTCACCAAATATAAATGCTCTAATCCTATCTTTGAATCTCGTATCCCACATTAATATTCCACGACGAAAATTTCTTCTAGTTCACCCTTCGCGAAAAACCACATCGCTTACACAGTTGAATCCATCCACTTACACAGTAGGCTGGCATGCCTACTCGACTATTTCCTGGTTTTATTTCACTGCATTTAATCGTTAAACCTTTTTCGATTTTCCTCTTTCCTTGCCGTGCTAAAGCACATTACGTGGTACATACAATCAATTGTACCCGCTCCATTGCACGGTAACGGCAACTTGAAATATAATCCTGGAAAACGTGACTAGTATTATTAGTTAGCAATTACACGTGTCTACATGTGTACTCACTGCAGAGAGAATAATATAAATTCTCATTTCACTTGAAACGAAAATAATGTCCTCACCAAGAATACTCATTTACCTTTCAAAGCCGCAAACACACGTGTGATTCTAATCAGCAACACAGATGTGAAAACAATCCTCCAGATGGGTTGTTTCTAAGAGGAATTTTTTTCAGAAAATTAGCTTTTAATCGCCATGGTTACAAACCCTGCACCCTCAACTTGCCACTAACACTTTTTCACAGGTACTTAGATTGAAACATTCTGATCTATCCACAGCACAGATAGCTTAAATAAGCAACGATTATACTGAAGGAGAAAAAGAAGTATTCTTCCGCAAATATTGTAGAATACAGGGAGTCCCACTAACTATGGGTCACCCCCATACTTCTAAATAGTTCACGATATTGAAATGTAGTTTTCGCTCAACAATGAGGAATCATGCGGCAAGAAATATAGCTTAAATAAGCAACGATTATACTGAAGGAGAAAAAGAAGTATTCTTCCGCAAATATTGTAGAATACAGGGAGTCCCACTAACTATGGGTCACCCCCATACTTCTAAATAGTTCACGATATTGAAATGTAGTTTTCGCTCAACAATGAGGAATCATGCGGCAAGAAATATGCTGTAGAGGTATTGTTAGAAATGTTTTTAGTTTTCGAGTATTTTAATCATCTTTGACTTTTTAAATGGAAGCATACATTTTTCGCATTTGTACTAGATAGATCATAAAAAGAGGCATGCAATGATGTATCGTATGTTAATGTTTTGATAATATTTTAAATATTAAATTAGACTTGCTGACAAGTGATTTTAAATTAGACGTGCAACATTTCTTGTAGCAGCCCTTGCAACTATCGCTTTGGTGGCGCGAAGGTGGCCTTCGCGGCCTCTCCCCTCTCTTCGCAACAGTGTCGGCACCGCGAAGGCCGCCTTGCCCAAAGATGACAGTTGCAAGGGCAGCTACAGAAAACAGGCTTTCCAGCGTGGAAAGAAATTCAAAGTCGATTAGGGAAACCTACTTATTTCGGCGGATCACGTCCACAAAATTCAGTCAAGAACTCAGAAAAAGAACGTTGAGAAATATTCATTCGCGAATCGAACTATTAGAGACTGGAACAGTTTGCCTGTGACAATCTTTGATCCCTATCCTCCAAAGTAAATTTAAAAATAAATTAGTTTCATAGATGTTGATATGTGCATTACAAATATGTTTAATATTATTAATTTACTAGTCTGTTATATAAAGTAAGTTGTATTACTATTATTATTATTATTATTATTATTATTATTAATTATGTGCAGTGACGAGCAGTGAAGAGTAGTGGCGTTGTGAAGTTGAGGAGAAAGAATGTGTAAGAAAGACATTACAGCTCAGTGATCAACAAACGCGGTGAAGTGAAGTGTGGTGAAGTGGAGTGCTACGAAAGCTCGTACGGTGAAATGTTCACGTTAATTTGTAAAGTTTGTAAATTTTGTAAAATTGTTAAGTTATGTAATTTTAAATTAGTGTATTCTGCCACCAAGTCCTCAAACTTAATTGCAGAATTAGTAATAAATCTAATATTATCCGTTTAATTTCAAATCACGTGTCAGAAAATCTAATTTACACTAAAATTACTATCAAAATATTAACTTATGATATAACATGGTATCTCTTTTTTTATGATGTATTACAAGTGAGAAAAATACCCGCTTCCATTAAAAAAGTAATTTTCTGACGAGAAAAATGTGTACTTCCATTTAAACAATCGAAGATGATTAAATCTCTCGAAAACTAGAAATATTGCAAACAATATCTCTACAACATATTACATAGCCCATGATTCTGCAGACTGCACTTCGATACTATAAACCGTTTAGAAGTTATGGGGGGACCCTGATTTGCTGGGACAGTCTGTATACTTAAAAATACAATTCACATTCTAACATCACAACTGAATAAATATGTTCTAAGTAAATATGAGTAAAAGTTACTAGGGTAAGTATCTAGTATATTATATTAAACAATTGTGTGGGTATTGTTATGACTTTATCTTTCTCATTATTTACAAATGTATTATTTATTGTAGGTTAACACTGAAGATTACGAAAAATCCTTGAAATATGTCTGTTCAACTGTGATGTTACTTTGTGAATTGTTTTTGTAAGTGTGTACTCCAAAATTTGTAACTTCTTTTTCTCCTTCTCCATAACGGAATTCCACAATATGTTTGCGGTGAGTACGGAAAATCACTGATTTGCAGTTTCCAGAACTACAGAACACAACTAGTTTCTTTCAACCCCAACGCGAACACTATCTTCGCAATTCTCAAGCAAAGGATTCTTTACGACCGCAGTTTCGAGACGCCACCTCAAAATCGCATAAGGGAGTTAACTTTCAGAAGATACACTATCACTGGCAGTTTTTCCTTGCGTTGTGTCGTAACTAAACCACAAAGGTGAACGAAACTTGAGGTTTTACGCTAGAATTAAAGATGGCATTACGAGTACAGTATAGAAAACGTTTCTACCCAAACCTGTGGCATCACTTTAGGTTAGATACAATTCTGACAGAACGAATTGCTGTTGCGACGAGAATGTAGGTAAACGTTTATCCAAACCGGGTGCACTATTAAATGAATCGATAAAACACTCCATCTTCTAACATCTGAATAAAAACTGGACAATTATTTGAGATATCTGGCATTAACATTCTATTTGGAGGATGACATCGTAAGTGCTGGCTCTAACACTTCTGGGCACCACAATTCCAGCACAGATCCCTGGTCATCCTCCACAGTTTACCAGTGGCATCACTTCGAGTATAATATAACTGAGAAAGAATTGTTGCTGTGACAATATTTTATCCATCAACGGGTGCACCGTTACACCAACTGATGAACACACCATATTTAACACGCGAATAACAACAGGACAAATTGTATTCGATCAATGGAAGACAAACTTTCTTTTTGTACGTCGACGTCGATGGTGCTAGCTCCAACACTCCCGGATACACTTCGACACCACACAACAGCACAGCCCGAGGCCTCGAGGCAACGGCACAGCAGGGGCCCCGAGGCCTCCGACATCACTTGGATGTGAAGTAACACTAACAGAAATAATTGCTGCTGCGTTAGCTAACATATCATCTGCACCATCTATCAACCGACATCACTTGGAATGTGAAGTAACACTAACAGAAATAATTGCTGCGGCGTTAGCTAACATATCATCTGCACCATCTATCAACCGACATCACTTGGAATGTGAAGTAACACTAACAGAAATAATTGCTGCGGCGTTAGCTAACATATCATCAGCACCATCTATCAACCGACATCACTTGGAATGTGAAGTAACACTAACAGAAATAATTGCTGCGGCGTTAGCTAACATATCATCAGCACCATCTATCAACCGACATCACTTGGAATGTGAAGTAACACTAACAGAAAGAATTTCTGCTGCGTTAGCTAACATATCATCAGCACCATCTATCAACCGACATCACTTGGAATGTGAAGTAACACTAACAGAAATAATTGCTGCTGCGTTAGCTAACATATCATCTGCACCATCTATCAACCGACATCACTTGGAATGTGAAGTAACACTAACGGAAATAATTGCTGCTGCGTTAGCTAACATATCATCAGCACCATCTATCAACCGACATCACTCGGAATGTGAAGTAACACTAACAGAAATAATTGCTGCTGCGTTAGCTAACATATCATCAGCACCATCTATCAACCGACATCACTCGGAATGTGAAGTAACACTAACAGAAATAATTGCTGCTGCGTTAGCTAACATATCAATCTGCACCATCTATCAACCGACATCACTTGGAATGTGAAGTAACACTAACAGAAATAATTGCTGCGGCGTTAGCTAACATATCATCTGCACCATCTATCAACCGACATCACTTGGAATGTGAAGTAACACTAACAGAAATAATTGCTGCGGCGTTAGCTAACATATCATCAGCACCATCTATCAACCGACATCACTTGGAATGTGAAGTAACACTAACAGAAATAATTGCTGCGGCGTTAGCTAACATATCATCAGCACCATCTATCAACCGACATCACTTGGAATGTGAAGTAACACTAACAGAAAGAATTTCTGCTGCGTTAGCTAACATATCATCAGCACCATCTATCAACCGACATCACTTGGAATGTGAAGTAACACTAACAGAAATAATTGCTGCTGCGTTAGCTAACATATCATCTGCACCATCTATCAACCGACATCACTTGGAATGTGAAGTAACACTAACAGAAATAATTGCTGCTGCGTTAGCTAACATATCATCAGCACCATCTATCAACCGACATCACTCGGAATGTGAAGTAACACTAACAGAAATAATTGCTGCTGCGTTAGCTAACATATCATCAGCACCATCTATCAACCGACATCACTCGGAATGTGAAGTAACACTAACAGAAAGCATTGCTGCTGCGTTAGCTAACATATCATCAGCACCGTCTATCAACCGACATCACTCGGAATGTGAAGTAACACTAACAGAAAGCATTGCTGCTGCGTTAGCTAACATATCATCAGCACCATCTATCAACCGACATCACTCGGAATGTGAAGTAACACTAACAGAAATAATTGCTGCGGCGTTAGCTAACATATCATCAGCACCATCTATCAACCGACATCACTTGGAATGTGAAGTAACACTAATCGCCCCCTCCGTCTTGCACACAGTTGCCGTTGCACTCACCGCGCCGGGGTCGAGGTCGAGCCGCCGCAGCGCCAGCAGGTCCCTCCGGCGCGCCTCGGCGCCCGCGGCGCGCGTGAGGCGCGGGAGGGTGACGTCGGCCACGGAGCACAGCGACACCACGTCGTCCTCCAGCTCGCGCAGCACGCTGCCGCCGTGGCCGTGGCCCGGCCCGGGGCCCGCCTGGTGCGGCGGGCGCCGGTGGAACAGCAGCGGGGTGTAGCTTGCCATGGCCGCGCCGTTGCGCGAACCACACTGCCCGCCGCTGTCCTCGACGGCGCCGCCCGCCGCCCCGCCGCGTCACCACCACGCCACCGCGACGCCGCCCCCGCCCCCGACGCCCCCGCCACCGCCACCGCGCGCCTCTTTGTTTACGGGCGGACGAGTCGCCATGGTGACACGCGGACACTCGCGCGGCGAACGCGACGCGACGCGGCGCGACGCGACGTTACACGACGCGGGGCGAGCCGCGGCGCCGGACGCGACACCCGCGCGACGCGGCGCGGCGCAGCGCGGCGCGGCGGGGCGCGGAGGAGGGGGGCGGGGCGCGCGCTGCGTGGGCGGCGGCGTGGCGCGAAGGCAGCGGCGGGCCGGGCGCGCGGCGCGACGCGAAACCAGACGACGGTGCGGTCGGTCGAGAACGCGGCGCGTCACTGGCGCGCGCGCGACGGCGGCGGCGGCGGCGGCGGCGGGGCCGCCACCCCCTGGACCCGTTGCCATGGCGCCGGCGCATCCCCTCCCCTCGCCTCCCCGCCCCCTCCTGCGGCAGCACCTGCCGCCGCCGCCGCCACTCCGTCTGCCCGCGGATGGAGTCATCTACGATGCGGACGACGGATTCCGCGCCCGGAATTCAATTCTTTGGGGACCCGGGAGAGAATAAGTTGCAGAAAAGAAACTTGCGCTCGGCCTGAGTACGAAAGTTGCTCCGCGTCCGCGCTGCAGACTCCGCTGCAGGAACATGAGCAAGAACACGTATCGGAATTTCGGTCTCTTGAGAAGTTCCTGCCCCGCGCGTGTGGGAGGTGATGCTTCGTATTGCTGACTCTCGTAAAATGCACTCCGCGAGCAAATTTAGTTTCCCAGCCCACGCGCTGGCTTCATACACGTGTTTTACTCTTCTGGTCCTACAAATAATATAAGTTCTGATAGCGATCGTGACAATCGAATAGCTATTACGAGGCATGTTCAATGAACGTTGGCAATAAATTGCAGGAAGCGCTCTGCACCACAACAAAAGGAACAAATAAACAAATTATAAAATGAAAACAACTGAATTATTTCTCATTAATTCTTGTGAAAGGGAGGTAAATTACAATTTTATTAGCATTAATTGGCACCAACAGATCACTTATCACGAGGATATTTCTTTAATGGAAATAATCAAATTACCCTTCAGGGTATTTAAATGCAATGTACTCTCTCATTCTCTTCATAATCTTAATTTTATACATATATATATATATATATATATATATATATATATATATATATATGTATACAGTATATGATATTATTTCTCACGTATTATTTTACTTGGAACTTTCGACATCGTAATAATACCATGGTATTCTTGTTATACGTGTTTTTCTTTCATGAAAAAAATTGGGTTAAACATTTACATAAAGAAGTTTTTTTGAAGATTACATTTTCCGTAAATTATTGCTAGTTAAATTAGATATTTGTCAAACAGAAATAAATGTTGATAATTTCATAAATCATTGCAACTATTTTATATCGAATGATACGTCGAAGGAAATCCACTACATTTCATCGACTATCTGAGCTGAAATGTGCTTTTTAAAGCTTTTTCGCATTTCAGCATTTTAAGTGGTCTTTTTCGTTACAAGAAATCGTTTTCGCACAGATGTCTGTAAAGTTGTCGCAATAAAGTTGTTTCTCAAAATTAACTTTGATTTCCTGTAATTCCCGCAATCGTGAGGTCCCGGTTCGACCCCCGGACCAGCCATTCTGACTGGTGTTTTCGTGGTTTCCCTTGGTCATAATGCGAATGCTGGGATGGGTCCAAAAAGCGCACGAACACCTCTCACCCCCCACTACTCCACCAAACACCTCCCACCATCATCCTTGTCCTTTCCCCTTTCATCATCACTCTATTCAATAAAAATAACAAAAATAAAAATGAAAATAATAACAACAAGGCCCCGTGGCCGAAATCGCTAAGACAGGTGCGTGGCGATCTCTGACCAAAGGGTCGCGGGTTCGAGTCCCGCCCCGGACATGGGTGTATTTGTGTGTGTATGCGTGTGTCGTCCTTTCACCCCTCATTATCATCATTATTCCATCTCCCATATCCCCAGGGCTAACAACCCTGGGGGATAAAAATGGGATGTAGCGTAATGCTGATCTAAGCTGAATTACACATCTCTCCGTGCCTCGGAAGATGACGTGTATCGTGGTTATAAATGGCCTATACGCAAATAATGATAATAATAATAATAATAATAATAATAATAATAATACTTAGAATAATAATAATAAAATCACACTAAAACCACATCATTGATTATTCAAGGCTAACCTTGTCTTAACAAACTATACAGCTGAAAGGCTGATCCCTATAATTCCATACGTTGATCTCTCCAGGATTAAATAAGAATGCGTCTCGAAAGAGAGAAGCATGTTGCGTGGTAAGTTGTGGCCTCATATAATAATAATAATAATAATAATAATGATAATTAATAATATGTTACTGCTAGACCAAGAAATAGCGTATGCAACTTGTTTATTTACCTTTTTTCTAGGGCTTTTTACCTACCTATACCCATACACTAGGCATCAACACACTTGCGGACTCTTCTGACCTGGGGTCAGCAGAACGCGAGGCCCTACGCGACAACACAGGAGACAACGCAAAAACAACAATCCCCAAGGCGCAACTCGAACCAGACATCCTTCGGACCGTTGCGCTGAATCTGAACACGCTCTAAGCCACCTCGGCCATCCAGTGCGGGCAACCCATTTACACGGTTGCTTAATGGCGGGTTGATCCCTCCTAATGTCGCTCGTTTGGAAAACATGCACAAGTTACAAGAGTCAATAAACATGTAAGAGCAACATGTTACAAGAAAAAAATTGAACGACACACGACTCATCAGAAATAACAGAATGTTCATTTGACCCTGAGGAAGAACACAGAATGGAGGCTGAAAAGTTGGCACCTGTGCCTACAGCGCGGCTCCTTCTGGACAGTCAACTAAATAATGGTTAAAGCATCTTTATTAATAAAGAAGAATCAGGATTCATACATCTCCGGTGCGCCTGCACTTATAAATTAGAGAATTATGCACCTAAAACATGAGCAAAAACGCTATTAGATCATGTGGCTCGACGAAAAAAAAAAACCAGCGCCGTCGCTTAGTTGGTTAAAGCGCCTGTCTAGTAAACAGAAGATCGAGAGTTCGAATCCCTCCGGTGCCTATGAGGTTTCTGTTTTTTTTGGAAGCTATCTTGTTCTTACTAAGCTTACGATTACTGTGAAAGTAACGACATCGGCGCCGTGGCTTAGTTGGTTAAAGCGCCTGTCTAGTAAACAGGAGATCGAGGGTTCGAATCCCTCCGGTGCCTATGAGGTTTCTGTTTTTTTTGGAAGCTATCTTATTCTTACTAAGCTTACGATTACTGTGAAAGTAACGACGTCGGCGCCGTGGCTTAGTTGGTTAAAGCGCCTGGCTCGTAAACAGGAGATCGAGGGTTCGAATCCCTCCGGTCCCTATGAGGTTTCTGCTTTTGGAAGCTATCTTGTTCTTACTAAGCTTACGATTACTGTGAAAGTAACGACGTCGGCGCCGTGGCTTAGTTGCTTAAAGCGCCTGTCTAGTAAACAGGAGATCGAGGGTTCGAATCCCTCCGGTGCCTATGAGGTTTCTGTTTTTTGGAAGCTATCTTGTTCTTACTAAGCTTACGATTACTGTGAAAGTAACGACGTCGGCGCCGTGGCTTAGTTGGTTAAAGCGCCTGTCTAGTAAACAGGAGATTGAGGGTTCGAATCCCTCCGGTCCCTATGAGGTTTCTGCTTTTGGAAGCTATCTTGTTCTTACTGCGCTTACGATTACTGTGAAAGTAACGACATCGGCGTCGTGGCTTAGTTGGTTAAAGCGCCTGTCTAGTAAACAGGAGATCGAGGGTTCGAATCCCTCCGGTGCCTATGAGGTTTCTGTTTTTTGGAAGCTATCTTGTTCTTACTAAGCTTACGATTACTGTGAAAGTAACGACGTCGGCGTCGTGGCTTAGGTAGTTAAAGCGCCTGTCTAGTAAACAGGAGATCGAGGGTTCGAATCCCTCCGGTGCCTATGAGGTTTCTGTTTTTTGGAAGCTATCTTGTTCTTACTAAGCTTACGATTACTGTGAAAGTAACGACGTCGGCGTCGTGGCTTAGGTAGTTAAAGCGCCTGTCTAATAAACAGGAGATCGAGGGTTCGAATCCCTCCGGTGCCTATGAGGTTTCTGTTTTTGGAAGCTATCTTGTTCATACTGCGCTTACGATTACTGTGAAAGTAACGACATCGGCGTCGTGGCTTAGTTGGTTAAAGCGCCTGTCTAGTAAACAGGAGATCGAGGGTTCGAATCCCTCCGGTGCCTATGAGGTTTCTGTTTTTTGGAAGCTATCTTGTTCTTACTAAGCTTACGATTACTGTGAAAGTAACGACGTCGGCGTCGTGGCTTAGGTAGTTAAAGCGCCTGTCTAGTAAACAGGAGATCGAGTGTTCGAATCCCTCCGGTGCCTATGAGGTTTCTGCTTTTGGAAGCTATCTTGTTCTTACTGCGCTTACGATTACTGTGAAAGCAACGACATCGGCGCCGTGGCTTAGTTGGTTAAAGCGCCTGTCTAGTAAACAGGAGATCGAGGGTTCGAATCCCTCCGGTGCCTATGAGGTTTCTGTTTTTTGGAAGCTATCTTGTTCTTACTATGCTTACGATTACTGTGAAAGTAACGACGTCGGCGCCGTGACTTAGTTGGTTAAAGCGCCTGTCTAGTAAACAGGAGATCGAGGGTTCGAATCCCTCCTGTGCCTGGGTACGTGGAACTTTTGGGAATATATTATTTGGCAGATAGTATAACAGTGGCAATGACTCGTGAAAACACCCTCATGATTAGATTACTTTCGAGAATATAATGCACGTTCACACGATTGTGTATACCGTTTGCAAGCGACAGAAAAGGGTTGTCGAATTACGTTTTCCCATCATCACCTTACATCACCTACAGTGCTTGCTAAATTTAATGAAATTAAATTGGATCAAGTAAAGCAATATTGTGAGGGGAAAATTCTCTGTACTGATGTGTATTCCTCAGGGTAATCACGAATTTGTTTTAATTAATAAATATGAATTCGTATTATTCATGTATTATTCTCCGTTAACATTTTGAGTCCCGTTAGGCCGCAGGGCAGGCTGAGCTGTGACCTCTCGGAAGTGCCTCAAGGTCACGAGCGAAGAGAAATGTTGCCTTGGAATTAATATTAAAATAGTTAGTTTTAAAAAAATGTATAACATGCACTTATGAATATGAAACTTGAATACGTAATAGGATAAAATTCTGAATATTTAGAGGGAACAATTGTTGCCTATCTTGGTTTCGTCTAAGCTTAAGGCAACAGTGTACTATAATCATTTAATTTTTCTATCAATTTTTTTATTTGAAAGAAGTGCAACTGAAGTGGCAGTGGACTTCATGAGAGACCATCTCTTCTGCAGGCGAAGCGAAAAATATTCTTGGAGAGACGTATGATTATGTTGGACTCGCGCCATGCCATTCATTTAGAGAGATTGAAGACAACGCTCAATAGCGATATGGTCATCGTCTCATTTCTTGACGCGTCAATATTAAAGCTTCATTCTAAGAGAGAAATAATAAAAACTTGACAAAATTAGCATTGTCAACAAAGTACATAGATGCTCAAAATTACATTCTCCATCTGCTTATACAGAAGGAATTACATATCCGGATGTAAATTATTTTTCAAAGTTATGAATTCAATTACACTAAAGCTAATGGTGCTAAAACAGTACGTACTTTCTCGCCCATAATTTCACCAAAAATTACCCAAAAAATACTCAAATTTTCGAAAAATTGTGCATGACCTTATTTCAAAATCTGTCCTTAAGGACATATTTCATTAATGGAAAATTGTCTGTCTTCACAATTGCGTATAAAGACGTTGCGTAGTTTCATTCAGCGTAGGAAGACGCTGAAAAAATCTGAATTTTTGCAATTTTCGAAAAATCATAGTTTTAAAATGAAACCTTCACTATTCTTTTAAACATCCGTCACACAATCCAACATCAAAATTGAATCAAAAATGACGGAGCCATATTTTTTAAAAATTTTGGAAAATGTCCCAGGAGCTTCACGTAAAGTACCCCAAAAATTAAAATATCAGTTTCAGATTCAAGGGTCCGCGACATCAGCCAGATAAATGACCCAATATCAATTTTGGAGAAAATAAGCTGAACAGCTTCGCCGCCAGAGTTGTTCACAGACGGACAGACAGACATTTTGGCTGAGGCCTCCACGAACGCGACGCGGCTTGTCCCGGACAGCCCGGCCAAAACTGACACCGGCCGCGGAAGCCTACGCAACTATACCCGCCATTCGATTTGTCGGTATCAAGGACCCTCAAAACAAGGATTCTGACTAAACCAGAGAGGATTTTTTTTCTAAAATTTATCAATTGGATTTATGCACTTTTTCTTTACCAGGGCCCTGTAATAAAAGTTTTTCTGCCCAAAATCTGGCTTTTTTTGCACAGCATTATATAACTTTCTCTGTACTACGTATATACTCCGTACATACGTACGTATACGGGAATGTAAAAATCGTTAGTTTTAAAACATGCAATTGTTTGTTTGAACAGCTCTTCGTTGTACTTCGCAACACAGTTGATTTTTGTACTTGCTTTTCAAACCGTACAGGTGTCTCTCGCGAGTATCCGCCACGCTTCAACTACGCCTGGCTCGCCCCTACGATTGCTGGAACGGAAGCCGGATGTCCTCCGGCTTTTGGCAGTCGCCGAAAAGCTGGATGCATCGGCCGGCGCAAGATGGGGCGTCCATCACCCGAGAATGCGTTGACTCAGCCCCGAAGCTGATAATGAGATGTTTGTAGTTTGTTTTCCAACGCCCACCCTCGGCATGTTAGTCATTTGGTGATGCGCCGACCAGTACAGACGTGTAGTTTTGTCGCAACGATTCTGAGGCTGACTGGGTGATTCAGATTTTGACACCGAGCATATTTCCGTTGCCTGTCATACGCAAACACATTGTAATAGTATACTAGACCCACGCACAGCGCTAGTGTAGCACTGTAAATCTAATTGTTTCTTGGCAGCCATGATGGGCAACCATGTGGACCCCGAGTCGGCTTAGGGCCATAGTTTGTTATCATTTGTGTGGTTTCTTCGACAGAGAAAGGTTCTACTCTGGTTCTACTAGACAAGAAAGATAATGGTAAAGTCTTGTGCAGCTTACGGTTGTTCAAATCGTGCGACAAAAGACTGCAAGTTATCATTTCACTTGTAAGTAGTTCATTTAACACTCTGCTGTAACCAATGATATGTTCTATTGCCTTTGCCTATTAATATGATATTCGTAAAAAACAATGAAATAAATTCATTTTAAATGCACGTGGTGTGCTTCACAGATTTCCCCTTAACAACAAGGATCCTTTCAGCTTGTGGTTACTTGCAGTGAAGAGGAAGTATTTTGCCCCTTCTGAACATCACAGGTTGTGTTCAGAGCACTTTGCACCTGAGGATTTCTGGAAAGGAGGGGAAAAAGGAATCTGAAAGAGACTGCAGTTCCTTCAAAATTTAATTTTCCGGATTATTTACTTCCGAAGGTATGCATTTTGTTGAAAGTTTTGTCTGATGACTAAAATTGGGAAGTTAATACAATCACATTTTTTTGTGAATGGTCTTGTCTTTCTGAAACTTCTGGATTTGTGTAGTGTTGTACTTATAAATATCTGTTAGCCAGGGTTGGCAAAGGAAAGTTTATCTCTAGAATAAAGAATGAATAAATGATAATGTGGGAAAAAGATTTTGAAAGCCAATTCTTGCAGAAAATGAATTTATTACAAATGTCGTAATACAAAGAAGCATCTTGCATGTGAAATGGAAAGATCTTTCTTGAAATTGTCTGATAGGGGACCCTTCCTAACCTAACTTAAAAGATTAAAATCCTAGTGACTTTTTGTGCTGTTAATGAGAAATAAAATGTGCAGAGGGAGATAATATTTTAAATTTGTTTATTACCTATTTGTGCAGATGGTAACAAGATGTGGATGTTATTGTACAGTATGTTTTCGAAACCAAACATTGCACAGTTTAAGAATTTCTGTGTTGCAACATTTTATAGCTTTTGCTTACGTATTTCAGTGCTAAAAGCTTTTTTTAACTTCCCAGCTCTACTGATGTTCAAGGTTGATGATTAATGAACACTGATATGTTTCCTTTCTAGTTGTAATTTAAAAAACAGAAATTGTTTCAGAAAAAGGGAAAGTGTAATTAAGTTTTTCCTATTGAAATTCAAATGATTTTTCTATTGCAGGCTAAGAAGCCACGTGTGGAAAGATGTAGTGTTCCCTCCAGCCTACAGGCAGAATCTTGCTGTGATGAATCCTGTGTTAGGCTTGAAACTACTCGTACATGTTGTAAATGCTGCTTCACCTATTAAAGTTAATTTAAAAGAACTTATCAAGGAAAGAATAAACACATGGTGCACATGCACATCCATTTTTAGAGTAAACGTGAAAATGCAATGTTTACATTTCAAACGGGCCGATAGAAGTGCTAAAACTATATGGACGACGCGGTATAAACAATAGCATGTGAGCTTTATAAAACATATTTTATGATTACATGCCAGAAGTTTATGACGGTTAGTTTTGCCCGTCTTACATTTAAACAATGTGATAGTACTTCCATTCATAACTCTGCTCATGTTTACATACGCGAACAAAGCTGCAAAATTTCGAAATATTTGAAAGTGGCGCGTAAATTTGCTCCAACATGGCTGCCAGCGAAAGCTTCAATATGCAACGGGAAAGGACGGCCATTAACATTGGATTGTGGGGGATTGGTCATGTGTCGTAATGTAACGCGTGTGAGAGTGAGTGTGTGAAGGGTTTGAGAATAGGATCGCGCGCGAGGAACGGAAAGAAAAAATCGCGCGCCATAGATCACGTGCCTCGTGTTGAACGGAAAACCAGGGAAAACTACCGATCAACAGCAGCCGTCCTCTTGAAATATCTCCCAGATTCGCTGAACTCGACTTAGCTATCTAGAGAGTGTCGAAAATCCAGCTAATGTCGGGACTCGAACCCTAGGATTTCCCGGTCACTGCAGTGACATCAGTTGATGCTCTGAGCCACCTCAGCTGGTCTGTCTTTAAACGCTAACATTTGAGGAAGAAAAATGTGGCAATAACTGTTCTGGCTGATTAGCAGAAAGGCATACTTTTCGCTGTTGAAGTTAATTAGTTGTGTTTTTCGTATCTGTGCCACACTGTGGTGAACTGTGGTCTTGAATCACCGAAGGTTATTGAAGTTGCTATTGAAGATACTGGCCATTAGCCGTATTTGTGTCACATTGTTGCGTATTTTGATTGAATCAATAAAGATCATTAGTTTTGTTGAAGTACATTGGCCGTACCTGGTGGGTCGCTACTATGTAGAATATTTTTCAGTTGATATTGCAGTTGCAATGTTGATTCACGATTTCCACTGCACTAAAGAGGCCAAGAGATACGACCTGTGATGGTTGCATTTCTTGGACTTGTTAATTTTAGAATTGTCGTTGCTGTTATAGCTTCCACATCTGAAGAAATTGGTGCAGTTACATTTCATATTGCGTCTCTCTATAGTCTCACTTTCCACTGCAACAGCGGTCTCTGGGTCAATGCTGAGCAGTGGCGTAGCCTGTTTTGGTTTAGGGTATGTAACTCGAGAAATGAGAAAATAATTTAAAACTCATAAATATTTACCAATACCATTTCTGTCACTTTGGTCAATTAGAACACACAAATAATTTGTATATTTAAAATAAAAACTGATCCAGTAAACGTAATAATGGCTCACGTACTTCATGTAGTTTACAGGTTGAAAGTTAGAAAAAGTTGACTGAAGTTCACGACCTAGCAAAATATTAATGTGTGTCCTCATTTTTTAATAATAAGAGCACTATCAAACCCAATGATTTTCAAAATTGTCCATTTCATATCATTTCCAACCCATTACAATTGGCATAATTTATAAAATAGGAAGCAATGATCTATAATAAAAATATAATATGATAAAGAAAATCAATCAATTTACAGACACGTAATGAAAAACAGTTGACAGTTGTCATTTGCTGCTTACATCAAGGATTTCATCCAGTATCGAGGAGACACAAGAGGCTTTAAAAATTTCATTTTTAATTTCATGAGACATTACCATGCTTACACTTGAAATCCAATCAATCTGAATTTCTGGCGAGATTGCACGAAACACTGGAATTTTGCAAATCATTCTTTTCAGCTTTATCATATATTATTATTTCTCTTATATATTCCATGAAATGTTCTCTATTTAATGATCCCCTACTTTCATTGTGGCTGGAAAATACAAGCCCTTGTCTCCCAAAAAAGTGTACATCTCGAATGAAGTGCGACAGAATTTCCCTATTTTCCCTAATATCACTGTTGTATCGCTCAACATAGCCTGTGTTGGCTATTTAAATAAAATTCTCTCTTCTCATATTTTTTTCAAATATTTGTAACTGTTTCTCACGTGCTTGATGAAAACGGCACAACAATACGATTCCATAACTATGTAGCTACTTTGTATCGCGCTGTGCTCGCCATTGCAGAGAACAGATGTGGATTGCACAGCCACATACCCTTGTGCATTCAACCAGCACTATCTCTAACCTAAATTGGCTACAAATACATAATTGCTAAATGCATTAAAATCAGGTAATAAAACTTAAATAAAACGACAATGTTCATTTATTAATCTCGTCCTGTTACAAACACCGAAGAGAACAATGATGTTTCGTGAAACGACGGCTTTTCCATAGGCACGCGGATGTAATGTGTCAATGTACATCTGATTCACAGCGCAGGCTAGGCGGCATTTCAGACTGATTCGTTCATCCTTGTGAAGAATCGAATTCTCAACGGCGCAATGTTTGAAATATTTTGAAGTGGAAAAAGAAAATAACAAATGGACAATTTACAATAATTTTCAAATAAAAAATTCCTGATATTGTCAGGGTATGTAACACATCATCCACATCCATGGACGCTACGCCCCTGATGCTGAGTAGTGCTGCGAATGCACTTTGAAACAAGCACGAGTCTGCTTGTTTTGACATGCACTAACTCACGAGTTTAATTACTCTGTCACCAACACAATCAAAACTACTGGGTGGACAATACATCTTTCGCCCAATATGAAGCATCTACCTCGATGGTGTTAAGTTCTCCTACTGGTTGCTGTGATACGCCTCGCGGTAGAGTGCCATGCCACGAGCTCCTCTGCGCCACTAGCGTCGGGAGAGGAAACTATTAGTAATCCCACCGTTTTACAATAGTGATGGCGTTGTCTCTTGCGGCGGGGTTGTGAACTGCCTGGAGAGGCGATTTCGTCGTGACACTCGTGCCACGGACTCCCGTTCGTGGCATCGACCTTGACAACACTGGTCTACCTAGAAGAAGCGAGTCCACGCCAGCCGGCGTCTGCGCAGCCTTGCGCCCATACTTCATGGCCGGCGTGTTATTGGAGAAGCGCTGATCCCGATAACCCAGTGGTGCGAGAGCGCTCGAGCGGTCCAAGCGTGATTAAATATTCTTTGGAGCAGAGAATCTTATTTAGGACCCATGCGTTCGATATAATTCTATAATCTTATACACCGTGTATATTTTAGTATTGTACATAGGCTAGTCACGATCGAATAAATTATTCATGAGTTATGACCTCCCACATCACCTAATTCAATACACAATTTAATCTCTTATAACTAGGGAGAGGAATTTTATGCCATAAAGATTTTTAAATATGCTTTTAAAAACATGCATTTATGACCTAAAAAAATCTCAAATGCGCACTTTAATATGCAATTATAATTAACAATATTTCATTTTCTGCATTAACTTTTCTTGATAAAATTCAGAAGAAGCTTGCTTAGAATAAAAATATATTTTTTTGTTCAGACCATACAATCTACCGTACTTTGCGGCAGAAAGAATTAAAGTAAATATTCACCTTGGTCAAGTACATTGTATGTCTTGTTGCATTTCTTCTGCCTGGTTTAAAAAATATAACAAGGAATTTCGTACATTGACACAAGTACTTTATCATCTACACAAAAGAAAACAACGCAAACTGTGACAAACTCTTTATAATCGATGAATGCTCGCAAATAAATAGATCTTATGGAAAGTTGAAACGTTTTAGAGATACGTCTCTATTATAACGAAATGCACTCCTATAATTACACGAATATGCATCAACAGGAAAAATCGGCCAAATGTGCACCATATATTAGACTACTGTAACAGTACATCGATTCCCGCCGTATCAAACGTGGATTGCGCGGAATATGCGATGTAAGCTGATGGAAGGAGTGCTGCCCTTCGCCACTACCGCCCCCCCCCCCACCGCGCCCGCACTCACCCTAAGAGTTTCTTCTGTCGCCACTTCTAAGTGTAAGAAAGGTGGCCAATTCACCATCTTAAGCTAGTGTCCATCAATGAATTATACCGCTCAGCGCAGCCGTTACCGGACGCCGGAGCTTTGAGCCTCCCAGAAAGAAATTAAGCGCAAATTACATTTTCAGAATTCTAGCATTCCCATAAATAATTTTCAACGGGCATGCGCCAATATTTCGATTGGGTGAAGTTAGGCCTCATTCCCCCACCATTCATTCAAATAAAACGAATAGAAGGATGCCTCACCAGTGGATATTTATTGCAATGCTTGTATTTTTAATTTCCCTTTCGTATACGTACGTAAATACAGAGTTGATGTTGTGTATTTATAAATAAACAACGGTTTCACAAAATACTTGTTTTATTTATTTGTGTTGGATTTATTTCATTAGTTTGAATTTGTTACAAAATAATTGGTTTCTATCTGTTACTTTAAATTATGCTAGTTCTAAACACGGAGAAACGGGACACAAACACGTTTTTCAAACATTTGATCCTTCATTGTCTTGTTACAACAGACCAACGGATTATTCACGATTCACAGATCAAGAAGTAGAAAACTGGAAATTTAATTTGTTTGTGGGTGTAATTTGTTTTCCGTTCCTGCATTAAAAACCACCAAAAGATTAGATTCCCAATAAAATATTACTTTGTTGTTAAAACATACAATCCGCAAACTATGCTCAGATCACGCAACATGTTCCAGAGAGTGGATTTACAGAAACTTTTTATTTTTTAAACTAGCTAACCGAGCTTCCAGACACAAGTTACTCGATTGCTCCATGACACTCATTTGAGGATCACGCATAAATCTACAAACTACACCGCGCGCGAACACGAGAGAACTCTGCGAGTAAACATTGTGGTTTCGCCGGACTTCCCTCCGCGGGAGTTGTTTCGCAGAGTTGTCTGGACCGCGTCCGCGCCCGCGCCCGCGCCCTCCCCGCTCCCCTGGGCGCGCCATTCATGCCATGGCGCACACTGGGCGGAAAGAGGCCAAATGGCGCTCAGAACAATGTAAGTAAAAAAAATAAATAAATATATTAATGAATAAATAAACTAAAATAGGTAAATAAATAGTACATAATTAAATAACATATATTCGGAATGCGACATCGATGTCGATGTTTTGAAAACATCGATATTTGTATGAAAATATCGATATTTTAAATATCGATGTATTGAAACCAATGTTTTTTGAACATCAATGTTTGATGTTTTCACGTTTTTAATGTTTTGCTCTTGGGTGAAAGATGCTCGTAATCAAAAATTTGTAGAAGTTAAAAGAAAAACAATAACTGATGGTACCAATATCGGTATTTTATCAAAACAAAAGCGGTTTGTTCTATCTTCATCTAGCGGACTACCATCCCTTGCTCGAGATGATCCTGATGACATGGTATTTCCTTCGACTTTTCTGTATCTCGCATATGGAGAGAGGTATAACTTTGTTTTTAGGTAAATTTTAATTATAAATTAATAAGCACGGACATTTTCAAATTAAATTTTGTTCCGCACGAATTTAAAGTCAGAGGTTACTAATCCAACTTTAAAACATTAATGTTTAAAAACATCGATGGTTTTTAGTGGATGTATTATTAACATGTTGTCGATGTCGCATCACTAATAGATACATAATAAATTTTAAATAATAAATAAAGAACAGATATTCAAATTAGTAATAAATAGATAATTGATTACTAAACTGATAAATAAAAAGGTAAATATGTCCCGCTGGTGGAGATACCGTAAATCTATGTGTATGTTGGCGCTGGATCTACCGTACCAGCAGGGCAGGAATTCTGCCACTTCTCTCTAGTCCATAACATGCACTACATTAACGGCCAAAGACATTGAAGCGCTCGAAAACGCTTAATACTTACTCGTATTTGCAATCATGTTTATTTAATTGGACGAAGAAGTCGACTAGAGCTACATCAAACACGATACATTCCGTATCATTTTCCCCAGAACAATTGCCTTTACTATAGCATCTATCGCAATTTTCTTATTCCAGTACACCTGAAAAACTGTAATGAACATATAATTTATCTCTTTCGGTCTTTTGTGAATAAAAAGAGATCACCACACCATTTCGTAATTAAATTAATAAACATTTAACTATCTTTGTGATGATTTAAATTGTTTAAAATTTATTTTCCTTGCTGGTCAATCAATGTTTGCAATGTTTCAATCTCCAAAATTCAAATGTTATCAAATTAAAATTACTAAAATAATTTACTTCTCTTGCACGCAGTTGGCAAACATGAAATCTATTTTTGTCTTTGACTACTCTTGCAAAAATTCTACATACAATTTCGACACCTACCTTTCGACGTTTATTTATTTATTTATTTATTTATTTATTTATTTAGTCAAAAAACAGTAAAAACTGTATATGACGTGTGGGGCAAGAAATTTATCTGTGCACATTTTCTTGAGGGCCAGAATTTTATTTTTAAAAAAATAAAAAAAAATTTTAAAAAAACGTTTTCTCGGACGAATTATTTTCTTGACTATTCACAAATGAAAACATAGTTTATACCATCGCAGGTCATCTAATAAAAGTTTTGCACGAAACGTTTCCTTTTTAAATTACCAAAAAGTCCGAATTAATATTTTAAACACATTTTAAATCACTGAACAACTTGTATTATTTCCCACTTTCCGTATTTAGAAATAAATTTTTGAAGAAAAATAACAAATACTAGTTGCCTGCAGCAGCAACAATACTGCTGAACAAAATTACACAAAATAATTTTCCAAAACGTGGCACACACACTGATCAAGAACAAATAAAATACTTTCATGTCACAAACAATAAATGAAATATTTAACAAAAACACTCTTCACATATACACAGTACAACAGTTCTTTAAAAGTTACATTTCACAAACCAATAATTGAATGTATCAGTCAAAATTAAAACTGTCTAATTGTTTTTGTATTATTTCCGAGTTCCTGGATGTCTAACTAAATGATAGACATCTCTCACATGGCCGAAGTCTGCAAATATTTCTTTCATTTCTGCGCATATTGGAAATTAGTAATATGTATTTATGTTATATTTATATTATATTTATATTATAATCTTAGCAAGCGTGCCTATGTCCAGCGCCCTGGTATTTTCTATATCTCCCTCTACAAGTACTGCTTGAATACTGTTCAGATCAGTATACGGTATAACATTATTTGTGTACTCCTCAGGTGAACAGAAAATGAATACACAGACATGGGTATAACAAAAATAACAAGCACATTGGTATTTGTTGCTTATTTGATTTGATATTTTGCTTCCTTGGATGAAAAATATCTATTGTAAATTAGAATTGACAGGTGCGTCTACACAGAATATTAATTCAGCGAGTTAAAGATATGCGTAGCAAACTAGGGAAATTTGAATAAAAATTGTGCACAATCTCTTCATACTACGTTTTATTATTGATAAATGCACTAGATGTATGGTGTGTGATTATGTTACGGTGCGGTTTACTACGAAAGAGCATAGTTGATGAGACTTTACGAGTATGTATGAATAATTAAATCAACAATGGAATTCAAACCAAAGAGTAAGTTTGTTGTTCATTTATAGATCCTCTGACACCCAGCGTGAGGCAATGCAATTGATTGGCAGGTAGTTTCGTGTGGGTAACTTTTATTTGTACACTTTTTAAAATAATATTCCCGTTCTACTATTAAGAAACTGTAAAATTAAGAAAATGTTAAAAAAATAAAAGTAATTTGGGCGGCGATAGATGGAAGCTAGCAAGAGTATGTGTCAAGTTCGAATTGCTAGCCGAGACCAAAGGAAATAGAAAACTAATACGGGAAAGTCTGTCATTCTGTAGCACCACTAGTTAGTCTATTAAAAGAATTGTTGCAGATGTGATTAATTCGATATCACAAGACATAAGTTACGCTTGTCTTTGCTATCATTTCGGCCCATTGTGTCGCTTGGCGTGGGATGCAAGCAGCTCGCAGGGCCAATTCCCTTCGCCCCAACACGCTGCACCGGAACTGCAAAGCATCTCGCCCATCTAGCTGCAGCGGAAACTAGCACACAAGTTCTTGTGCCACGACACGGCTGACTGGACGATACATCATATAGGTAAGTACTGAAAGCTCCCTCACCCAAAGTTCGTGTTAAGGACTGGAATCATAATTTTAAAAAATGTTAAACAACTAATGAGTCTAAAGTTTAAGTCATCATTACCGAAGTATCTCACGTGAGACACTTTAAAAGTTTAATCGGGTGTATCAAATGTCTCCCGTTTCTCAGTTCATTGATTGATTGATTGATCATTTCGAGTGCATCAACTGTTAAGGTCATTAGCCCCGTAAATGTAGTGCGTGTTTTATCAGGGAGTTGCTGTGATCTTCCTCCACTAGATGACGAGATCCGGCGCTGGGTTTTCCCTCGGGGTTTTCCCCAAGCAAGTACCTCCCATCGGCGGGGCACCTCCCCCAAAAGCTGTGAGCTCCGGACTGATCTCCCCATATGTGTGGTGGTGTAGTGCATGTAAGAGTAAGTGTGTGAAAGTAAAGGGCGAGGATAGGACAAGAAAGAGGAAGAAAAAATCACATGCAGTCTGAAGCACGTTTGTAAAATATACATTTGAGTTATTTGTAATTTGTGTTAATAGTTCTCTAATACACATTTCTACTTAGGAAATGCAGTATATGTTTCCTTGTGTAAAGAAGGTGTAAAGATCAATGCTTACATAACTGCAGTTTCTCTTTACATGTCAATTTCCCATCAAAGTTCGTAAAATTAAATAAATGTCTCATTATGATACCCCAACCCGCGTGTTTGCCCGTACAACCGTGATACACCAACTCGCCGCGTTCGCACGAAGTATTCTCACCACTGCTTCCAGCCTCCGACACGAGTGGCTTCGCTAGGGCGATAACGCCATGTGCCCCAAACCTTTGCAAAGGTCATTCGAGTGTTCGTTCGCCTGACAGCCCTGCCTTACGCCATTTATTGGCATTCTCGTTGCCTGCGATGATGAATGTATTGGGCTGGTGCATCGCAGGCAAGCAAGCATTGCCCACTTTCCAACGCATTTGGATAGCGAGTCTAATAGGTTTAAACTAATGAAAGTAATTCCATCCTTTTGTGACGCCTCGTCGTTTAGAAATTCTTAAACGTAAATCAAGGAGATTTTTAGAAGACAAGGAGATAATTGAAAGTACTTTTTAGACAGGCTTTCAACACTTCATTGCAGGAACTACCAATATTTATTTTACACTGATTATGATTCATCAATACACAATTGTTCATAAAATGATAATTACCATCATTTGCCCTTGATTTATTATTTTCATAAATATCGATGGCCAACAGCAGCTGCGTTTGATTTCGGACTCTTTAACCTGGCAGATCGCCAGTTTAGAGCTTAGATTTTGTTTACCACATTCAGTGGCTCCTATGTAATTTTATGGAAAATATATTAAAAGGAAGTTTCAATGGAAATTCAAAAGTGTTAATTGTATCGTGTGATGGGTTATCCTGGATTCTATAAAAAAACATCATAAAAGTTTATAAGGAACATATGGGTGAGTGTCAATATTGTCGACAAGAAGAAAAGTAGGAAGTGACTAATGCAATAAAACGTCTAAAGATAGTGTTAATTTTAGATAAGAGCACGTGAGTAATTTGCGCGAATAACAATATGAATAATACATATACGTAAATATAAAACGAGACCGGATGTCAAAGTGTAAATACAGTGATTGGTAAACAAGTATTTAACCAATCGGAAGGAACACGGACATTAGACAATTGAAGAGGATGCGTAGAAACTATTATGAAGGAACGAATTTGGGACGTGATGGGACATAGAATACAAGTGAAAGGCGGAGATTATAACTTGCCAAACAGAACTTACTTCGGGAACAGAACAAGCTGAACGGTAGATCGAGTTGTGTTACTGAAATTGTTAGCACATAGTTTGCTAGAGAGCTGTTTCTTCTCGAAATCTAACAGAAAATGAAGTTAGAAAACGAAAAACGAATTGCTGTTTTAAAATCGAGGGACTGAATTTCAAAGAAATTTCGAAGGATTATTTAGAATTGGATGTAAAATTGAAATCAGAACGATATCCATCTGCAATATGGCGTGGCATCACAGATGGTAGGATATGAATGCAGCAACATCGTCATCCAAGTTTGCGGTGGATCTAAAAAGGGAAGGGACTTGAAATCCCGTCTGTCGACCAACGAAATAAAATTTCTGTGACTCGCAACGATTCCCTTGCTAAATAATTGACCTAATACTGACCAAGCCAGGGCTGGCGAAACCTTAGATATTTGTCTTTTAAATAAATAAAATAAAATAATTTACATTAGAAAGGGGAGCGAAGAGGGAAGAGGGGAAACGGGAAGAGGCAAAATTCGGGTTGAATAGTTTGTATTCACCATTATACCCCTTTTTTATTTCTCAACCAACAAATAATAAGTTCATTCAGAAGAACTTTTCAGTAAATATTTATTTAAACCGATTCTTAAACCGATGCCCTCCACATGAGAGTGGGTGCCACATATTGTAATCATGGTTAATGTTATGATTCGGTTAATGTTAACACTTTATGATGTTCTACCCGAACTGATATTACAACATTAAGAAAACATCATTTATTGTGATCCGAGATTTTTTATGTTATAATAATTTTGGAATACATTTTTATTAGGCACAGTTCTGAGATCTCGTGGGACGCCACACTTGAAAGACCAATCAGACATGATTCACTGTTCGCGTGGAGACCACCGAATCTCGGGCGTCTCGCTTACGAAATAACATTTTTTGTATTATGTATTGTTTGAGATGTTTGCTCTCAACACCAACTCATTCCATTTCCGAAATATTTACAAGATAAATAAACATCTCGCGTAGCCACGCGGTTGCACAAGAACGTAAGCTCTCGTCGCATTTTAGGTAAAAATAAGCTAGATTTCAACTAGTCCCTCCATGAAGTTATAATTGAATTGAATTGATGCCTTATTTTACGTGGCGAGACTCAGGTCATGATGCCTGGTCTTCCGTCTGACCACGCAAATTTCGCTACACTCCTTTCACCAAATAGCGGAGAAAAAAGGTATTATCTCGGGCGACGAAACAGGCGATTTGAATTAAGCTCAGAGGCTTCATTTAGGCTTGAGGATCTTTTACATGCAAGTAAATTTACTAACATGGGACAGCCGGCTTTACTTCCCCTCCGAAGGAAGGCGTACGAAGGATTTTTTCGCCCTTAAAAAAAATACACGGCTTCGATCGGGTTTGAACTCGCGAACTTGGGTACAGCAGTCCGTAATGCTAACCGCTACAACATCGCAAACCGATAAACACTATCGCAAACCGAGCAATATTGACACTCTTGACACATTGACACATAATTGACACTCTACATTTAGCAGAAATGCAAACGAGAATTGTGGAATTGTGGAAACTGGTGGAATTAGCTTTTTTCGGTAGTGCACTACGTCTCATATAATAATAAAAAATAACAATTTCAAACGAAACAAAATGTATATTATTCAATTAACTGGATTAAATTCTGATAGGATTTTCTCCCGAAAATTGTGTCGGAATTGGTACACACACTGTGTTCGATCGTTGACAAAGCGTTCGCCTCATCGGGGGAATGCAATGACGATGCCAGAATGTTGCCCAGAGCAGTTGCGATTCGCTGATTCAAAACCATTATCTATATTACTAATTTCCAATGCGCTCAGAACATAAAATACAATTATCCCCCCATCCGCCCATGTTAAAGGTGTCTATAGTTACGTTAAATATCCCGAAACTCAAGAAAAATATAACTAGAGGCGCTAAAACACAAAATACTTTCTCGCCCGTACTTTCACGCAAAATTACGCGAGGGGTACTCAAATTTTCGAAAAATGTATGTGACCTGATTTAAAAACGTATCTTTATATTAGGGACAAATCCAAAAATAATGAAACAGTTTCGATTTCGATTGAAAAATGCAATATTTTGATTAGTTATTCTGTTAATTCCCATACTGAGCGTACCGACTGAATTCAAATAAGCAGTGCGTTACTGGTTACGACACAGCGGACATCATGCAAGAGAAAGGCTCTAAGGAAGAGGTCGCCAACCATTAAATATTTGCTAGTCATGTTTTGCGTTATGGAACAGCATCTTTTTGATGGGTAAAGAACTGTTGTACTTTATATACAGGATGAGTCACGTAACTTTAGCACCTCCTGTAACTTTTGAACGGTTGAAATTATTGCAATGCAGTTTCCACAGAAGTGCATGAGGGGAAGGGGCTAATAGATACGTGCATTAATTTCTATTTTATCACTTGTATTTTACGAGATTTTTTAGGTAATTTTGTTTTTTCAAATGGAACTATACATATTTTTTCAGTCCACCATGACGAGCGTAAAAAGAACAATCCAATGATGTACATATTGTCATATGTTAGATGAGCATTTTTTTGATTAATTTTGATTTTTGCGACTGGGGTTTAACGGACATTTCGAATAGTCCACCACACAAGGTCACGCAGCGCTCCACCAGCAACGCGCGCCCGGGAAAGGGAAGGGAGATTTGAAGATACGAAACATATTACAAATATTCACAAAACCATTGTAGTTTTTTCCTGAACTGTGCTTTCCATCCTTCCGCATTTTCAGATTTTCGACTTTCTTTGATTGAAGGAATTAAAGGATGGAAAATAAGATTTGTCATAAGTTTGTATCGTAATAAAATTGTTTATAACTTCAACTCCATTTAATGGGGTTTCATAAGATACGTATTAATGGGATCTTGAAACAAAGTACAATAAGAATAAATAATTAAAACTGTACAAAAAATATTGCGTATTTTGAGCAAACAATTTCGATGTTAATAAGAATATAATAATAACTTAGAGATAGAAATAATCTTATTTCAATAAATACTACTTAAGACAAATCCGTATTTTCAATCCCTAAGAAACACAAAATATCTGAAAATGGATAAGGATGGAAAGGAGAGTTCAGGAAAAAATGCCACAGTTTTGTGAATATTTTTCGTATCCTCAAGTACTAAAATCCCTTCCCTTTCCCGACCCCGCGTTTGCTGGGGGAGCGCTGCGTGACCTTGTGGGGCTGACAGTTACAATGAAAATATCCGTTAAACACTAGTCGCAAAAAAATCACAATTACTCAAAAAAATGCTTATCTAACATATGACAATATTTATATCTTTGGATTCGTCTTTTTACGCTTGTCATAATAGACTGAAAAAATATGTATAGTTCCATTTGAAAAAACAAAGTTACCTCAAATATCTCGTAAAATACAAGTGATAAAAGAGAAATCAATACACATATCAATTAGCCCCATTCCCTCATTCACTTCCGTGAAAACTGCATTGCAAATCTTCAACCGTTCAAAAGTTACAGGAGGTGCTAAAGTTACGTGACTCACCCTGTATATTATACCATGTAGTGGTAGTATTCGTGAAGAAAAGTGTTTCTGTGAAAATATTTAATATGCATGAGAAAATCTCTACTAGTTTCCGGAAAAGTTTAAGACTAGCCAAAAAATAGTCATTTTCTTAATTCTCCTTGTTATTTATTCATATCTTCACTTTATGTTACAATACAAACTTTAGTACTTTTTTGGACCACGTCTGGCCTTGTAGCATGCCTTGATTCTCTTAGGCACGGTGTGAATCAACTTCAGGCACTCTTCGTGAGTTACATGTGTCCATAATGTACTGCAGGATTTTATTCTGCTCCAATTCCGGGATTTGGTTTGGTTACTTTTAAGAGGTGAATTCTTAGGCTTCCGCGGCCGAAATCATTTGACACATGGCTGTCCGGGATGACCCACGTCTTAGTCGATCGAGCTGATGGTGATATTGTGGCCTTCTTTAGAACTATACTGCTACAGCAGACAGCGATATAGCTCTGAAGAATGCCACCAAAATTTCTTAGAAGAACAAAAGGTTGCATAAGAGAAGATAGATTTAAGAATGATGAAATAAGAGAAGAACTGAATGTGAAGAGCCTCAATGAAAGAATGATGGAGTGCAGGAACAAGTGGCTACAACATGTACAAAGGATGGATAATTCTCGTTTACCGAAGTTGGCCTTCCAATATAAACCAAGAGGAACAAGAGATATAGGGAGGCCGAAAAAGAGATGGAGAGAAGTTCTGTGAGGCCGGAACAGGCAGACGCCTAATCCTGGAAGTGAAGAAGAAGAAGAAGAAGAAGAAGAAGAAGAAGAAGAAGAAGAAGAAGAAGAAGAAGAATGCCACTACATGATAGCCGAAACGTCAAACGTCATCAACTGACACGCGACTTATCCCTGACAGCCAAATATCATTGGTTACTTTTAGTTTGTAGGACATTGTGTTCCATAAATTCTCGATAGGGTTGAGGTCAGGACTGCAGGGTGGCCAAAGAAGTACGTACTCGATGTCCTTTTTTCAAACAACTGCTGTGTCATCCTCGATCTGTGGCAGGGGGCATTATCCTGATGAAAATCGTAATTATTTCTAGCAGCCAATGAGATGAGGCAACATAACCTGTTCTGTACACACACAATGCATGACACTGTTTCTAGCACCATCCACAACCTTGAAGTATTCACGTCCCTTTGAGGTTATGCATCCCCATCGCATGACAGAATCATTACATTGTACTGTTGTGGCGATACAGACTGGCAGAGTTCAAGAGTGCTTGATTGCTATAGTGCACTGCCTAGAATTTTTCGTGGAGTGAATACGGGAGCGGATCCAGCCGATCATTTTGGAGGCCATCACAGATTTTTGTTAAATGAAAAACATTTGTTATTATATTTTATATTACTTTGTAATACATGACACTATACAATATTATTTTTTTAAATAATTACATAATTCTAACATAAATAAACATTAAAATCATTTTTTTCCAAATAAGGGAAGGTAACGAACGAAAATTCTAGGCATTGGGGAGGGGCCATAGCCTCCATGGCCCCCATGCCTCCCCCCGGATCCGCCACTTAGTGAACACACCAAGAAATTGCAAATGGATTCTTTTCAAACTATTTTAGAAGGAATTACTCAATATATGCCGAGAGTTTAAGGCATTTTCTTACATGAATTGCTTTGAATTTGTTTTCTTTTTTTTCTTCTTTTTACCAATCAAAGTGTTTGGAAAAACCATTTTGGCATAAAATGCATTGGACAGACTCAAGGATGTTTTATGTTAACCCTGTAGACCAAAGGCCGGAGCCAACTTTCAACAACCTTCTTACAGCAATGCATCAACTGCGCCTTTAAAGTTTTAGGTTATACGACAACGCTCGTATGCAACGTTTTTTTGCTCCCGGATCCGTGATGTCTTTCGCCATGTTATCTTGAAAATGGGTAGATACCCGCCCGTGGGGTACGACAAGAGATAAGAGCCAAAAAATTAATCTACATTCTGTACAATTGACGAATAATTCAAAACATTATCAAAACCATTTAAATATTCTTGTTTTATTTTATATATATATATATATATATATATATATATATATATATATATATATATTGTTAAATTCATTGCTGAAACCCAGAAGAAATCAGTCGACATGCGCGGCTTACAGAAACGTTATCTTTCTTAGTGTTATTACTAAAAAAATTCTCAATTTTAACACATAGGCATTACATCATTTGGGACATATCTTCAAATTCGGGGCAGTAAGAATGCACGCCGAAAATGTGATATTGGTGGGATGTATACTTGCTTTACATCTCATCCATATCTCATTAGTTCATAATTTAATCAATAATATAAGTCGTTGGTCATTATCTACAAAACGAACAGTAATAGTTTTCCTGCCTTCAAAGATCAGCATGGCGCAAACAACGCTCAGATTCACTGTGAAAATCAGAGCAATGGTGCTCAGCTGTCCCGAGAGCGCTATTGCTTAGTTTTTACGTTTTTTTGGTTAGTCGCTTTCTGAATAAAGCCATTCTATTGAGAAATAAATTGCATTACGAAATAAATTCCTGGCCCTAATATTGGAGGTGTAAGACATTCGAAAATAAATTTGAACTGTCTGAACCCTTGCGATTGCATCGAGCTAAATAGACGTGTAGAAAACAATGAAAAGTTGTATACATTCACAATTATGAAAATGGAAACTCCAAAACATTATTTTATATTGTTCAGCGTTTATTCCCGAAGACTAATAAAATGAGGGAGGTTAACAAACTGGAACAATTAATCACTATTCACTCCACAACAAAACATCGATATTGCGAAACATCAATGTTCAAAATTAAAACATCGATATCAATAACACATCAAATAAACATCAATATTTATGCAAAAACATCGATGTTTTGAAAACATCGGCATTGATGTATCTCTACTCCGGAACGGCACCAACAGATCTTACTCCTGAAGTATTTCCCACGTTTCAGCTCAAAAGCTTGTAATGTGAGAGTTTGCGTGACACTCATTTCCATTCATACATACGTCCAGACATTCCCATTTTCAGGTACATAATTACGTGTATATTCTCGCTAGCTGGCTAAGCTTAACCATCTTGGGAGCAGCACTGCTAGACCTTAATCCTGACGTGTGCGCAAAGCTAGCATACTCACGATCGCTTTGTTGTGACTCCGATACTTTTCCTCCCTAAATAGAACAGTAAGGAAAACTGAAAATATAAGTGTCAAGGTCGAAAAATAGATTCAGTGCCATCTAACGATCTTTATTGGAGGCGCAGAGCAATCAGAGTGTTGGAGGAGCGTACGGTCGATAGACTGTGAAAGATTCCGGGGGCGTCAGCTACTGAGAACATTAGTACTGTAATACATCAGTGGCGTCTCCTTACTAGTAGATGTGAGGATGCGATCATGCTATTACAGGTTGAAGGCATAATTGCACATAATTAAAGTCTGCGTCATTCTATTTTACTCTGAAGTATTTTAGAAGTTTATTTTGCAAATTAGATACCTACTGAATCTTCCTTGAAAATCACCAATTGCTCACTGTATGGACTAACTTACATAAACAAAACAATAAAACTAAAAAATAAACCATAAAAAAGTACATACCTAATTTTTGAACTCGAGATCGATTCGCGTTGTCTTGGTTGTCAATCACCTTAAGTCTTTCGGAATAGGAGAAAGAACTAAACGGAATTTGAAGAATCCTGTCTATAGAACAATGAGACATTTCACTACTGTTTTATGTCTCAAGTAACTCATCCACTGCCATAAATGTACAGGATGAGCTCGCCATGTCGCGTCCTTTCACACACACACACACACGTTTTATTATTTTTCATTACAATTTCGAATTCACGATTCTCTTTAACGCGTCAGTAGTTAGAGAAAGTAGTCAATTTAACAGACATTCAGTACCAAACAGCATTTACGCTACAACGAAGGACACACAAGACGAACGAAATAATGTCGCACACACAGTTTCGACTTACCGGACTGTCCCTTCCTACTATTTTCTCACATGAACGCAGTGATCTTGTTTTGTCAGGCCTGCTAACCCACATCGTCTTACCCACCTAAAATGAATTAGGTTGAAATGTGCTTAAGCATTGTTGGCAGACTTGCATGAGTTGTGAAGAAAGACAGTCGTGCCGTCTGCCCCTCGCGCCCCGCTCCCCGCTTCAGGGCCCACAATCGCGGCACGTGACGTCTGTGATTCCCACGCATACTGCCGAATTATGACTGCATCAGAGGAGGAGTATGGAAGGTTCTTGAGAGGGGATACAGAAACTCCAACAAGAACTCAGAAGACTGAGATGTGAGAGGCCTGGTCACATCATCGGCCGTCGAAACCACACAGCTTGCATACAGTACCCTAATAAAATGGCCACGGACTATGCGCGATCTTTCCTTCGCATTCCTTGTCTTATCCTACCCCTTACACACAATTACACTTACTTGGACCACACTACCACACATACCGTGAGACCGGTTAGGAGCTTAGAGCTTGTCTCGGCTGGGGCGGCGTCCCGCTGGCGGGAAATACCTTGTTGTGGAAAACCCCGTGAGTTCAATGACCTCGCCAACGGAGCGATGTCGTTCAAGGGATGCTTCTCGTCCCGTCACATCCAGCAATGGAAATACAGTCTATTGGACAGCGCACGTAAATGGCGAGAGAGAATAGAGAAAGAGAGGGAGATGCTTACGAAAGAAAGTATATTACTTTACTGAAAAAAGTTTAAAGTAATGAAAAACGAGGGGATGCATCACATCACTCGCATACATTGAGCCTACGCCACTGTAATACATGCTTTTTGCTTGGGAGGTGGCGATGGTCTTCCCCCGCTGAATGGCGAGTTCTGGCGCCTAGCGAAGTTTTTCCACAACCAGGTATGTTTCGTTTCCGTATGTTATCGAGTTAGTATATTCTAGCTAATTGGCCCTTGTAGGAAAGTTTAGATGCGAACAAATGTTTTAATAATTCAGTATTAATTGTGTGGACGGTTTCCTGCATAAAAAAATTCCTTCGTCCATTATCTTCGAGAAAGCAAGGTATGTCTACTTCAATATTGTGTGATTTAAGTATGTAGTGCAATTATCAAATATTTTATTTAATATGTTTTGTTGTTGCTCTTGGATGTTTGATTATACTATTATACCCTGCATTTTGTTCAGTGAATACTTGCAAACTATCCTAAAAGGAAGGTGTTTTGAAAATTAGGCAGGAGAAAAATATGAAAAATATAAAGTGAAGTGTACCGTGCTGTTGATCAAATTATGATGGATGGACGGAAGGCGTTTCAACTTTGAAACTTCCAAACAATCCTGCTCTGTGACAGAAGTGTGTGAAAACAAATAAGAAAGATTTTGTCCCCTCAGAGAACTTGTCTGTGTGTGTAAAACACTTCGACTCAAAATTTAATCTCTACCAGAACAAGGCAGTAAGAGGAGATGGTGTCGAGATATATAGTAAATGTGAAAGATGCATACTCTTCTATCTTAGTGAACAGCCTCAGTACTTGACGAAGACTCACCAAGTGTTTCAGATATTGATATCCGAAAATTTTGAAATTAAGTTCCTGAAGCATGAAAATCAAAGAAGTTTATTGTGTGAGAGACGGAGATCCGATTAATGTAAAACACGGTTTGGAGTTGTTGACAATTTCTGCTCACTTTAATAGAACTTTGTGTATCTAAACATTTTCTTACATAAACACTGTAAATTAGGAATGTTCAGTTATAAGTATAGTGGTATCAGGACTATAAGACGCAAGGTCACAAAACTGAGTGCAAAATAGGAAGACACTAAAGTCAATTTAAAGAAACAATTTTTATGTGTTTTTATGAAGTCCGAAACAATTTTTATGTATTTTCAATGTGATTTGTGTCTTGAATAATCTCATAAAGTCTTACATACTCTGCTGGCGTAGTTTATGAATAAAATATTGCTTTCCTTCCTTCCTCTTCTTATTTTTCAGCAACTGGAATTTCACTAACTTACCTATGAATGTTTTACTGTTTCTTACAATATAATCAACTATTATTATTAATTACTAATACGACCATCAGAGAAATATCTGATAAATGCATTACTACTAGCTGTACTACTAACTTCCATATTAAATTAAAGTAGACAAATTGAAAGAAATAGAGCAGGAAATAAATAAATAGAATTCTCATGAAGGTACTTAATTTCATATGAATATCAATTATGGCAGCAAAATTGTTTCATGAATTATACAAAATCTTATATTATAAATAAGGTAGCATGTACAAAAATTATGTTCATTTACGTGTACGAAAATTGTACAATATCGGAATACCTTATTACAAATAACTGTAAAATAAATTCCTGTAGCATGAAGAAGTCTTAATGTTTCCTCGTGTTATTTTAAACAAGTATGGGTTTGGGTTTCCATGCAATTGTAAGAACTAGGTCTCTGTTTAAAACTTGAACAGCATGCATTTCCTCCCAGCCACCCTTCGTGACGTCATTCGGCGAAGGAGCAGGCCTTCTATTCTAGTCGGCCTTGGTACAGCTGCAGGTTAGGCTCGCCAACTTCCGCACATAAAAATTGGCTTATTTCTGAGAAACACGAAATGTGTCTTCTAAATGTTAAATTATTCATAATATATACATTTAAGAAACCGCTGAAGAATCCGCGAACATCGACGCTATATTTTCTGACATTAGGCGCCTGCTTGCGTCTCGCGAACCTAGGCAGCAGCCACGCGCGTTTGAAGTATCATTATACTGCGATTTTCGTAACTTGGTCCCTGACAGGAATCAGCTGTTTCGCTGCCATCCAATCAGGAGCTTATATTTCGCGACAGTGACGTCATTATGGTGACGTTCAAGCTCCCGATTGGATGAAACCGTGAACAGCTGATTTCTGTCAGGGACAAAGTTACGAAAATCGCAGTATACATGGGAGTTGAAAGGCCCAGGCACCACCTGTAGGGTTGCCTCAGTCCCACTTGCTGCTCCCGTATGGATGTAAGTCAAGGTGTGCGTTGCGGAGCTCGACGTTGGGGCCTCTATTCTGGGAGAGTTTTGGCGAAAGGCATTCCATGAGCTGCGGATGGCTTACCAATTGTAATATTCGCCACTTACCTCGCAACTGATGGCCCGGATTCGAGAGTCATGTTCCCTATCCCTGTTAGGCACGGAGGCTCAGCCCACAAGCTCAACTTGGAGATTCTGAAAGTATAAATTACCATCGGTCATTTGCGGTCCACCAGGTTCCCTTGATTAGGCCACGAAGGGCCACGCCTGGGCCTACGAAGTTTTCATTTGTGACATTTCCTTGTAAACAAGAGTACAGCGGATTTCCCTACAAGAATGCATCCCGAAACTTTCCAAAACAAAAATACATATTTTTGTGATATTTTGAAGATTATTCCCTGTCCATAAATTCGACAGTAGAATTGTTCTGAATTGAACTTATCATCATTGTGTACTGATCAGATCTTAGCGAGTAGGCAATAAACAACTTTTTTTAAATTTAGTGTGTCGTCTCGTCATTTCTCCAACAGAACCTCTTGCAGTCTTCGGTTCGAACTGCAGACCAACGCCAAGAAGAAGACTGCAGCCAAAAAGATCAGTCAGTGAGCTTTTCAGTCAGCAGCAGGTCAGTCAGAATTGCTCCGTCACTTTCACTTTTCCACTCTCCATTGTATCTCATTGTCGAGTAGAGATATATAACAACTTGCTTCTGTTAGCGGAGCAAATCCATCGCAGAAATTAATATTTGGAACACTATCTGTTTATTCTAACCTTCGTTCCTTCGGTAATGTAATCTTCAGTTGTCAATACGGCATCGGAAAAACAAAACAGTGGGTATTTAATTACTACTGCATAATCGTATTTTTACTGACATGCACTTACAAAATGAAAGAATATACCTGTGAGAAAAATCTCAAAAAGCTAACGAAGTTAAGAACAGTTGTTTCCAGTGAAATGTATGAAAATGATTAAAGTATATTTGAGACATGGATGGAAATAACAGTGTGAATTGCGTAGATGAAATGCGACTTTTAAGTTATTTGCATTCATTGCCGAAAATTATTTACAAGATTTCATTACACCAAAAAATAACATTTCGAGGATGTTATCCGTTGAGCCTTCTGCATCTATTATTACTATTAGTACTATTACTCAAGAAACATATGAGTCTCTAAAAATTGTTATACGTACCATTGAAGGAAGAGTGACCGATAGAAATTATGAATTCACGCGAACATTCAAAAATTGCAATGTTCATATCAATTCAACAAAATAATGTTTATATCGAGATTTTTCCCATTTTTTGATAATTTCTTGCCATTTATTTATTGTAATTTCATGTTTCTTAACTTTAATAAATCGAATTTTAAAAAATGTGTTATTTGTTGGGCTGGTAGCAGAGCGGGCATGAAGTATTTGGAAAGACCGCGCGGTCATAGACTCTGAAAGGCCCGCAAGGATATTACGTATACCACTATGTTTTGTTTCAGACCCATCAATACACAGTAATGGACAAATAAACTTTAAATTCTGCATCTCCCCTGAACATAACATCTCCCATTTCCTAACAAAAAAAAAATATTCAGTGGCTGGGGTGGTACGACCTTAATCCAACCTTAGCCTCCGTCGAGTCAGATATGAAATATATTCACTTACTAACTCTTTGAATAGCTTCTTCACTAAAAGTTATTTAATACTGTTCAATTTGGCGATGGTCTTACTTTGTCGAAGTCTTGATAACCGCCACGACATGACATTTGTGCCGAGATGACGAGCTACCCTTCACTCGATCGCCCTCACTCGTACTCTCAATTCTTCTACAAGAATTCGCATGAGTTTGAAATCTGACATACCTAGAAAGCTGAAAGAAATCAGAAATACCACATTAATTAATATTTCCAATCACGTAATCTCCTCTAAGCTTCCATAAATAGAAATTTGTGCGTTTCTTTAGACATCCACACACTTCCCAACAATTCTAAATTATTTTATTTTAACAAGCAATTAACCTCTATCTTCATACTCATGTATTTCCTCGGCGTATTTCCTCTCAGCAACATGATGCACTTCGATGAGCACTTCGAGAAGCGTTTGACATCTTTCTCTTCGGACGGACGTAGCGGGACAACTCTGTAGAACGTTTTTAAAGGAGTCTCACGTTGTTACTTTAGACGATTGGAGCACACTCTACATTTTTGTCTTCCAATCTTTTGAACTTCGACACGCGGGAGACTCAAATTTGAGGGTTGCTTTTGTGTAGGCGGTACAAACTGTTGAGTCTCTTGTAATCTGTTTTCATTCCGAATCAAAACGGATGTTCCTACTATTTAATGATGAATATTTTTATTGTATCAATTAATAGTAAACTGATTATTCCATTTACGAAGAAGTTTCAAAAACAGAATCTCCAGTGACACTGAACTACAAAATTGCACACTAAATAACGATACACCTGAAACCATTTACAGACGGGGGAATTCGTCAGTCAATCTTAATAAATATATTCCTTTTGAATTATTTTTAATTAGCTTGCCATTAGGAGGTGAATAAATTTGCTAGTACAGATAAATCTTTGCATTTCATTTAAAGATTATTTTGGCTAACACTATTCTCTATTTGGGACACTGCAGTTCCCAATTTTGGCATTTTGTGGTGTGCAATAGCAGATTGTCTAGCCTCTGGAGAAATGTAAACGTACACATTGGATGTAAATATCCGCTGTACGGATCATCTTTATCTGATAGGGTGTCCTCATTACGGAGTGATTTTATATCTACTAGCTCCCCAAATATTTTTCTTACTGTTTAAGATACAGAAATGGAGTTTTGGCATTTGATAGGTGAAACAGAGATGCACACAAAAGCAACGGATTGTTTCACAACACTTATGCAGTGGGTGTATTGTAGGGTTGTTTTCAAGTAGGTCAGTAGAATGGTTTATGCAATGAAGTTTTATGTATCCCATAAGAGCACCTGAAGTATTTGATCAAAAAAAGCTACACATACATACCACTGAATTCACTATCAGAATTTTAAAACAAAGTAAAAACCATGATATGATCCCATGTGAAAAAATTATTCCCCTTAAGCTCAGAGTTTCAAATATCTGCTCCCTCCACAGGCCAACTGAATGCTTCTCTTTGGAGCAGTTGCCAGGAAACACCTTAACAGATTTTAGAAAGGATGGTTCACATAAGCTTCAAATTGTAGCCAAGACAAGGGAAGTGAAAAAGCAAGATTTGATTTTATTACTTAACTTCTGCTTTTTTGTACACTAATTATTATAACTATACTCTCAAACTATTAACATATTTTTATTTTAATGAAATGTTTCAAAAGTCAGTGGCTTCAGAAATTTTATTCTTGAAGAGCCAATTACAGTATCATATTATTGGTGTCGATGTTAAGCATTTAAGTAATTACTTTCTTTTCTGCAACAAAATTCATTTTAGATGATTAAATACATTATGGAGCCAATGACATGAAAAAAGTAAATATTTTTATTCCAATGGAATATTTGTATAATTATAAATATTTTTTTAGAAATTAAAAACAAAAATAAAAATTTATTTTTGTTTTTAAACATCATAACTGTATTTCAAATTGCATGATGATAATGCTATTGTTGGGAGACTCAATAGTTGAGGTAGGAGAAGAATCTGAAGTGGCGCAGTCTTTGCCTTGTACACTGATGACAAAAGAGGTGGTCAATGATTATGAATAGAACGATGATTCAAATGGAATAGTGGTCCTTAGTTGTAAGAGAAGCCAGATCACAACCTAATGGTGAAAACAATTTCTTTACACAGGACTCAAACTTTTGGCTTTGAACAATGCTTCAAGACTCTACATCACCAAAGCATGAAAATTGCAATTAATTGTTGCAAATGTTAAAACTTTCAACTTGAGTGATCCTATCTTCATTTGGCTTTTAATTAGTTTCCCAATAATAAACAGAGAAAATTCAAATTAATTACATTAGCTTATTGTGCTTCTGAACAATAAGTGCTACTTTTATTTCACTCTAAATGTCAGATACAATTGACTCTTTTTGACATAAATAAATTAAAAATTATGTTGTAAATATATCTAAGGTGAATATACCTTGAAAAATATAAAGGTAAAAAGTGATCATGGAAATACAAGTAATCTGTAATACATTATAATTTTTGTATGCTGTACTGGTAAGGGGACTTTGCACATGCCTGGATAGCTCTTCTCTCAATTAAAATTGATTAGAATGAACAGCCTTTAAGGGGAAAGGGAACCATATACACCACATACAAGTATGTTAAATTTGCTCCTATCAATGCAGTACCTTTTCCAGAAAATGGTTAACTAGAACATTTTGATATTTTGCACTCATAAAGATTCCTTTGCCTTTATTATTTTGGCATTTTTTGAGTAGTTTAAAAAATAATTTGTTTTCAATTATATCTTTTGCCCTAATTTTTTTCCACATTTTTCAACAAAAATTATTTTTTGATTATTGATTAAATTTTTTTTTATTATTATAGAAGAATATTTAAATAAAAATGTCAACTTATGGTAAATACTATAAAGAATGTATCAGGTAAATTATAATAAATTGTGAAAATAGTTTCTGAGAAAAGGTACATTATTACAAAAAAAGTACATTTTCTGCAAATACCATTTGCAAAATTGTCTGATAGCTACTGCTGTACTAGAATATTCCCGCTCAATATTCTAGATCATCTTCAGCAGAAGAGACCAATGCAACGTATAAACAAGAACAGGTTTCAATAACTCATTAAAAACCCAACAAAAATTGCCATACTTGTAAGCAGTGTCAAAAAAGAGGGTGTGGCTCATGCGCACCAGGACATTTAAATACAAATTAAAGGGACTTCCAAGCAATCTGAAAGAAAAAGTTTAACATATATGGGAAGAGAAAGGTTTGAACTAATTAATTACCCAAAAACCAAAAACATGACCCATTTCATGGTACCCTCTTCCCCTTAAGCAAGGAGAATAGGCTTTACCTCACATACCAAATCACATATAAATTAAACAAAATATTCAATGGTTCAGATAATTTTAGACTTTAGCATGCATTTACCTCTGAAAGCTTGTACTGGTGGCACAGAATCTTAGTATGGGGACTGATTAGAATCCTGCAGACAGCATGGACATTCATTAAAGAGTAATACATTAGGGGAATCTTGACAATAATCACCAAGAAAACTATGTGGGCATAATAAATTATTTAGAACATAATTTCAAACTTCAGAGTGCACATAATACTGAATAATTGACAAGTGAAAGTTAACACAGTCAAAATAAACATCACTCTGAAACATGAATCCAGTGTAACACCTGCACAAAATTACAAAGAACACTTAAAAAAACAAAACAAAAACAGTTTCATTCAGTTACAATTTCTACAGTTTATTTAACGATAAAATAACCATTTTGTTCTCTGTATCATAATTAAAACAATTTTCAATTTTCGGTTTTAATTTTTAACTCTTACCACACATTCCTAAACTTTTGAGACACTATAATCCCATAAAGGATTGAGCTTTTAAATGTTCATTAACTTTAAGAAGAAAAAATAAACTGCACCATCACATAACTGTTCACAGAAGCTGCAGGACATTTCTCACCATTTCCATGATGGTATAGCTAACAATAAATCTATATGCCATGGTGTATTGTTATACTGATCAAGAAAGTAAAAGTGCAGAAGATTACTTTCCTCAAGCAGTGTTGGAAGTCAACAGCAATATCATATGATTACATATTATTCAGAATATAAACTAAGTTGAGTAAGGAGTATATTTCAGAAAGGAATGTAAAACCTGTCAATAGTAATCATTTTATTATTCTATATCAATGGTAACTGCCATACATCTTCCTCTCTTTAATTCAGCAAACAATATTTTAAGGCTGTTTTGGAAAATCAAAAAGAATATATCTTCTTTATATATGATGGCAAAAAAATAATACTGTATAGGTCATTGGAATTGTAAGTTACATCCTTATACATTGTAACTTCTTGAATTAACCTTTACAGTTTTCAGCATTCATTCAAGCTTTCTTCTCATTACAGTCCATTTTTTTATGCAAAGTATGAAAAGCATTAATTTGGTTTATAATTTGTAGCACTGTTTTTAGATTATTTCAAGTAATGAAACTGGACATATTGTTACAAGTAACACTGAAGTGAAGGTAAATATGAGTACAAAAATGGAAATTTAGCCACAATTTATATGAAACAAATTTCAGTTTCAAGATACACCAAGATTTCATTGTGGAGTACAAAAACTGTTTGCAAGCTAATTGTTCCATATATAAAATACAATTTTGGGTCCATAAAATACTAACAAACTTTTAGAAGAAGCCTTTGCACATGGAATGCTTTTGTCTCCAGAAACATTGTGCCACAATTTGCAACAAACAGCTTATACACACATACATTGTTAGGCAGTGATTAAATACTCTTGTAACCCACTAACAGTGCTCAAGGGCAGTCTTTTATAAAAAGCTATTAGTGTCTTTTGTGAAACTCAAATTGGAAATTGAAAAAACTGTTGTTCAAATATTTTAAAGGTTTTAGTAGTTTTAAGGATAAATATAACTTAAATTTTAATGGAACTTGGCATATTTTGTATAAAGTCTGATACCCTATCCAACTACCAATTATTTAAGCTTCAAATTCTGAAACTTAGATGTATGCTGTAAGCTACACAAGATGAAAGAGATGCTATATAATCAGTTTAATTGAATTTGGTGCTCAAATATCTTTAAGTGAATTTACTACTTGTCTGTTCTGAAAGTACAGTTTTCTCACATACACTTATCATTGAAGAAACTTTGTATATTTTATCAGTCCACTACAATACAGATGGTATAAAAAATATTACCAGAAACAAAAGCAAGTTCACAACATATACACACTTTTTGGGTGGTATTGTTGATGGACTTCTTTAAATATTTTAAGTATTACATTATAAACAGCAAATGAAATAATTCAATTGCAAAAATAATATTTCACAACCTTTCAACACAGTTCTTCATTTCACTTACGATACGAAAGGAACAAAATTGAATTACAATAATAAAGTTTATGTACACAAAAGCATGATAACTATTATTTGAAATTCAGATATCTTAAAACAAATGTTCACTCTCATACAAGAACTGTCATTTGTACAGGTAAAAATTTCTTATAAAACAACTTTCTGGCAAATTATCAATATTAACATTGAAAAGTTCATTTTAGAATGTTTCACTTGGAGACTCTTTACAATCACATTTCTTAATTATTTTCCCTAAGTCTTATTATGCTACAAAACAACTTACAAATTCTGGACAATACTGACAAAATAAGTAAAAAAAGTTATAACTAATGACCTGCAAGCTACCAACAATGTTCCTGCACTAAACACTATTGTTAAATTAAGTCCGGTAAATGCAATTGGTGAATCAGTTGATATCAACCTTGTGTTGACATTTTTTGACTCACAGCTTCAACACGATTTTTCATATGCTGAAGTATATCTTCTGCTAATTCCTCAACACTGGTAAAACGTGACTTCTGAAAGCTGAAAATGTCAGCAAGAAAAGCCATCATTTGATCCTGAAAAAGAAAACAGAAATCCATAAAATTGATAAAATAATGTTCTAAAATACTTCTACAAAATGCAAACTCTAAGCGAATGAAAGGAAATTTGAAAAAAATCCTCCTAAAAATTATGCCCTCAATTAACAGAAAACAGTCTACCATTTAAATCTACAAGTTCAATCAAAGTATCATATTTAGCTTACAATTAAATTTGAAAACCATTCTTTTATTAACATGAAACAAAAGCATAATATAGAGAAATGATAAGTCATAATGTGTTAAAATTAGAAAATTTTAAGAAGGCATGTTTACGTTAATTCAGAAAAACATCAATATTAACTGATATTACATCAAACTAAGTCAATAACAGTGTCTTACACAGTACCTACACCACTTAAAATCCAAAAATGGCATATAATTTTGTACAAAATGTTTTTTATATTGATTTTATTGTAATTTCAGCTAAATTAATGAATTTTTGAGATAATTATGAGAATTCACTAGATATGGCTAATTACTTTATATGGCTAATATGTAAAATTTTGTCCAACACTCAAATATCAGATTTAAGAACTTCCATAACTAGTAATGAGTAAAAATGTTTATTCATATTGATGTTTTACTCTGCATTTCATCAAAAAGCCTGATTAAAAACGAATTTCTTGATTTCCTGGCCTCAATGTGAACTTTTTGCCTTTTTAAGAATACTGATCTCAATATTTTTTAAGCATTAAGAAAGTTACATAAAAATTGTTACTTAATATAATGATAATTTTCAGAAAAGTGGGTTCTTTAAAAATTCATTTCAACAAAGTGGCAAAATTTACAGAAGACCCGATAATTTTAAGAAAAGATTACAAAACCCTTTTAAAAAACACATCCCGTATTTCAATGTCAGGTTTTTCCCCATTTGGAAGTCAACATTATACCTTTTCTTTCAAAATAAATGCTATTGCCATTATTAAACAATGAATTAAAAATACAAACTTAAAAACAACTTTATTAATTAACACTTTCTTTTCAACAATGAATAATATTAATGTATCATACCAAACTCTCAATGTCACCAACTTGGATTCAAAATCTAATCCAAATTCATTATATTCACAAACAATTCAAAAATTTATTCATATCTTCCTGCAGTACAAAAATATATAAATAAATAAAAGGGAATGTGCCTTTGTGTGTTGTACACTTGACCAATTTCGCTGAAATTTTCACACTTTGTTCTCAATAGTAATTGGGATTGTTTCAGTGGCAGATCCAGGGAAGGGGGGGGGGGTCCATGGGGATCATCTCAAAGGACCCCCCTCAAAGGCCAAGAGTTTTGTTTGTTACCTTCTTTTATTTGGCAAAATTGATTTGAAATTTTTTAAATTAGAACTATGTAATTATATAAAAAATAATATTGTAGAGTATCATATATACACTAATCAATAATATAAAATGTAATAACAAAGTTTTATTATTTAACAAAAATCTACGATAGCCCCCTCCAAAATGATCAGCTTGTTCCACCCCTGCAGTGTTAAAAGGGTAGTTGAATTAAATCGGACATGTGGGAGTGTTGCTGATGATTTATTTGCTAATGATGACTCTAGCATCCCTGAACTACGCACAGGCCGCCACACACTCAAAAAGTAAGGTGTCTTCACTGCAAACGAGTATTCTGCCCCTGCGATTGTGAAATATCGGCTGGAATTATTGAACCTCGGAAAAGTAAATCTAATTTCTCCAAGATACTGGCATAGCAGCATAGCAAATGCATGCCCAAATTTGAGGGAGAACGTTTGAACAATAGCATACTTGTCCATTCTGAGACATAGAACAAACCCATACTTCCCAGAAAGTCTCATCTATTACAATTTTTGGACTGTTTAGCATAAAATTTGATTAACAATCATGTGACCAGTACAGCGTTTTGTGTAATACACTGCAATTACAAAGCATTGCCAGGTCCACTAGTTAAAAATAATTCAATAAGCAGATAGTTTGTTCTCAGTTTTTAATATCTTTGACTTCTTACACATCGTTTTTTATTTTATATTTCAAAATGGGAAATTAAAATTAGTAATTAATATATCTCCTTCAATGAAACAAAGTGAACCTTCAAAAACTAGATCTTAACATATTTCGATTAATTTCTCCTTTACTTTATTATTTCTAGCCTGAAGACGGGGAAAAATGATACCCCAAAATGTCACTCGGTAAACTCTTATCTTTTTATGAGGTGATTGCTCTGAAGATCTGAAAAAACATTTTTATGATACATAAACTGTCTGTTAATAAAAAATCTGTGGACAAAATCAATTAATAATATGTACTTGATCTTAAAGTTACAACCATCAACCATCAAAATGAATCCTTTCACATGATTCAAGAGGCGAAAGTATACCTTAACTCCTTGCTTAAGAATTTATAATATTAGTAGATTCCATTTCAGCCTACAGAGCTGTGCAACTTGTAAACCTTATTTTCTGAAGATTATGGATTTTATAGTCACACCACAATGATTATTAACAAGCAATATCATCCAAGTCTTCAATGAATGCAATTTATGCATTATTTGATGGACACAATTATCTCCAAAATGCAATTTGCTATTTATCACAACAGTGTAATATCACTTAAGTGTTATTGCACAAGCCCAACTTGAAGGGAGCAAAATTTTTCATTAAAGCATAAACGAGCAATTCAAGAAATGGAAAATATTAAATAGTAACTTACAAACAAATATAAATTAACTCCATTTTGATTCAATATTGATTCATTGTCAATCCATTAGCAATGTATTTTTGTAATCAATATATCAACCAATATCAAAGCTGGTTAGAACACAGATGATAAATTTGAATATGACAAAATGATCAACAATGTCAAGAAAGGTCTTAATTTTAATCAGACTCATTGTGATCAAATTATTTTAACTCATTTGTACCGATAGTTCTAGCAGTCTTGGTTGGCCAATACAGGGAAAACCTCTTCTCCCAATAGCGTTTGTAAATATTCTTTTACTGAAAAGAAATGCATAGTGAAAACTGGTTAATTTAGAAGCACCCAGCAAATATAAGGAGTTCCATTTCACACACAAAGACTTCCTTTTTTCTAAATGTTACATTCAGATGCCACCAAAACACACATTCCGGTACTTATTGACACTTCAAAATTTATACATATATGTATAATTACAACAGTTCAATTTATGGGGTATACTTCCCCCTCAGTATTGATTTAACTCAATTTTCAGAATTTTATTAATTTTTTATTCGGTATTTTGACAAAGAGAATACATTTGCATTTTCAAAATAACTTGATAAGGGAAACAGTATGGTACTTCATACAAAATCTCATTTACTTCTCATGAAGTGAAGAAAACAAATATTCACCAAACAAGTTTTTGTTTCAACTTCACAAAACCTAAAAATTATCAATAACATTTCAAAGAAATTACCTACCAAGTGCTTATTAATTAATTACATTTCTTGATGGCAAGTACTATGGCTTTAAAACAGAAAAGAAAACTATTCTGTGTATTTCATATAAAATTTAAAACAAATGTGAAATTGAGGTATATATCAATATTACAACATACATCCAAATAGTGTCCACTATTTCAATTCTTTGTACAATCACAGGAGCAAACATTTAAATAATTTGTTGTTATTAACATTAAAAATGAAGACACAGAACTTTAAAGACATTTTACCCAGCTTGGTGTTTTGCCTAAGATGGCATTTATCTGAATTTGCAAGTAATTTTTAAAAAATTAAAAATATTCAAAGTTCTGCATTCAACTAAGCAAACTTATGCACGGCATATCATATGTACTAATCATTTTGCAGCACAGGGGCATAGAACATCAAATAATCAATTAAATTTTACATACTTCTAAAATTATATATCCTTCACATTTCTGATCACTCATGCTAGGCTAAGGAGTGGGGAGGCTAAGAAGAGACAAATCGTAAAAAAATGTGAATAGGTAGAAATGTATGTTTTTAACAATTATGAACTAAGAAAGGTAACTCAAGCCCCCACTTCAAAAATAAGGTTTTAACACGTTAACTTTCACATTATTTTTTCCTTCACAAGAAAGATGGAATTCATGCGACTGAATTAAGATTAAATCTAGTTTAAGCAGACATGCGCCATTTAACATTTTTCAACTTAATTGGGTGACACTGTCTGATCACACTGAATATCTGCTGAGCAAAAAATTAATTTTTGCAGATTTCTACATAATATGATAAATCATTTAATTTTGGGGCATGGACTTCATCTGGCAAGGACCAAAGCAATTCACACATAATAAAGTTGTATTTAAATGAAATTATTTAAATGAATTAATAATTTACATACAAGAATTTGAATTACTGTGAAACCTGTTGAAATAGCCTCTTAGATTAAAAGGTCAATTTCATTTATCTCAATGTATTTACAGAAAGGATTGATTTTCCAATAAGGCATATGTGAATAATCCCTAGTAGGTGGTCATCTGATCCCACAATCCCTACCTAACTTTTGTGCAATTTGTAACATATTTAAAAGTGTTAATGAGTTATACCTTTAATTCATTTATTTCCACAATATTGCCATTTGAAGTTGAGAATAGTAAATTTTAAAAGGTAGTAATTTAATTTCATAATTTTAAACATTTATGATATTTAACTGATTAAGTAATTCTCTGTTAAGCTTTTGAGTAACAACTTCCTAGCAGTCTTGCAACAATTGTCATATTAAATTAAGTACGTTACTCAAATAATTAATTTCAAGACAGAAACATGGAAATAGACAATTCTAACTAAGTTCATCAAAGACTATTTATGTTAGCAATAAGCATTTATTTGTTCACTATCAGCTATCAAATTACAGTATAATATGGTTCTAAGAGTCTTATTTATAAGAAACAATATGGACTGTTGTAAGTCCCAATGAATACTTTATGAGCTTTTTCTTCCTGCATGTAAGACACTATTAAGCTTATGAGATTTTATAAAGACACTTATTAGAGTTTTCCACTTGCAGTAGACAAGTTTCAGAATAATATTTTGCTCCCCAATGAAGAGTCAGAAGTTGAAATGATAAATTTTTCCATGTAGTGAACTGAGTACTCATGGTTTTACTTGCATGCTTCTTTGAGAAAGGTTACACAAGAATGGACTCCAGTTCATGGAGATACCCTTCCAGAAATAACCCAGACCCTGTGTGAAACTTAACTGCTCTTTTCCTTGTGTAATGTTTTGTGGAAAGTAGTAAGGCATCAAGAGTTTGTTCACACTAATGTTATCATCATGTTCAGGTAAGAGATAACAGAGTAAGCTGGTCAGTATTTGACAAGGTGTAAGGCTCATTATCCTTATGCTTTGTGTCCATTCTGAACTTTTCGTCATCATGGTGATATTAGTGTCGATTGTCTGGTGGACAGTGGTCTGTTCATATTCAAGGCAATATCTCAATTTAGTTTTCTGTTGTTTTTTCCAGAATTCTTGAGAATTGTAATGGCATCAAAAATGAAGTTGACATCAATATGGAAAAATACCTCTTGTCAAGTCAAGAATAACAAAATTAACAAATGGCTTATTTCATCAATTCCCTACTTATAATAATTCCTGCCTATAAGAGAAACATTAATGTTCTTGTACATCTCTTAAGGGAGTTGAACACTACCAAGAAATCACAAGCACTTCCCAAAGGTAGGCCTCAGGCCAAGGCCTTACAGTGCTAGGTAGATACAGCTCTGATTCCACAAATGAATCCAGTCTTAAGTTGATTACCTTGAAATAATGGCAGACAACCCTCAAGTCATCATCTGGTCCCAAGAGACCCCAAGCCATGAGTGGTGACATGTGTTCTGATATAGCATAAAAGTGTGACATGAATCCATTTGGAAACTTCAGCATTTTTCTTTTTGCTTTGAGGACAGAGTACACAGCTGTAGATAAAGCCTGAACAAAAAAAATATTGGTCAGTACACAATAATAATATTAATTTACACACAGTAATATTCCTGACTGTTTTGTGTCTTACTGTCTCCTTAAATCCATTTGAGAGCCAACGGTTTTGAACAACTGCTGTCACCGTCATTGGTGGAGACTCCAAATCATCAAATGCATCCATCAGAATGTAATCCATTACAACATCATAAAATGTAATGGCTTTCACTCCTCTTAAACTCAATTCTTGTTCCATTTCCAACCAGTGTTCTGGATCTTGAAGGAAGTCCAACATGTCTTCATAAGCTATAAGGAAATCCTTTGGGTCCTGTAACATTCATACTTTTCCTTAAAAACAGATAATAATACATATAGATATTTCATCATACTGATGAAGTAATAACACATCAGAAAATTATATCTTCAACAATTAAATTATGAAAAATAATTTTCCTCAAGAAATTATTGAGGAAAGTAATGCATGAAATCACCAATTAGCATCCAAATTTTCATTACCGAAAGTTGTTCTAAATATTTAATTTTAAGTGATGGCAAACAAACAAAGAAAACACCTGGAAGTAACACCTACAAATTTGAAAATATGCCTTTTACTTATTAAAATACACATTTAATGTAGTACATAATGATTCGTTTTGTACATTTCTATCCAAAACAAAATATCTTCAAGCTTTTTATATTTCTATCGGAACAACAACGTACTCAAGCTATGTTACCTAACAGATCTTAACATTATGCATTTAAATATTTTCAAATTTTACCTACTCTGAACATTCTGTTCATATTGGTAACACACATTCAAATGTACTTAAAAACAGACTTTTATGAAAAAGTGTTAAAATAAGAAATCTAATTTTTTGGGGAGGGGATTCTTCATTATTAAGAAACCATATCATTAAAAAAATGGCTGAAAATATGAAAAATACCATGGACAAATACAGATTGTTGTTATGCTTGGAAAAACAGCCATTTGAAATAATTGGTACACAAGAGACAAAAAAATAACAATCTCAAGTACTGAATATTTTTCTTTTTATTATGCTTGTAAATTCACTATCTTAGATCTTATAATCTGGATTTGTTGATCTGTTACTAATATCTGTTATGCATAAATGAAAAGATGTTATTGAAATCACAAAACTTGGAATGGAATGTGTTAACACATGACATTTCATCTGACAAATTTTGCAGGGTTGTAACATTACATACTTTTGAACACTGAATCCAATAAGAGATTTCTTAGAAAATAAATTAATAATAATAAAATAATAATAAAAATAAATAATTCATTTAATTAGAATTTACAGGACTTTCGGAAGAAATTGATTAAAAAAGAGCTTGCTAGATTTCACTGGAGTGGTTTTTTTTTTTTTTTTTTTTGTATTTTTTTTTTTTATATGTATATGTATGTGTATATATATATATATATGGTATATATATATATATATATATATATATATATATATATATATATATATATATATATAAAATCGTGATTTTAAGATTTATACTCAATTTTGAAAGTTACTGATCAGCAGGGCTAGGATTTTTTAAGAATAACTGGTTAGAGAGAGAGGAGAGAGAGACTAGAAATTAAGAAAATAAGTTTAGAGTAAAATCTGGACTAAAATGTATTAATAAAATGCTCCAGTTACATAATTAGAATGGTGTGGACGTAATTTTAATATCAGTTGAAGAACAAGATTTAATCGTGTACTGAAATGGATGGAACATTAATGCATTCTTGAAAGTAATAATCCTTTTCTGAGAATTGGTCATTTACAAAATAGTGGCTTACAAAGCACCATTTTAAATGTTCAAATGTGAATCTGCCCTTTTCTCTTAATATTGCTTTGAACGGCTTAAAATTATGTTCAACATCAGAAGTAAAATAGTCAGTCTTTAACCTTGCAAAATTTAATGAAGTTATATCCAGATCTACTTCTAAAGCTGATTTACCACTTTAAATTGCACTAAAAGTTAAAAATGATCTTCCAAGTTAAATTTTGAAAGATTATAATATGGTTGAAACATCAAATATGTTAGAGTTTTCCTTAAATGCATTAAAATATGTACCATACCTGGAAATACAGACAAAGAGGAAAAATCAAATAGGTTTCAAATTAATCCTTACTCTTAAACATATGACAAAAAACCGATCATAACTAATAAAAAAAAAGAGTATGTAATTGCATAGAAATCCTAGCCCTGCTAATCAGGTACTACTGCAAAATTTGAAATTTTCCTTTGTTTTTATTTTAAAAAGTGGTGCAGCCAGGACTTGCCAGGGGGTAAGGTGGGGGAGAACCATAGGTGTACTGTCCAGTCAATTTTTGTTTTCTTGTGAGAATTTTGCCAGTAATTTTTATTAATTCATTTATTGTTATATACATTTAATTGTATTTAATTGTGAATTTGTGTTATTTGTTTCTGAGGGGACAGGAGGTCTGAAGCCCCTTGAGCAATGTAATTATTCCAATTTAATTTATCTATTTAAATACAATTTCTCACCTCTCTACAGCAAATAGATAGGCAATTTACTTAAATTCAATATTTCATTAGGAGCCTATGAATAAACATTTAGCACTTCAGAACCAACCACATTGGGTATCATTTGTATTTACTAACATATGACAGAAACATGATCTATTTCCCATTGAAACATGTCCAAAAACAGCATAATTTATTTTGGTCTACATTTCTACCCTTTAAAATTATCATTTTTTAACTCAAATTTGATCATCAATTTAACTGAAAATTTGCTCTTTGCTCAGTATTTCACAACTTCTGGTCTACAAACCACCAATAGTGCATGTAATAGGTTTCTCTCTTTTGTTTTTTCCTTCCTTTTTTCTTTTTCTTCTCCCCTCCTGACAATAACTAAATTGTTGAATTTGAATACAGTATTAAAACTCATAATTTGAGGTGTACTAAATATATTCAGTCAATCCTCAATTATTCTGAAGTATACTTTGATTTCTTTAAAGTGGCTGATGATATTAGGTCACTATTACACCTCCTGCCATATGAAATTAATTTTTTAAATTAATTTGCAAACATCCTTCTCAACAGGACTCATGGCCTCAAATGTTCTTACCATTGTTAAAAAGATACATTTTATAAGGCAGGAGCTGTAACAATGGCTTAATGTCATCAGCCACTTTAAACAAATCCAAGTATAAATCTGCTTTTTTTTTTTATAACAACAATTCGTGTGATTTCTTGGTACCATGACCCCAGAGCCCGGATTTTTCTCTCGGCGGTCCTTTCTACCATTATGCTGTTTCCAAGCTCAGCTACTTACTTTGTCTGCATAAAGCAAGAGATCTGTCAGAATTTGTCTCCCTGTGTCAGCAAACCACTGCCATGTTGAGTGATCCTTGAACAAGTACTGAAAGGCAAGACGAATGCATTGCAGCTTGCCCAGATACTCCACATCAGAGGAACATTTCACCATCTCAGTTCGGAGACACCTGCACACACAAACAACTTTACAATGCACAAGTCTCGCATACCAATCGGACAATATTTCCGGAATATTCTTCACAAATATATGAAAACCAGTGAAAGTCTACTGAGTTTACATTCTACATTAGTGCCATTATGAATTTACAGGGACCTTCTTTGAAGTTTTTCAATGGAAAAACAACATTTTTCCAGAAACCTATCACATAATGACGAAAAAAGCAGCAACATTACCAAGTCAACTAAGTGGTGAACACTGAAGTTTTCACACAGTAAAATCCATGAAATATTAGCATTTAAAAAATAACTTATGTATTTCGAGTCGCTTCGAGGGCTGAATGAGATCATGAAAGTTGGTATTCAAATGTAAATCAAGGAAAAAATGAAAAAGAAACTGTACAAGAGACTTTTCATATCATAAAAAACTATATTTTGAAAAACCATTCAATTTCATACACATTTTGACATGAGTACACTATGAATCACATCTCGTATTTGACTACTGTTTTCAGTGAGGAGACTGTGCCTGTATTCATTAATGCTTGGAACCAATTACAACAGTATTTGCTGAATAATTAGAACAATATCTTCTCAGAAGGTTTATTTATTTTTATTATTATTATCATTGTTATTATTATTATTATTATTATTATTATTATTATTATTATTAATATTAATATCTCACACGCGCGCATGTGCATCCCCCCCTCATTACCACAGGCAGGTTCCAGGGCCAGATATAGCCGATCTCTTTGGAGGGAACCATCCTACATTTTGGTTAAATAATAAATATTTGTTATTACATTGTGTATTATTTTTATAGTGTATATATGATACTGAACCATAGAATTACGTAATTTAAAATAATAACAAATATTTAAATTAATTTCGCCAAATAACAGAAGGTAACATACGAAAACTCTAGGCCTTTGAGGGGAGGGGCATGTCCCCCATGCCACTCCCCATCTGGATCCTCCACTGCGCAGGTTTCTGACCTCTGGCGTGAGAGGTCATCGCGAGAACGAACTCCTTGTAATTATCTAGGCTATCCGAGATGAACCGCGCCTTTGTCATTGATGTGCTGACGTTTCGGCCAACATATTGTCAGCTTTCCTCAGAGCGTACTGTAGGACGCTCTGAGAGCGGAGAGCCTAGAATACGAACTCCGGTCGCGGAAGCCTACGCAGTCGAATTCCCTGTAAATTTTGAGCGTTCCATTCCACATCTCACTCAGAACTGTGCCACAACAGTTTTCTCCGGCATCTTGTTTAAAATAATATTTTTAATCACATTTGCGGAACACAAGGAACGTGACTCGACAAATCGTAATTTTTGTTTTAGTAAAGAAATGTGTTTAGAAAATTGTGTTTTTTACTGGGAAAATTGCTTAGAGATAGTTGACATTTACCCGTTTACAAAGAAAGACAAGTCTTTGACCGTGAAATAACTGCCCGGCTGAAGACAAAAGCGGTCTTCTTCGTGAAATGCCAAAGTTTCGATATGTCACTCACTTTTTGCACCTATGTAGAAAATGAGCAATACAAAACAACCTCATATTGTGTAGGTAACAAAATGCAAGTAACAAAGTGCAAGTAACAAAATGTAAGTAACAAAATGCTCAGTTGAAGGACGGCTGAGTAAGATACATACAATAACAAAGTAAGTGACAAATATGAAATGAGAGAAGGAAATTCTACACATTTCCAATATACATCCAGAAACTTCCATTCGGCACGAGACAAGTTTTTCATGGCATTACTTACGACTGTACGTATGCATTTTAGTGAATTCTTATGATCAACGGGGCAATTCCTCTGTCGTATGAAAGTTGAACAAAATCTTTGATTTGTAAATCATAATGAGCAATGTTTGAAAATGATCAGAAAACGCACTTCTGCCATACGTATCCTCCACTCCCTCCGAGTGCGTGTACGCTGCCATAGTTACCTGTAGGGGACGCCGGAGTCTTCGAGCTGGCGCAGTGCGGCCTGGTAGAGCGGCAGGCTGTCGAAGTCCGGGAAGATGTCTGCGAACTCCTCGAACTCGCGAAGGTCGGCCACCTGGCACACGCGCACGCACAGATCAACGCACGCTCGTGCGCGCACGCACGCCTCCATGACCACCACACTCACGCACGCAACACCCACACACTTTCACTTCGGCCACCACAGCGAGAGATAGGGGCTGTTAACTGGTTGCTGCTGCTGGCACTTTTCTCTCTTTCTACCCCCGAGGACGCATGGATTTCGTTTCCACTCGCTGGTTATTTGTATTGCGAATACAAGCAGTGGGAGGTTATATTTCATACCACGGCCGTTATGAAGTTTACTTTCATCAAATGCACGAATAAAATATAGAATCTACAGCCTCTTTCGGATGACGCATCAGTGAAGATTAGTAGTTCGAGAGACGACAGGCAAAAACCGCTAGTTCAAAGCCACGAAGACGAACCACGTTGATGGAACGCCACCACATCCAAGGAACTTCACAGCAACGAACAGAACCAACCGCTTCCAAACATAGCGTTAGAACCACCAATGTTGACCACTTCCAAACACAGCGTTAGAGCTGGGGTTTTAGCGTCGCCGCCGATCTCTGGGACGAAAAGCGCGCGCCCCCACGGGCTGCACCTCCTCGACTGCTGACGCGCCTGCGCAGTCCGCCCCTGGCCTGCCCCAACGTCGCACTCGGCGCCCGCAACGAGCGCGCGGTCAGCCAAGGTCTTTCAATTTCTATACCAACTAGTGACCAAAGCGCGCTCTACCTTTGCACCTAATCACAGGAACTAAAAGGCAAACTGCTGCCAACGGGGGGGGAGGGGGGGGCTCTTTCGTAACAAATGTAGGCGCGCCTGATGGGAAAGAGCACGCGGAAGTTCACGTTTTATACAGCCACTGTCCTTACATGTACGTATTTTTATTATATATTATTATAATAAATTCCAATACTTTTTTTTATAAATTCCACCGTATTTCGTATTTCCCAGAAATGCACCAATTTTTTATTGGGCACAGTTAGCTACAATTACACAAACCCTCACCGAGCGACGCTAGAGCCCCTATCCTTGCGCCCTGTACTTTTGTACAGTTTCAAAGACGTTGGAAATGAATGAGCCGTGGTCCCAATGAAGAGTTGATAGGCCCTGCGGTCAGCATTGAGCGGCGGGGGACCGCGGCTGCACTTCGCCCTCTGTCCCGACCAGCGGCGTGGGGCGTTCCTCCGTCTCCCTGCCCCTACTCCCTCTCAACCTCCCACGCCCTCGATCCCGCAGACAGATCCAACTCGCTGGGCGCCGCACGACAAACAGTTCCTGCCAAACAGCGGCGACGGACTCGAGCCCGATAACTGGATCTCCTCGCTCTAAGCGAGAACAAAGTTTAGGGCAAACTTTCGTCCCACAAGCAATAGATACGAGCGCCCCGGTCTCTATTGAAAGAATTCATTGCGCGCGTGAACGAAAGACTTTGTGTAAGGTACACGTTTAAGTCCCTAGTATGGCTAATTCGCACTTTTATTTACATGACACGCAGCTGCAATATGGTACTTCAATTCATTCTGTCAATGATTAGTATTAAACTTTGAATTTATAAATTACTGTTTTTATTCTTTAAACTCTTTGCTATATATCACTCTCTTTTGACCAGCACTGCATCGACTTTTACGATTCCTGCACGAGGTTCTTAGGTATTTAAACTTTGTAACATTTTCCATTTCAATATCTTCATATTGATGTTTCAGTTGCTGCAGCTATTGCGAGAACATTTCATTTATTTGTTTGCTTTTTTAAAAATTAACTATTAATTCAGCTTTCTCAGATTCTTCTTAGTTGCATAAATGTGTCCATTAGACTGGAAATCCTTCTGGCCAATATTAAAATGGTACCTAGACACAATATATTAATTGAATGTTGCACAAAGGATTACAAACCGCTTGATTTGAACTGGACGAATGTATTTTCAATTCTTACATTTATATTCTCCAATTTGTCTGACTTACGATCACTTAAATGAAAATAATATATTAATTTTTGTTTCTGCGTTTCTACTTATTTTCTGCCTTCCTGAAAGTCATTCATGTTTTAACTCTCTTTTTCCTCAAATCTCAAAGATAATGCATTTCCCGACAATCTCGCATGTACTTCAAATAAGTTTTGCTATCTCGAGAATTTGAGCATGGCCAGAAGTTTCTTTCCTGCAATCAACCTTTTGTTCCTCCTGCATGCGGCTCTGGCTTACAGTGTATTGCGTATTCTTTAAGACTTCACCCCGATTGCAGCTGCTTGTAGTCAAACTGTAAAGCCTTCCTGTAGTCATACTGTGCAATGGAGGCAGCTCAGAGATGGTTTTGGGGAAAATGACAGGAAAAGGAGTTTGTAAGTCACACAGAATGGAAGGTAATACGGAGAAAGATAAGTATTTGCGACTTCGATTTCTAAAGCGCAATATAAGAATAAGCGCAACTAATATGGGCATTCTTGACAAATACTTGAATCCTAAACATTCTGCCTTCCAGAACAGGTTATGGCTCCTCTGTAACTGTTCTAAAGTGATCCGGACACAAACTGTAAGAGTCATTTAAAATTCATTGTTTAAAACGTATTAAACCAGTATACAGTCGACTCGTTATAGTGAACCTCTGAGATAGTGTAACCAAAAATGTAGGTTCCCAAAAGGTCACTATAACCAGAGTCGATTCAACAGGACAGACACTGCCTACTTTGCCTATACCAAAGAGCGGCCACTGCAAGACACAAACCGTATTGGGTTAATTTTCAAAAAAACTCATGAATTCTCTAGTCGTGAATGAACCAAGAACTCTTACGGAAAAAAGGTATTCCAAGTTGGTCTCACCCACCTTAATCGCTCAAACACCCAACTATCACAGATTCACCGCAACTCTCCTCCACCGTCTCCTTCGTACATTCTAAAGCTCGCCCGATGGATCATTCTCCCTTTCCACAGCCATTCCATTCGATCCATGACCAGAACATGCCAACCCCTCCCACTTCAACATAATTCATCCATTTGCAAGTCTTACAAATCTCCCTTTACCACCGCTTTTCAAACCCTCCTCCCAATATTCTAATGTCCCCACCTTGATTCACGTAAGTACCTGTATTATCGAAGAAGCTCTTACCATCATGTTAAATATCATCATTCTGACAATAAAACTAATAGTCCAAGCGTTATCTCAAGTAAGAATTTCGCCATGATTTCTCTTGGGCACGACATCTCTCTCAACATTATTTCCTACAACACTAATGGACTTCGAGGAAACATTCATATACTTATTTTCAACATTTATTTCATTTTCTCGAATCAAATTTCAATAGCTTGTATACACGAAATTTATCCAATTTCTTCAACCACAGCCAACGTACCAGGCTGTAAACGGCATCTAAAGAGTCAGGCTACATGGCATCTCAATAGATCCCGTAAGAGGAGTTCCCTAATTCGTAAAGAAAACTATCGCATTACCATCTCTCCGTATCTAACTGCCGTTCGAAAATTCATCATTCTCAAATTGTCCTCTGGCTCACTCTTGTGCATTGTTTCTATCTACAAATATTCTCCATTATGTTAATACAATCACCTCCTTCAATTCACCAAGACACGCCACCTTAATAGTAGGCAATTTCAAGGCTCATCATATAGCGTGGGGCAGTAATTTTAATAATACACTAGCATTTGCCTGATACATGATAGTAACAATCTTCAAATCCACGCTCTAGATGCTCCAACGCATTTACCTATACAATCGCCCGATATCACGTATTTCTTGAATCTTGGAATCCCACAAAATGTTGCTACCTCCATTTCAGTCGAAACTCAGAAGTTTACCCTCTGGTCATCACCCGCTTTTCTTTAGATCACGGACCACATCATCCGTTTAAAATCAATATACAATGTTCTAGGACTCGGAATCCCATAAGCGCTTGTATGCTCCAATCCCATAATTTTTACTTTCTTGCACTTACTAACGTAGAAGAGAAAGTATTGTAATCGTGCGCCAGAAAACGTCGAATTTTCGACACAAAAAACTTATTGTCGGGCCCTGGTAAGGAAAAAATGGATAAATCCAGTTGTCCTCTATTACGTGATGTAGCCAGAATCCATGTTTTGTGCGTCCTTCAAGGACGTTTGGACGTTTTAAAATAATAACTGAGCTGTTAGTAGCATAGAAAATGCGATATTTCAATATCATGTAGCTCTTTCCAATTCCGCGAGAAAGTATGTGCTGTTGTAGCAGCACTAGTTTTATTAGAAAATGTCCACTATTCTTCAAGCCTTACATTTCAATTTGGGAAACCAAACACCAAGCGGAGACTTATCCTTGTTATAGGTTTGTTATACCAAAAGCAAACTGAAAAAAGTTACACCAAAATTTCTATGTACAAAACATCGTAGCTTACTTGCTCAAGACATTTTGAATTCATGCAGAAACTATTAGGATTACCTGTAAAGTATTGTTTGTGGCCCACGCCACTTAAAAAAGTTTTTAATAAATGTCTATTGTTATCTATATTTGAGAGTAACAAATAAGATAAGATGCAAATAAACTAAAATGTTATACAAACTGCATTCATCAATTTGATTCACAAATTCTAAGCACTGTAATTTGTAAAATACAAAATTGAAATATTGAGAGTAATTGAACTAAGTAATGTGAAAGTAGCAAAGAGACTTAGGCAATATTAAATGTAACTATTTCCGTACATCACTCACTCTAAATAATGAATCCTTTACACTCAACATTCATGCATGTGTACTTTTATCTACCAACATTAGTACATGCAAGTCACAGATATCCTTCTTTACGAAACTACTGCTGCACATTTCTCACATTATTCATTCAATCATTCGCCCAATTAACAACAGTTTTATAAAACTCGTAACTCGAGCATGCGATACCTCAGCAGGTCATTTCTGACGCATTCTGCCATTGTTACTGCACGGAAATGCGCTGAATCAAAGCATCAGAGTTTCATATTTCATGCGTCAAGTTACGTTCGAATAGACTTTCCTTTCAGACTGGAATTAAACGTCGCAAATGCAGAGCAAAAAGTAGATAGCCAAGATAACGAATTAGGGTAAAATATATAGTATGGGATGAACTTGCTATGAACTAAACCTACAGCCAATATTTGAAAATTATCTGCACACTAACGGCTATAACGTATTTAATGATTTTGATAGCGCACTTACACTTTGTATTCTGCTGCGGTTGTTGTCACCAGCCATCTTGAATTACATAATGTATTAATTCATATTACAAGAAAAATATGTCGTGTTTAGAGCTGAAGTTATTGCAATAAAAACAGTCAAAAAATGAAAACTCCAATATATGGAATTTAATTTCAAAAAGTAATAACGCTAAATGCAAGAAAACAATCGGCAGAGTCAAGACCGTCATGTAAGCACTTGCCGCGTTCACTTCGTACTGTCGGGCGGTCTTACGTCATCTACTCGAGGAAGTGCCACAAACATCAAGCAAGGCCCCCAGAAACGGGGCGAGATGAAGCTCAGAAAATGAACGCGAGGGAAGAAGAAAATGATCTGGGTAATACTTTGTTATTGCGTTCAAAATTTACAATATTAGAAGATTTATATCTTAAAATTATTAATTTTTAAATTATTGTTTTAAATTAAATTTTAGGGGCGAACACGCTCGAATTCTCATTTTATTTCGAGTTCTGAAAAAGATTCGAGATTAGATATGTCGAATCTCGGTGGTTTTTGGTCATTCTAATTTTTTGAACCCAAATGATTCTCCGAATTTTCTACTTATAAAATCTATTTTTACTTCCCTACTACCAGCAGTTCGTGGCAGTACATTTTTTATCATAACATAAACTTCAATTTATTTTTACGCTTGAAAACATAATGAATATTTTTTTTGTCTCAACTGCATCGAAACCAATTCTTCAATTCAACTGTTTCCTCACAATAAATAAACGGCAGGGGAACAAAAGTCCAAGATCCAAAATGGACATTTTGAGGTACATGAAAACAGAAATTCAATATACTTTTCGGGTTTAGGATTCGAGGAAATCCACGATTCTTTCTACCTCAATTAAATTTAATACACATTAACTATCCCAAATATCACACTATAGTATTTATTTTAAATGTTGGCATTGACTTGAAATCTTAACAGTTCTGAAGTGTGTCACTCGAGTTTATTTGCGGGAAGAGGAGCATGAGTTCTTATGCTACAGCCTATACAAAAATAGTACTTTTATTACAACTTATAATTTCGAATTCTTAGAACTTAGATTAGATTATAACAGGCTCAACCTTCCCGTCAATTTAGAGGACAGTCTTCGGCAAATCTGAAATAATTCAATTCAATTCGATATAAAATCAGTGATCTGAGATTCTCGCTGCTTACAATCAAGACAATTTTGATTAGATTGGGCCCTCATGTGATTGATGCAATAGCCTCTCGTACTCTAAAAACATCAACTTTCGAGTATGATGTCGTGAACCAACTTCAGAATAAACTTTCTGATTGTGTGTCGCGCAGGAAGAACGAGCTGCCGCTCAATTTGATTCAGCGCGTGTGCGAAGCTCCTATGACTTCTGCCACGCGTTCAATCACACGCCAGCGCCAGCGTCTCTGTATCACACCGCCACCCACACGCGCCAACAGGACTTGAAATTTGTATTTAGGAAGGGCTTGGGGGAGTAATAAGAAAAGACACATCAGCCGCTGCGAATGTAAATATTATTATCTCGATGTTTATGTATCTCATCTTGTTACTGCACTCATAAATGTGAAGAAAACATACGTAGTAACAAAATAAGTCACGCTACTCCACAAAATCGACATTAACATTGACTCATAGCTGTAGGATAACTTGCAGTGGCTGATTCGGCTTTTCTCGTTAGTTCCCTAAGTTTTTCGTGGCGAGTGTTCAAATGGAGCTATTTCCACTTGTAAACAAAACATGGTTTTCTTTTTAACCGATCGCAGTACTTGAAGAGTATCAAAAGACACGTTCAGTTGCACTTATTTCCCTATTAAATAGTTTGTTAACCTATTCATAAGGGACTAACTGTCCACATTTAATTATACATTATTTCATTTGCTTAATAATTCGCTATGGTGGAAATATCTCCATTTGAACAGACACTTGTGATAAGAGGGTTTCAGGCAAACACGTCCGAGCCTTTTGAGCTGAGAATTTAGGATTCTCAAGAGATTATATGATCAGTGAATTTTTTTCTTAAATCACCTAATTTTATTTTTCCTTCTAAGAGGGTTCTTGTATTCCAGTAATGTTTACTTCAATGAATCTTCCAAGTACGTAAAAATTGCCACGTAATTCCACATCATGAAATGTGAAGAGAAGCAATTAATTATATTTTAATTTGAAAAGATTAATGTCATGAAGCATGACGTGTTGACTTATCGCTCAATTTAAAATTAAGGGGCAACGGCTTACGTTGACAGACATCAGCAGAGAATTAGAGTTCGTTCTTTCGCTTGTCGTAAGAGTATGACCTAGGAACCCTTCCTTCATTTCCCCTCCGAAGGAAAGCGTACCAAGAATATTTTCATCGTCATAAATCGCCTTGATCTGGAACGAACATGTGGCCTTGGGTCTATATTGCGATTTTTCTAAATTTGCCCCTCAAGGCCCGTCTTCACGGTATGTCACGGTATTTCGCGTCATTCTCAGTCGTGCCGTTAGACATCGCATGATCGCAACTGTATCAAGCAGAGCTTGCGATTATGCGACTGCTAGCGGCAGGACCGAAAAAGAAGCGAAATGCCGTGTGATATTCCATTGTGGCCATAGGGGCTTGAGGGGCAAAGATAGGAAAATCGCACTATAGAAACCGAGCCGACACTCTTCCAAAACTCTTTTTTTCTTCCTTTCTCTCTTCCCCTTTCCGACGTGCTGTTTTGAGCCCAATGTCGGTTGCTCGTGCGCGTGCTCACCTCGTCCTGCGCCGAGACGAAGGACTCGGGCGTGGAGGTGAGGTAGGAGGAGGCACCGTCGCCCATCAGCCGCGAGGAGCTGTCCGTGCGGAAGAGCGCCGACCGCTGCAACAGCGCACGCACACCTCGCTCACCACAGCGCAGCCGTGTCGTTTTCTTCGATTTAAAAACAGTGACGTCTGACAGATTATCAGCTGGGCGTGGTTATTCAAACGGGGATTCGTTTCGGGGACCTTAATTTTTGGTACTGATGCTCCCGATTGGATAACAGCGTCACAGATGACGACCTGACAGAAGTTACTTTATTTAAATCAGAATGTAGGTGCCTTAAGCACGACAATATTTGACATCCTCTATTAACATCAAAATATAGGACCAATGTCACCAAAATCAATAAGATCATAAAATTAAAACCATTCAATTTATAAATTTAATATTGAAGTAATAAAAACAATACACACCTATAATATACTATATTATGTCTCAAAGCGCACTCGTGTTTAGGCCCCTGTATGCTGGCAAAATTACTTTATAAATTCTTTGAATGTGTCATAAATATAATAATTGATACTATTTTGTTGCCGATACTCAAAAATAATAAATTTATATCAGATAAAAAATAAACAATTAATTTGTTTAGAAAATTGGCATTAAAATGTACATGGAATCTATTTTAAACCTACATTTATTCTGTATTTATTACTTCAATATTAAATTTGTAAACTGTGAGCGCACAGTTTTATTTTCATACTGATTTTGGTTATATAGTTTGAATGTTATTAGATACTATATCACACATAGTTTGGATTAATTAATTAAAAAATTCTCCTATTCATTCTACTTACTTGATAATTTATTGCAATTATAAAACTGATTTTCATGTAAATAAATTTACAAATAAAAAATGAAAATTGAAACACACAAACACTTTTTATTGTGTGTTTGTAACACACAAACACTTATTTGACTTTACATCTCTTTCTTTCGTTAACAAATCACGTTCTTCTGAAAATAATATCTGCAGTATCTTCACTGATATCACCAATAGCTATAAGATACAGATTTATAACACCATTAATAATTATTATTTTGTGTATTTGTATTAAACGGTTGGTCAAAATTATATTAAAAGAATTACAGCTTCTGCTTTCGATTTGTAAATAAAGCAAGATAAAATATAATGCTAATTTTTAGTGTTACTATATCTACAAAATGTAAACAGATGAATATTCTAATGATGTATTAGTGAGGGAAAAGATCATAACCACATAATAGCCCGACGAGTGAATTGAATGTGACTGGCGTATACAGAGGATCTGGGAACATGGCGATCATTGCAATAAAGCTATGTCCCGCATAGTCGATTCGGGGAGCCATGAACACGCGATGAGTTCAGTTTGATAGGTAGGCCCTTCTCAACCAAATGCATACTCTGGGTGATACATCGGGCAGTTATTAGATAGTTTCCGGCGCTTATGGCATCGGCTACTGATCATCCATGTAAATTCGTTTTCATCTTCACACACGCGAGGGGATAAATTCGGGCTTGTGCTTCCAAGTAGCAGAGCAAGCACCACCCAGATATCTAATTACTTACCTCCGCGTGTATTAATTTTGTTGGGATACTGCGAAATACCCTCACTTTAATATACAATAAAAATACCAATAAATAATTTTTACTGACTTTTGAACTATTATGAAAGAATGAATCTCTCTACTTTTTTCAATACTAATATTTATTTTACTTGCCTTGCTCTGCTCATAAATTGTCTCAATTATTATTATCTTGATCCTACTTCTATCATTGCTCATGGGTCTCGACATACAAATGTTACCTTCATACCTGTCGTATATGTGTGTGTGTGTGTGTGTGTGTGTGTGTGGACGTGCAATTCCGTACAAAATTACAATTCCTGGAAGTTCTATTGATTGAAACCAATATTGAATTGATAAGAACCACCATCGAGTTATCAGCCTTTTCTTTTTCAAAATACTATTTTAACATTTATTATGACATTGTCATAATTTATGCTGACCTCATTAATGATACAATCTGATCTTTCCTATGTATATTATTATAGTTCCGTATGGTTCCGATTTAAAGTTGATGGGCTTTCTGTGAACTTCTTGACTATAATGATTTCTCGGATGAGTTCCAAAACTTCGGGCTTGATACCGTCCGTGAGATGTCCTTGATGACCCTCCTATCGTAATCTTGCCTAACATCAGTATCGGTTTGCAAAAGTTCCCGGAGTATTATAAATTATTTGGTAATTTCATAGGAATCTATAACGGCAAATAAATTATTTCGCAAGCGCGACTTTCCCTAGCAATGCTTCGAATGAACTCCTACACGCGACTGTCTATCTTCAACCCAAATTGCTAAAATATCATTCCCGTCTACGGAGATATCCGAACGTAAGTCCCCTTCGAATACGGAATCTATTTTAATTTAAATTTCCACTTACAACCCGAATTAAAATTATATCTTTAACCTCTTAATTCATGCAACACTTAACATGTCAAAACTATTTATACATCACCCGCTTCCCTATAATTGAAGCACTACCCCGATCTTAACTGAAAGAATATTCCTGTCGCTTCGGTCGCTACATCCGTTCTATTTGACGACTAGCAAGCATATTTCAACATTATCAGAGAACCACGTCTTCCACTGCCTTCTCCATACATTATTTTTGTAATCCCCTCCGGGTCGTGTTTCCTGTTCCTTCCCCAAATCAAAAGCTTATGTCCTCTAGCATGGAATATACTAACTTGTTCATCGATCGTCCTAACAACGTGTACTCCTTGATTACAAGCGTTCTACATGCACACATACATACGTCGTATCTATGACGCTTGATTTCGTTTTTGCTATTCAAATAACATCGGAGTTTTCTAGCTCATCACAATACCCATATTGACATGGCTGAGCGATTGAGGAAGAAAAAACTAAAAAAGGGAATCGCCTCCCTTCGACTTCCGATTTGATTTCCATCCAATCCATGCAGAATTTCTAATGGACAAGTCGAGCTCTCAGCAGGCTTTCTCTGGATTCTCCTGCTTCCCATTACGCCTATCATTACAGCATTTCTTCATCATTATTCACATCATTATCATCTTCGCTCATAAAGATATCATTATCATATTGCTCTACACTCATCAGATCATAACTCATGACCCTTTTAGCTATTGAAGGGCCTCTGAACACCAATGCAGAATAAATAAATAAACAAGAAAATAAATAAATGAATAAATAAATAATAGAATGTGCGAGCAAATGAGTTAGGTGTGAATGAGTGTGTGTGTGACGAGTGGTTGAACGCACGGGTGGATGAGTGAATGAGTGGGAGAGCGAATGAGTGGGAGCGAATGAGTGAGATGAGGGGGAAGGCACCCGCCTGGTCCAGGAAGAGCGCCTCGCTCTCCGACTGCAGCTTGATGGCGGCGTCGAGCAGCATCTGCAGGTCGCGCACGAACTCGGCCTCCTCGGCGCTGGTGACGGCGAGCGGGCCGGCGGCCCCCGCCGCGTCGCCGCCCGCGCCGCCGCCGCCCCCGGCGCCGCCGGCGCGCTCCGACGTGTACGCCGCCAGCGCGTCCTCCCAGTAGTTGACGGCCGTGTCCAGCGCCTCCATCCCTGCGCACGCGAGCAAACAGCACGCGCTGTAAAATCAGGGTCCGACAACTCGGGGGCGTCAAGTTGGCACCCCCGTCTTCTAGAGAAATCAAATGATATACACCACAGTATTGCTCAAGTTTGCCCAAGCAATAAAAAGTTTTGCTCAAGTCATACGACGCCGGAAATATCAAATCAAAATTTTGAAGTCAAATAGTACATTGTGAAACGATGATGTAATTATGGGTATTAATACACGAGTGTGATATTACGATACAAGCGAGGAACGACCGAATGTCGTTAACTTCACACGAGTGTATTAATACCCATTACATCGAGTTTCATACGGTACTTTTTCTACGACTTTTATAAGTTAAACTTTCACATAGAATAGTTTCGTGGCAGTTGATTCAGCCAAGGCCACCTAGCGGACAGCTACCTAAATCTACCCTCGTATGCTGCCGCAGGTGGCTGTGGTTACCTGTCCGCCTGCGAAGGAATACTGCGCTAGTCAAATAGGATCAAAGTGAAATTACGATCCAATTTATTTTAAAAAATATTCCACTAAAAATACTAATAATAAAAACATTAAAATTATTGAGCATAATATAATATCAAATGAAATTTTAATGTACACAATCGAACGAAACATTTGCTAAAACGATTCTCAATGATTAATTAAGTGTCAATATTTGGTTTGTAAACTTCTCTGTGATTGGTCAAAAACCTATATCATATTGAAAACTGTATCGAAACGATTATCATTATGAAACTGGTTGCAGCCATCAAATGACAGCATTATACAAATGGGAGTAGAAAAAGAAACTAGCACCTCCACAAGAGAATTAAAATTTTTTAATGCCATCTTTTGCCAAAGTTTGCCCAACCTTTAAAAAGTTTTGCCCAAGCCACACAACGCCGAGAAACGCAAATCAAAAGTTGGACTTAAAAGTGACTATCACCTTCATGTGCGAAATTCGAATTTTTAACACACCATCGATTTGCCCAGCATTTAAAAAGCTTTGTGCAAGACACTCAACGCTGGAAATCGCAAATCAAAATTTTGGACTTAAACTTACCGTAGTTCTCTCACATGAAAATTTCGAAAATTCTAATCAACTTTTGATTTGTGATTCCTGGCGTTGTGTGACTTGAGCAAAACCTTTTAAAGGTTGGGCAAACTTGGACAAAACGATGGTGTGTTAAAAATTTTAAAATTCGCGTGTAGGGTGCTAGACACTTTTAAATCCAATATTTTAATTTGCAATTTCTGGTGTTGCGTGGTTTGGGCAAAACTTTGAACTGCTTGGGCAAACTTGAGTAAAACTTGGTCTAAACTACTGTGTATGTAATTTGATTTTTCTACAAGGTGGGGGTGCCCACTTCACGCACTTCAACTCTCCTGTGAAACACACAAAGATTCAGGGTGCTAGAGTAGCGATGCCCAGGCCACTCGGTGAGGCTTTGCGTGAAGCCTGCCAACTTGGCAGGTTGCAAATTTGAGGCATTTGTGGAAAATCTGAAATACGCAGGAATCAATTATTTATAAACATCATCATTAAATGAATGACCCTCGGTGTCATGGAGAGGGCGCTAGCTTTCCATGTTGCGATCCCGGGTTCGATTCCCGGTCGGGGCAAAAATAAGAGCTGTAGTATTCTAATAAAATCGTCACAGCTTCTACAGCTGTGTGACGAAAGAAAATATTATGCGGTAGAAGCATGCTAGATACGGCGATGGGAAAACGTCATTCTCGCCACATGTCTCCCTTATCTCCAGGCGTGGGTAATAAAAGCACACAAGGACCAGGTCTGGAAACATCGCTAGGTGGCAGAAGTCGGATAAATCCGACCTTGTAAAAAATACACATCTAGCAGTTCATGCGACCTTAATAAAGAAAGAATAAAAAAATACACATCTGTATATGACTGAATCGTGATGGTACAAAACGCAAAAAATGTGATCCACGCCTTCTTTTCCACTGAGTAAGCCTACGTGTGCCCAAAGAGCCAACGCCTGGCTTACGCGCCTTTTCAATAACGCGGGCAGCAGTTTGTCTTTTAGTTCTTGCAAGACGGTGCACAGATAGAACTCGCCACTTACATCAGTGGTGTCAAGGTCTTCTACTGGTGGCAGTGGCACGCGTCGTGGCTCCGTAGCATGCCCCGAGCTACTCTGCGCAACTAACGTCGGGAAAGAAAACTATTAGTAACCCCGCCGTTTTACAATAGGAATGGCGTTGTCTCTGGTGGCGGGGTAATGAACTGCGTGGAGGGGCGATTTCGTCGTGGTATTCGTGCCACGGACTCCTACTCGTGGCAACGACCTTGACAACACTAACAGCGTCACCACTGACCCGGCTGTCAATTGCTCGACTCCTCTCGGCGCCAAAGGGAATTGCCCGAATGGTCCGCGCGCTGTCGCGGCCGTGTCAGGGCCCCGCGCGGCAGCCACAGCTCACGGGGGAATGGCGTCTCCATGGGCCTGCGAATTACACCTGACCTCTGTTACGTATCTAATGAACTCCGACCCGCAATTGTGTATGCAGGGTCGGCGAAATATATAAATTTCAGGAGGGTAGTTCCATGGCAGGGCGTCATGTAATTTTTTATTGTATTTGAAGTTTTCTTAAAGACAAATATAACGGTATACAATACATGTAGTTTGTTCAACAATCGATCAACGCTTGAAATGTCACTTTGCGAAAACTGACACTTGTTTGGAATTTTTAAAAATGAATTCATCCATTAGTTTCTCAATATCGATCTTCATCTAACGCTGGGTACGAGTGCAAGATTGCTCGATTTTGCTCCATCGTCAAACGCAAGTTGTTGTTTTTTTCGACAATGATCTTGCAATATTAACAATCAGAAGAATAAAGCGCAAATACTCGGGAACAAGACCCATACACCATTCATTTTCGCGCATAAAATTAAGACCTCACGCAAATTCGCCGGATTTATTATTTTTCTTTTGAGAATACTCAAGTATATGACCTTATCGCTGTCTAGTCGATAAGCATCGAAATCGAAGTTTGAATATTGAATATTGCGTTTGGTCGATTTGGGAAATTATTTTTGCACCAGGTTGATAGTGGTAATAAATGTGTTAAATAAGATTTTTTCCAATTCCTTTCCAAAATTCCAGGTGGGTATATATACCCACCTGCAATATTTTCGCGTGGGTAGTACTATCCACCGTACCGTATCCTCTTCCGCCGGCCCTGAGTGTATTGTGGCGTCGTGGTAGCGAAATTACAACCGAGACATGAGTTCTATGTACAATCTGTTTAGTTACAATATATACAGCTCTGGGGTTACGTTCGCTAGTACCTGCGTAACTCCCACGCACCTGCTCCCCTTCTCTGAGGCTTGTGCATCCCCCATCTTGCCGCTTTACCGCGCCGGTGGCCCGACACCCGTGTTTGACACACGTGCTTTCTCTCGGAATATACACACCCGTCTCGGGCAAGCAGACACGTCTGCTCACGAGGTACTCTCAATACGAACTCCCTGCTCCTGCATCTGACCTAAGTTCTTTTGGCGGTCACGTGATCGCCTTCAGCCCTCTAAAGGCGAGGGGACCGCTAGCCCACATGCGCGCTCACCGGGCGAGCGGTGACCATTGCCTGCTCGCCTTGCGTCACGGGGAACACGGCTTTTTCCATTTTGTCCGTCCCATGTGGCCGGCAGCCTGCGTGCCCAGCCGTTTGAAGATCTGATCGTCATGTGATGACTTTACAGTATGCTCCCGTAGGCGCCCGCGATGATGGGTATTTCAATAATTTCAGCTGCCCTGCTTTCCACTTACCCCAAGTCGCTGACCGTTCTCCTTTACTCTTGAGGTAATTTCAAACAAGAACACTTAAAGTTCCATAACAAGAAAAAATATTGTTCGTAAATTCTGGATTACTAATCAATCAGCAAACTGTTACCCGCTCCGCTTCTGCGAATATTTTGTTCCGTATTCTCGAACCACCGATTAATTATATCTAATACCTTCCCCAAGGTTTCACCATTTTCCTAAACTCTTGAAGACGCTACTAATTGGATATTTAAACAAGTATTTCACTTTAAATATCACGACTTAATCTTAATGAGTTCATTACTTACGAACTCTAGCCAGCTTCTCCCAAAACAAAACTTGCCTCCATAGCAACCCATTACTCAATTGTTCGTTCTCATACAAGTTGATACACTTGTGCCAAGGTGTACATTTTCATTTCGTAACAGGCCAATAAACTTTTACTTTTACTATTACATATTTGGAAACTATGTAATATTAAGTAAATAAGAGGACAAACCATTTTTATTTAATATAGCAAAATTCAACACCACACGTACCACCAACTGCTCAGTATGTGTGGAACAATAATGCGTTATTAATAGGTAGAATCTCATGTAAACGTTTTGTTAACGGAAATGCGACAATACACCAGAGGTTACTGTTAATAATTAACAACCATTATTGTCGTTGCAGAGCTCTTATTGCTCACCCGCTTATCTGATCTGCGATACTGATAACTCAGTTGAGTTAAGAGTTTTTTTTTTGTTGTTGTTTTTTTTTTAATGAGAAAATCCCGACGGAGAACGCTTAGCGCAATTCTGTGAAAGAAAACAGCCGCCTTTCAACTGTTGAATAAATTTACATTCACTTGTGTGAACTTACTTCCACTCTTCTATACTTTTAAATAATGAAATTCCGAGACAAATGAATGAAGTTCTAGAGTTAAGATGAATGAAATTCTTGCGATGGTAAGAACAACTTATAAATTAAAATAAATAAAAGCGACAACTACCAAAACAGTTTGTAACTAGATTTTTCAACATGACTAGGTTTCTACCTTTGTTTTCCATAGTAGAATGTAACTATAAATTAGACGAAAAAAAATAAAACGACTGTAGAGAAGTAAACATAGAAGTTAACATTACGCATCGGCCTGAAGTGTCGTTGTCCTAGCAGGCCAAGGCTGCCGCCCGCGTGAGCCTTTTGAATGGAAGCGGTTTGTTTGTTTTGCGAGGCAGCGACCGCGCCTACGACGCTATTATACGAGGTGCACTCCATCACGAAGGGCATTCACGTCTCTGGGCGGGTTGGCAACCCTCCCGGGTGCCAGGAGGCGCCCCACGTTGGTCCACTTCGCTCTTTTGGGGGCTACCCAGCACCGTCAGTGCTCCCTCAACCGAACGGGCCAAAGCAACGAATAAGGCCACTAGCTTTCTTAACCTCTCTCTTCCACTCCGCCCTTCATTATCCCTCCGTATTCCTTCTGCCTCCTGTCCTTGGAGATGGCTTTCATTCACTGTCCCTCCCACTCCCGTTTCTCACCAATAGTATCTCTCCTTATATCTTATACTGGCTTCTCCCTTATTCTCATATTTCTCTTTCCTATCTCCCTGATTATCGCTCCTCTCTCTCTCATCTATCTCTACCTCAATCTCTCGCTTGTTCCCTCTCTCACTTCCTCTTTTACCCAAACTATTCTGACTTTCAAAGCATTTGAATGCACCAGAGAGCATGAACCTGCTTTCGTTTAAAAAGTTAAATGCAGCCCCTTTCATTTTTCAGTTATCCACGATACAAAAAACAATGAATATTCCACAGAAAATGAAGTAATAAAATTGCATCATCCATCGATTAATGCGCCGCGACTCAGCGCATTTTGATTGATGAATTGAATTGAACTGAAGAAGGAAGGATTTTTATTGAAGAATAGCTCCAAAAAAAATTCAAAACTTATTCTTTCAAAGTTAAATTTGACATATTTTCTGACTCCTCGATACAGCAGTAAAAAAAATCATTACACGACGAAGAAATGGGCAAAGTTTTTCAAAAGTATATAGCTTCATCCTTCATAAATTTACACACAGCCTACGCTGCCACAAAGCTGCTAGAAAGCCACTACACACAGAACAGACATTAAAATAGTACAATACGGGAGATCGGAGCTAGTTCGCATAGTTTTAGATTTTTGAGTTTTTTTTCATTGTTTCTGTTATATTTACTGTAAATCTTATTTTTGCTGATGGTAGTTCAATTCCATGGCCCTCAAACCGGTCAGACACCATTATGAAAACGCTGCTTTCAATTCCTATAAAATATGTTTCCCAAAAGTTTCCAGCAATGCTAAGATGACTAACACTAAGGGCGGGAAACGTTGGCGCACTTGGAACGGTTAGTCGGCATCACCATGCAATAATTTTGACATTCTCTTATACTCAGTATTGATTAAATTATACAAGTGCTAATGCTACAAATGTGCCATTTTATAGCATCACTAATTATTCTTGACATCAAAACTATTGGTTATGGACAAGAAGGTATGACTAAAATAAAATTGTAATAGTAAAATCAAAGAGTAGTAGGCACCTACATTCAACCTCTCATTTGTTCCAAAGTCAATATGTTTTTACATTTATTCATGGTCGTATTTATTTTTCATCGGAGACGAGGCAGATGATAATTGTTATTATTAAAGTATAAGCGGCTTAAATAATCATAAATACATTATTAAATAAACATCAATAAATTATAATGGTATTAAATGAGTAATCAAAAACTGACAGCATTAAAATTAACTTTTTCTAATAATCAAAATTATTATTACTATGAAATCGATAAAAATAAGCTTTATTTAGTTAAAAATAATGAATCATAAATTTATAACTAATCAAAAACAGACTAATTCATAATCATCACACACCATAATTATTTTATTTTTACATACTGTAATATTAAATTTTTACAAACAAAACATTATTTTGAAATTAATTGGAGAATCAAATTTTTCATAAACTGTTTCATCTACGACATCTATGAAAATTTTCACCAATTTTCTGAAAATAATATCTTAAAGATTTCACCTTTATATTCTTCCTCCTTTTCTGAATTTTAGGAGAGTTCATTTCAACGAATGGTAAAGAATACTTTATTGTATATTTTACATGAAAGAGGATAGAAGAAGGAAGACATAGATTATGCTTTTGCATTACTTTTAAGAAATTGTGTCAAAGAAAGTAGTGATGTTAGTTCATGTTCAAGTAACTCCAACTCCAGAATGCCAAATAACTCCTACAAAGTTTTGAATACAATGTAGTCACCATATCAGTTCACTCAACAAAAATAAAAGATTATGGCCCATGGACGTAAACACATTAAGTCATCCCATGACAAACAGCTATTGAAAATACTGCAGTATATTCTACTGCTACTCCAAAACAAAATAACTTTCGAAAAAATATTACTCATCAATAAAAAACAACAGAAAATCGGGGGGGGGGAGGTCCTCATGATTCAATGTTTTCAATCAAACTGAAATGATTGTGGAGATGCATTCCGGTGACCTCGTCACACAATCCAGGCGAAGCGCTCTGCTGCGTGTATTGTGAAAGTTAGCCTCGGACTCCCTCATTTTCCCCAATAATCATTTCTAAATTTTGATGATCTTCAATGTTACGAGTCGTAACATATTTAACCGAAAAGACAAGAATGAAGACGTACGAGTACAGTAGAATACTATTCAAAGAATTCGATATGTTAACAGCTTCCGGACAAACACATGTGCAGCAAACTCATGAACTTTGAACAGTTGTATTGATGTGGCGACAACAAACAATTGAGTAAGTCTTATCTAAGGGATGACCAATCTGGAATTGACACAAAGACGTGTGCGGTATAGAAGGTAATGATTCTGATATTTCCATTCACAATTGTAGACAAATAGCGCTTCAGAATTCGTCAGGTACTCAACAATCGGAACTGTCATTCACGATGAAGAATGGGATATCACTTTTGTCATTCGCCTTGAATTTATTTCGAGAATATTCAAAGAACTCGGGAGGACTATCTAGTACAAAAAGTTTTATTTTTTATATAATACCAAGTAGCTAGGAAGAAGGCCTTTAAGCCATTACAATACCTACACCCGACACCGTTCTAAACTTTCGAGTTCTGGTGTTCACCCCCAAATGGTCTCTCCATCAAATCAGAGCCGCGGAAAAGAGACCATTAAGGTACGTCTGAGAGAAAAAAACCTGAAGGGGGAAAAGCTTCCGTCAGAAGTCGAGTACATGCTAATCGACCAAACTAATCTTCTAAACTACTTATTTATTTCCCGGCGCGGACGTCACACATTCTCCTTCCAGTTTTTGGCCTCCTCAGCACCTGCAATCAAACAGGGCCATAGAAAATCGTCCGCACCATCGCCTCCGCGCTTACTTTTCGGACACTCACTCCCATTTGCCCTCTAATGTGCTTATTTAATTATTTGATGGTTTACTTATTTGTTTATTGATTTACTTATTAGTTAATGACTTATTTGGTTATCAGTTTACTAACTTAACTTAAATTACTGATTGTTTCATTAATTGTTTACTTATTAACTTATTTATTTCCTCTCCGGTCTTGGTTCCGCCAGTGCTGTTTTCCCACTTTAATTTCCGTTCCCATAAAGGTCCGAACCTTGTCTAGAAATGTTCCTAATACTTTCAAGAAGTGAATTATCGCCTAATATGTTCTGGGTGAGCGTTACGTTTCTATATTGGAAGTACATACATTAACGGCACGAACTGAAAATGTCAATATCTTTATTTGTCCTTAAAAAAATAATTATTTTCAATTGTTTGCTTCGTACGCTTTTGTTAGTAATTTCTCTAGATCTTCTCCAGAGTTCGTGCTTTCTCCATACTTTATTCTGCATTGCCTTTTGTATCTAAGTATCGTAATGCAGTCTTGACACCCTTCAATGCCTCTGGCACTTTTGGACTGCCGTCCCACTCTCCGAAGGCACTTTTACTCGCGTAATAACACACGAGATGCTTTCGGTAGCGGCATGGCGCAAGCGGCTAATGAAACTGATCGCTTTTCCGCTCCCTCACTACCGACCTCTCTTAAGACGCCGACATTTGCTGCGAATCTAGAGACTCCGAGAATAATGTATAGTATGTTTCAATGCTTTCCAATCAATCGATCCTATTCACTCCCCAGACTTCCCCATAATTCATAGCAGGGACAACTAGCGATTTAAACATTGTCACCTACGCATCTCCTGACACATGCATAAAAGACAAATTACTTTGACATTCAATTTACTTTCGAATTATCGTTTTAAAAGTACAATTATTTTATTACAGAAATTCTAAAGAAACAAATTTGTTTTACATTTCCCCTTCACATACATTACCGCAGTATAATCATACGAAATTTCACAAGAAATATAAAAACTATTAATATTAAATATTGTCAAAGGAAATTATTAATCTATTCAACAAAATTTCACGATAAATTAACTCAAGTAATTAATTAATCATGAGATGACTTTTTAGTATAGGACTATTTCGAAAGTATTGTTTGCAGTTGTACGCCAAACCAACCCTGGTATCACGAAACACAGACATTAGGCGCATGTGTGCAGTCTACAATCACCAGCAGTACACAGAAAGGCACTGTGCCCACTGATGTACATTGTCTTTACAGCGTCAATGGTTCAATCGATATTTTTCTGTCTCCCTCGATCCAGCTACTTTAAGCCAGTCTCAACAATAAGGAAAAGTTGGATGTGTAAGGCGATATCCACAGCATGAAGGCTACATTTGCACGTAAGTTAAGCCCCGTTTCCTTCGCTGAGCTATTGCTATTGCCTTATTTAAAGGCGCTATGCACGCCAAATTCGATGTCCGATTTAACCGCTACATAGCGGAGGCCTTTTGTATTGTATCAAAAGCATAAGAATACACCTCGTTGGTTTCCAATTGATACAGTACAATATCGCATTGTGAAATTCGATGTGGATGTTAGGGTAATGGCAACAATGCCACTGCAGCTCATTTACAGAAACAGTTTCTTTCGGAAATTTCAATGCCGACGTAAGTGTAATAAACATTTCTCATATTTTCACTCTTTATCGTGAATACAAGTTGAATCGTAATTTCATTTAGATTCGTTTACAAAGCATCAAAATGGGAATTCGAAGTAAATATCAATAAAATATATCCAAAATCTACATTTCTCTGTTGATAGAAACTGATTGTTACTATACGCAAGGACCTTCTCAAGCAAAACACCATATAGCATTTATATTCACGTGTTAAGAAGGAAAGGCCTTTTGATACTACCCGCATTCTCAACCAATCCCGAGCATTGTGCTCAAATGTACGTTAATACTTCCGGCTGACGTCAGTACGGTCTGGCTCAAGTTTTCAGATCTGACAAAGAGGTTCGAATTTCTCCCGGAGAAAAATGGAGTGCGGCGAAAGAAAGAGCTGCAGATCAAGTTCAACAAAATCCGCCTGAGTCATCAGTGGGTTGGAGAAAACAATAATGGAGTACTTGTTTGACATTTTTTATTTGATTTTTTTGGGAGAGGTGTTCATCGGTGAGCAATGAATCATCAAGGGCAATCAGCCATCACTGTTAACACTCACAAAATACGCTTCCCCAAAACTTCTCCGAGCTCTATTTATCGTTTTGGTCGAAAACTGCTACCTACTACCAACGTATCATGTACCTAATAGAAAAAAACTTTTTACATCGATCCTTAGTGGCGAGTTTCGAATCCTTTCTTTCAAGGTGAAGATTCATATCACTCTTTAACACAATGTAATATAATAAAGATCCCAAATTTATTTAAGATAGTCAATAAAAAGTTTATTAAAATATTTCTCATAAAAACAGTTAAGGAAATTTCACAGAAACACTATAGGATATCGACATTTCGTTTTATTGTACAGGAGCTTGGACCTACATAAATTAATAAAAGAAGGAAATCTAGATTTGCTTTACTTACAATGCATCAATAAATACTACTTACAATGCATCATGTGACTTAAAATTTACATTATGAGTTTTGATGGGAGCGGAAAAAATTTCATGTCAATCCGAGTATCCACTCTGGTGAGTGTTGGGAGTGAGAAAAAACTCAAGTGTTGGGATGTTATCTAATCCGTAAAGAAATTTATATACAAACGCCAAACACGCTCTATATGTATCCGTTACTCTGAGTCTGAGACGGTAAAGGAATTACTTATTGGTAATAAAAACTGAAATACAATGATTATGATATTTTTACGTCAGAAATGATTCGTAATCTCACGCGATGAAATTCTCACAAGGCTTCTACATTTTCACCCCAAAGAGGCGTTTTGAGATTCGGAAGGTATACCAATGGCTTCCTCATGTCATGATCGGAAAACAAAACATTTCGGTCAACTAAACATCAGACTGTGACATGTGGGGTAGCATATAAGTACAAACATCCACATGCACCGCCCCATCCAGCCCAAAGGCCCTAATCGGTGGAAACGCAGTAACAAGTTCTACCGCAACCCTCTCCCCGCGAGCGCCGCGCCGCGCCGCGCCGTCCCAGCTGAGGCCGTCCTCTCCCGGCCTCGTCCTCAATGTTTCTTCTCCTCTCGGCGGGGGGAGGGGAGGGGAGTAAGAAAACTTCTCAGATTCGCGCGGCAGGGAAGGCCCGCCGCGGCGCGAGCGGTCGCCATGGCAACCGCAGCGCCTCTCGGCCCGACCACGCACGCGGGCAGTGGGTCGAAACGAAGCGGCAGACTGGAATGTGCAAAACATTCTAGCAGGGAATGTAGTTCACGGGATTTGATCGGAGTGAGTAGAAACAATTAAACCATTAGTTTGCCGACGTTTCGGAATATTTTTATTGCATCCTCAGGGATAGTGTAAAAGGCATGAAGATAACAATACACAAATCAATATGCATATCAATATAATCATTATGAATATACAATATACAAATTAATAATATGATATGCAAAAATAATACAAGATGTTCAAAATTTACTAAATAATAATGGAAGTTGTACAATCTCTCAGCAACATTATTTGCAACTCAACTACACAAGGAGTTGCCGCAGCGCAGGGGCCCATCCTGTATCCGACTCGGGCCAAGGCACCAAAGCTGACGAATGAAAGTTCCACTACAATTCAGTTGTAGGGTCAGGATCTCGCGTTACAACCACTCAAACATATATGCATCCGGTCAAGAAGGTGTTTAATTAAAACAATAAAACAAGAAAATTCAAAACTGAGGAAATACTGGTACATTACATCACTACTTAATATTATTGACAATTGTAACTTGACTTATAATTAATGACGGCAATGAAAACAACAATATTGGTTTCTATCAAATGAGGATGGAATAAAAATATTTCGGAACGTCGGCAAATTAAAAACTAACGGTTTAATTGTTTCTACTCATTCAGACCAAATCCCATGAACTACCTTCCTCATTGCATCATGGCCATGAGTTCTACAACGGTTATTTTGAAGCAAGTTTTCAAGAATGATTGAGTATTTATTGGTTCCAGACGGGTCAACTATACTCCGATTTAAATCTAGTGATTTTATCCGATTATATTTGGCCTTTATTTTATAGATAGAAATATTCAGCCGGTCCTCCACGTTGTAGCTCCGACACAGAAGCTCCATCTCTAGCTATCATGACGTACTGCGCGTCAGCAGAATAATTTATTAGTTTATTCCAACGAGAGACCGCCGTGTGAACGCTCCGATACCATACTTTCCTAATTGAGAGTTTCAAAAGATTTTTCTCATCAAGGCTAAAGATGTAAATTATGATTTCCGAAACATTGCTATTTTAAATGTCAATTGTGTATTATACATTTTAATAAATTGCATACATATTTTATATTTTTTAATTTGATGTACATCTGCTATACAAAAAAACTTAATATTTCTGTCTATAAAATAAAGGTCAAGTACAAATTTATGACACTGTTACATATAAGAAAGAAGGAAAGAAAATAAACTTAAATGTAGTGACCCTTCAAAATCACGAGCTGGAAGGAGAGAGGGAACCGGCCATCCGGTCGGGAGCGTCAATACCAAACATTCAAGTAGTATCGAAGCTCCCGATTGAATGCCAATGTCGCCCTCTCCTTCCAGCTCGTGACCTTGAAAGGGCACTACACCTCAATACTTGAGCCATTAGTCCCGTAATGTACGCTCGTTAAAATTCCGAGAGGTGGTGATGACCCTCCCCCCGCTGAAACAAGAGATCAAGTGCCGATCTACATGTCGGCTTGACCCCCGGGAACTCCCCCAGCGGGCACCGCCCCAAGCTGGACAAGTTCTAAGCTCGCGACTGGTTTCTCGTCATGAATGGTGGTGTAGTGCATATAAGAGTGTGTGTGTGTGTGTGTGAGAGAGAGAGAGAGAGAGAGAGAGAGTGAGAGAGTGGGGGGAAGGAAAGGACAAAAATGAGGAAAGTCGGATCGCGCTGTTGTGATACTGCTCCGGGATTATTCTCGTATTTAATAGAGAAACTATCGAAAACTGCCAATCAGATCTGCCAGCCCCTAGAATTCTATCCTAGACAGTGATTGAAATCGAGGTGTTGACGTAGAGCTATCGCAGGCGATTTTAATTAAAACTAAACAACACATATGCACTAGATACACATAATAAATTACACAAAATCAATTTGTCCCATTTTCATAAACCACTTTCAAAATGTTTTCATCTTTAAAGTGAAATTTCATTTCGATCGTTTACTGTCGTAGAGATGTCCGCCTACCACTGCAGAAATACGACCCCTTCCAACCACTTAATCTTTGTAAAATACAAACGATTTAATTCACTTTTGCGGTACTCTTTTAGGTGATTTCTTTAAGAAATGCTATCTCGCTTTTGAGTAATTTTTATGGTTTCTATTTAATCTGTTTTCTGACAATTAACATAATCTGGGAAATCATTCGTTATCTTAATGAAGAGTCCAAAACGAACTCTCAGTAAATTTTTTCGAATTTCGTTTTCCAAGCCTCTCATTTATTTCTCAATTATTGACATCGCCTCACTTAATTTATTATCCATATCCTCTACTGATTAGATTTTCATCAAAGGGACTCAGTAATATCAGCAATTCAAGGGCAAAGAAATCCCAATTAAGTAACATACAAATAAATAATAATTTAAACTTTAGCCAAATAATTTGTGAATTTGGATAATCGGTGGATTCTTTTTCTATTCTTTTTTTCTCTGGATGAGATGCGATACAAACCTGAACTACTAACTGATATCTCATAATTATTTATCACATTCTTAGAAATTGACATTTAAAAGGGCGAATGTGCGAATAAGATTATTTTGAAGCTTTTTAGATTTTCTCATTAAAATCTTAAAATAAGGGAAACTAATTTACTATTACGCCATTTGTGAACTTCAACAAATATAAAAGCGAGAGAAGCGTGAAAAACGTCAGAAGTAACCCATGCGCCGTTGGCGAAGAGCCTTTCTCTTCTCCCCGTGACCTTCGTACAGCGAAGTGAGGAAACGGAGACCCCTTGGGATGACCCTGAGCCCTCAGGCTTTTTAATTATTGTTGTTGTTATTATTATTATTACTTTTTTTGTCACTTAAATCTTAATTATATATTAATAAATACGGCCACTCTCAAATTAAATGTTATCAAACATCGACGTGTTGCCGATATCGCATACCTAATTTGAGAGCGAACACGAAGCAAACCATAAAATGCAATTTAGCAGTTATATCGCAAACTCACGACCATTTCTCACTTTGTAAATAAAGTCGATCTCTAACTATTTTGTCGTGGTTTTTTTCGCTCCGCATGCGCGCGCGCTTCGGCCCATTCGGGAGCTGTGTGCGTCGCGTGCGCGGCGGCGGCGGCGGCGGCGGCAGCGGAGGCGGAGGCGTCGGGACGCCGCAGTGCGGACGCGCAGCGCCGAGCTACTCCGCGCGGACGGCGGCGCCCAGCATCGATCTCGGGGCCGCCGCCACAGCCGCCGCCGCCGCAGACCCCGACCACTGCCCCAGACGCGCCGTCCCCGCCTTCCTTCCCGACACACACCCCCTTCCCCACCTCCAGGGTAGAAGTTTGAGCGCGAGGAGTCTCTAAGTAACCGAATGTGTTTGGGGGTACACATGTTAATCTGGTAGGGATCCTTTACATCATTGTTTCAGGACACGTTTTTCTCTTTCAAACCGGCTTAGTTCAGGACGACAACTGTTGACACCTCAGCGATACGAACCGGGAGGTCCTAGGGTTCGAATCCTCGAGGTTCTAGAATTCGAAGCGGAACTTTCAACACTAGCTAAATACCTAGGTCTGAACTCAAGTCCGTATATAGACTCTAGGCATAGACTCAGGGTCTCAAGGAGAATTTTAGCCGGTAGGTCTGATAGTTTTCTGTGGTTTCCAATCAATACAACGCGAATGTCAGAGCAGTACCGTACAAAATGGACCACGATGTTTTCATCCTCTTCCTTGTCCTCACCTCTCCTCTTGAAAGCACACACCCCATGTACCACATACCCACATATGTCGAGAGACCAGTCGCTTAAATTTGTCACGACTTGGGTGGTGCCCTTCTGGAGACGGAAATCCTTTAATCTGTCTTGGTCGAATAGACTGAATGGTTTTAAAATCAAAGCAACATAATAACAAAATACGATTTTATAATTCTGTTTTTACAGAAAATCTTTCCTAATTTCATCGAATTCAAATTGCTCCACTCTTTGAATTTCAATGAGAAGGCAATTCAGTGCACTAATAGACATTGTGTTAGACATTTGTGCAAACAAACTGTAGGATTTAAAACAAATTGTAAAATGTAGGTTTGTTCCAAAATTACAGTTTTCTGTAAGAGAAAATATTGTCATAATTTCCTCACTATCCTTTTAATGGAAATTAAACGAATTTGCTGTGAATGTCAGAAAGAAACAACTTTAAATCTTTATCTCTTAGCCATTCCCTTTTAACAGATGATAAACTTTCAGTGTCATAATTTGCCCATCGAAAATGAAACAAAATTAGTTCGTTCCTGAAAGTACAGGTGCCTTATTCGGTTTTCATGGAGTCCGTTCTTTTCTTGCCTTTTCTTGCATTTAGCCTCCACTGCATCTACATTTCCTACTCTCCCGGAACTGAACACGATTGCCGCTTGTGAGACTGGGTGGCGAGCGCCGTGGGCGGTGGTGCTAGCTCTTGCTAGCTCGGAGTCCTGGGTGTAAAAAGCCAATTCTTGCCGGAGCTCCAAAGGCGCTCGGCAACGGCGCTGGCATGGGCGCTGGGTCCGACGACACCGCGCATCCTGCGCGACACCGCCAGTTGCGGCGAGCGACCCGACACTGCTCCGTAACTCTAGCGCCAATGTGATGCTTTTGAGAACTATTGCGAGTCAACGATCCCGGTTCTGTCTGTTCCACGGCGATCGGTTCTGTCCATTCCTGTTCCTCAAATATTTTTTAATGATCTACTGCTTTCAACAGAAAAAAACACTTGACTGGATTTTGTGTAACTTGTGCTATTTTAGTTGCATTTTACGTATTTAGAATTGTATTTTCACAGTTCATACAGTTCAAATATGATTTTTAAATAGCTTTATTTTATATCAAAAGTTAACAAACTAACAATTAATTTTTTCTAGGGCAGAACAAATTGACATATTCTCGTTACAAATATTTGTACATTTTAAATTTCATGTTAACGATACATTAATTCAAAAATTTTAAATCTGAAGGGGGCCTAAGCAGAAATACCTTCTGGATCCATCACTTCATGACCATCTTAGAAAGTTGGAAGTCACGCGCTTTGCTGGGCTGAACCAGTCAACGAGTTGAACGGGCGGAACGGGCAGAATCGCGACGGAAGGCTGCCTGATCCGCTCGTAATAGTTTCCAAAAGCAGCACATTGGGGCTAGAGTCGCGGAGCACTGTCGGCTCTGTAGCCTCTAGTGACACCGCCCGAGAGGCAAACAGCGACATACATCGGTCCTATCTAAGCAAAGGACCCAAGCGCGTCCCCTTTACCTTCCGCATGCTGCCCCACGGCACGCTCGCTATCTTGTGTGAGCAAGCGGAGGCTGCCGAACGTAGAGGGGAAGACTGGCCATCGGCCGAGCGTCACGGGGGAATGCAACGCCGAGACTGCCTCCCAATGGGTCGGAGCGCAACGGACATATTGAGTGAAGTCAGTGCCGTGGCGAACAGTGTGTACGTTTCTAGTGCAATGTAGTGCAGCGAGAGTGAATGGAATGAAGGAATGGTTTTGAATGTAATGAAACAAGTATGATGCGTGAATGAAAAAAAAATAATAAAAATTAACCAAGAAAGAACAATATATAGTATTAAGGAATTTTTTTAAAAGTTAGGTATGACAGAGAGCTTAAGTATTACCTGTACAATTAGATTAAGCTAAAATTAAGTTAGTTTTAGTTATTAAGAAAACTTCCCCGTCTTAGCTGCTTAAGGGATAAGCAACATACTGTAAACCAAATCAAGAAAATAAATTCCCGCCTCCTCAGGGGTACTGTGGAGGGGAATTCCTCTCGCTCTTTCCCTCCACGCAGTCGTTCGTTGCAGTGACAACTTCGCTTTGAGTCCAGGACGAGGTACATTGAACGTGATATTGGCTTTATTTTAGTAGAAGATAAATCACAGCTGTCGCACAAAAGTTTGGAATTGTGCAGGTCAATATCCAAGTAACAAGCAAGGAGGGAAGTTTGCGTTCAATTAAATAATAATTTTTCAAACCACCCATCATAGGACCCTGTGCCGTTGTGTTCACAGCGGACTCTGTTCGCTAAAAGCAGAGCCATTTTTGAGAAAATTTAGACGAGACATGATGTAATGTACCCCAAACATCAAATTATCCGTTTGAAACACGCAGGGCCTTGAGTTTGTTTAGATCCATCGCGGAATATAATTTTGGCGAAAATCATCCGAACGGATTAAGCGCTAGCTCTGACGACAGATACTCAGATGGACGGACGATCAGACAGACGGACGGACGGGAATCAACATGTTTGTACGAAAAAATTGAAAATATTAGATTGAACTGATTCCTGATTAAGTGAAATGTGTGTGCAATTATGTTATGTAATAACGTCGACGTTGGTACATCAAACTCAATGCCTATTTGGATCGTTTTTCATTACACCCAGCTGCGAAAAAGTATTGTTCTTAGCGTACGGAGAAATTATTTGCGACGCAATCGAAAATTTCCAAAGGATTATGAGTTCAACATTTCGCTGCAATAGAGCACCTGACAAGCGTCGGTAGCTCTCTGTGAACCTCATAAGCCAAGGGAAACCTCGGAACCCAACTCTGGCCGGTCCGTGCTCGGGCGCGGGAACTGCGGCGGTGAATTTGTATGAGGGCGCTGCGCACGGCGCGCCACAAGCCCCGAGGCGCCGGCGCTGCGGTGAAAGCAGCCGTGACAGCGGTGGCGGCGGGGGCGGGGACGGGGCAGAGCCTCCCAAAGTAGCCCGGAGGGAGCAAACTGCAAGAGGGCGCCAGCGCTCGGCGCTGCTCGGGGGAGGAAGGCAGCGGAGCATCTGCCGCAGCGCACAGCGCCACGGCGCGGCGCGGCGCGCGAGCACACTACGCAAGCAAGGGCCGGGGCGGTCTCTGGGGAGAACGAGCGAGGAACAATGCACGAGTTTACGGCCAGGTTGCTTCCCCGCGGGGGAACGGACTCGCAGAGCACATTACAGGAAATTCGCTGTTTTACAGGACAGGAGAGGGAAGGCATCGATGTCTATCCAAACTACGTTCTCGTGTTACTGAATCCTTTCTTAAAAATCAGCATTTCAAACCTTCCACAAGAGAATTTAATTGAGTTCTTACAATAATAGACAGCTAATAGTAAAGTGTTTTTGAAACAACTGCCCACAGTCAGCTAAAACTGACACCCTCATTTAGTTCCGTAATGCATTGTTCTCTCTAGATGAACGGCACTTCTGGCACTACTAGAGTAAGAAAACTGACAAGAATTATAGATACGAATGATATGACAACTACAACAAAGATGCAGTTGAATGTGACGCTTCTAAAGGCTCATCACTTGAGAAATGATCAAATAAGAGTATACACACACTAAGGAAATATATAATTTATTTCTATTTAAATAAAGGAAGTTATTTTAATGAACGAATATTCCTTAAATCTTCCACGAGTGTGATTTGCCAACTCGAATACAATAATAATTTGTCATAAATGAAGTCAATTATAATGAAGAGAACTAAAATATTTCATTATATCCCGTGTTCAGCTGATTCTTAAACGCATAAATCTTATCGGCATGAATTCAACCACGTAAGTCGCCAGTGCTTAGCCATACAGTGCCTGGACGTGTGCAGCCATATTCAAGTGTCCCTGTCGGAACCACACGCATACGAATTATGTGTTTCCTCTGCATCTCGACAAAATGACAGAGGGAGGCGCTATCTGGCATCCGACGGCAGCTGGCCAGAGTGGAACGCAGTGCCTCGCTCGTGGCAGGGAGAGAGTGAGAGCGAGAGAGGAGGGCGTGGCGAAGGGAGACGGGGGAGACCGGAGGGTGACGCGTGAGGAGCATGTGCATATGCAAAAGGGATGGCGGACAGCGGGGCGTAGATGTCTTCCATTCAGAAGCGACCACGGGATTGTGGTGGTGGCGGCGATGGCAGAGGCGGTAGCAGTCATAGTGAATGTTGAAATGTTAGTGATGGTTGTGGTAGTGACGTAATGATGACAGTTAAAATGAGGCCCTCTGCTGGAAGATGAAAGCGAAATGAATGTGTATTCTCCTGCAGTCAGATATTAATATATTTTTAAAAACAAAATTAAACATTAAAGTTGATTAAGATGCCTGTCATATACACCCTACACATCGTAGACATATTTTATATGCTTATCCTCTAGAATATCTCACTCGTGTTTCTCCACTTTGTGTTATAATGTAAATATATCGTACTATTTACAAATGGTCAAGTCCAATATTTGCTCCTGGTCGTCAATTTGCTCCACACTTATCCGTATCTTATCATCGTACTCTTTGCACAATGTTTAGTATAAATTCATCTCTATCTTTGCCAGCCACACTTCCTGAACTATTTGTATTTCGGCAACTGTCAATACCCAGATTGGGCTCTTTTATACTTACTGAATCGCATAAGTTACGCTGTTAAGGATGCTCTTTAGTATTGTAATTTCTCAATTTCATTTAGTTTCTCATCACATAAAAGTATAAAAATTGAAATATAACAAATGATCCTGATACCGCCAAAACAAAATAAAGACGAAATTACACCAAACTTACAATTCACTCCACGATATGTCACGTACTTCAGTGGTTCTCATTGTTCTGCAAGTACACTTAAAACTTAAGTTGAAAAGAGCCACTACAATAGACCTCACGCATTCAGCTAAGGATCATAAAGCTTTCTTTTAAAGCAATTTTAAGTAGCAAAATGAAACAATTTCATTCGTCACATTAAAATGCAATGCTTTCTTTCGTAAAATGCATATGTTTTAAAATAATCATCTTTTTTAGATTTAATATAACAATTCTTTCGAAAAATAAAATCTAAATATTGCAAAGGGTTTTGTGACAATGTTTGGGAACCACTGATGTATTAGGGAGTTTCTCGAACGGTCAGCACTATTGATCTTCTGCTCATGCGCAGTTCGAGTTTCGCATCACTTCAGAGCATCTGCAAATGCGCAGACGACCGATAGTGCTTAACGTTCGAGGTGGCAAAAGCTCTCTATTCTTATCATGAATCAAAACTCAGCAAACTGCATCGATAGTTCAGCGGCGTCAGTGATGCCTCTACAGCATCGTTGATCAAAAGGTTGTAGGGTACGACATCGACGATGGTGGATTTACCAACTAGCTACACAGTTCGGTCGAATTCAATTCAGTCGGAGCAGTACCTCTACTAACGCGCACGATATTTTCTTTCTCATCCTCGTCTGTCATCTCCGCTTGCACACACATCCACTACACAACCTCTGTCGGGAGCTTAGGCTTGTCCCGTTTGGGGCGGTGTCCCGCTGGCGGGGAAATGCCGCACTTCCACACGTTCACCCGCACCGGATCTCATGTTCTAATAGGGGTGGAGTATCGCCTATGACATAACATCCCCTACACTTACGGGACTAAATACCTTTTGGTTGATGGCTCGGTTGATTGATTGTTCGTGATTCCCGACGCGTCAACTACTGAGGTCTGATGACCCGTAAGTGTAGTATGTGTTTTTCCTCGTGAGGTGGCGGTGATATTTTCCCCGCTGGATGAAGAGATCCGGTGCCGACCTACCGTCGACTAGCGGGGTTTTCCCCTCAACCAGGTATCTCCCACCAGCGGGTCACCGCCCCAGCCGGGACAAGTTCTAATCTCCCGATCTGTCTCCCAGCATGTGTGGTAGTGAAATGCATGTTAATGTGTGTGTGTGTGTGTTTAAGGGGGAGGATAGGACAAGGAAGAGGAAGGAAAGATCGCGCACTGTCCGCGGACCGTTTGTTAGGGTACTGGCCTTCGCCTGGTGTTGATCGGAGGAACCACGGGAAACTACCGATCAGAGCAGCCGGCCGCTAGAATTCTCCTCTAGACAGCGACTCAGTTCGACCTGGCTGACAAACTAGTGTCGAAAATCTTGTCGCCGTCGGAACTCGAACCTAGGACCTCCCGGTCAGAGGAACGGCAGTGACATCAGTTGATGCACTGAGCCATTTCTCCCGGTTTGATGGCTCGGAATCAATACTGATTCACTGAGAACTAAATAAGAAGATGATCAAAAACCGATCCTCAGGGTTTGAGCATTTCGACAAACAGAAGCCCCACTGCGGCCAACGTTCCTGCCGTCCGTCGCCCTGCGATGTTCTCCAACGCAAGCCAACTGCCCCCGCGCCACCCTGCCACCCCCACGCCTCCCAGCCACCCCCACGCCACCCTGCCACCAACGCGTCTCCCTGCCACCCCCGGGCCACCCTGCCGCCACCACCACGTCACCCTGCCACCTCCGTGCCACTCTGCCACCACCATGCCACCCTGCAACCCCCGCGCCACCCTGCCACCTCCGCGCCACCATACCGTACCTGCGCCACCCCCGTGACACCATACCGCCCCTGCGCCACCCCTGCGCCACCCTGCCACCCCCTCGCGGGCGCGGTCCACGTGGCGCCACGCGCGGCCGCGCCGCCTGCGTTCGGTTGGCGCCCGCTGGCGCTGCGCGGCGCGACGCGGCGCGGCGTCCAAATTCACCAGGCGCGATTTATGGCGCGCCAGCCGCGCGCCTACCAACAGAGCGCCTCTGCAGGGCAAGCGCGCGCCCGCTTAGTATTCATGTGCGCTTGGAGAGGCGCTACAGCCTTATTACTCTTTCACGCGCTTAAAATGAAGTTGCTTGCTTTCATGTTGCGATAAAAGTTAACCATTTTACCCATTCCAGGACTAGGTGACTGTAGTGGCTCATTTGGAATGAGCCTCTCAGTCACCTTCTCTGTACAGAGAAGCAAATTTCACAATCAATGTACCTACATCCAAGTGGGTAAATTTTAAATAGTTTCTTATTAAAAATAGGCACAGGCAGAATTTTAGTTCAAACGACAATTACTCACAAAGAAGAAATTAGAGGAACCTACTTGTTTTAAGGATGTTACAAATTATGTTAAGCATTACTATAACATTACTGCATACGGCTAAATGGAATAGGGCTTGGAGTTACAATAATGGACCCAACCAAAGAAATCATGAATTTCAAACTCCAACAAGTAGTTTAACGAGATTTCCGAGATCGCTAAAGCAGTAGTACCGTGGTGGTCTTGGACCGAAGGATCGTGGGTTCGGACCCCGCCTCGGACATGGTTGTGTGTGTTGTTTATGTGTAGTGTGCTTGTGTGTCCCTTGTGGTTGGCGTCAGGAAGGGCATCCGGCCGGAAAACATTCGCCAAATCCGAATAAAAATGGAGGGTGTGAAAATTAATAAAAATGAGCCCATTAGCGCCGACCCCCTAGTAACGGGAAAAGAAGAAGTTTAACGAGACTGTAGGCGAGATCTCCAAGATATCTTGCCCCTTGCACGATCTTCAAGCATTTCATAGAAGACGGCGATTGGATTCCTTACATCTAATGTATTCCCTCCCTCTCCTTCTCTCATCCTTCCCACCAAGAAAGAAGCACGGAATCAACAAATTAAATGAATTTGAAGTGAAAAATTAAGAAATTTGAGATACGTTTTCGAAAATATTCTTGCTTGCCGTTTCCGTGAACTACTTCGTAACTTTCTTCAGTGTTCTATATTATTAATATTCACAGTTTTAATAAGTTGTAAGTAAATACTGTTGTTAAATTCTTTTTTCACTACGTTGACGCAGATACCTCGGCATTTAATATCCGGGTGGTTCTGTACGTTCTCTTCTTACCTGCAAGATGAGAAAATTTAGAAAAGAAGCTCTATGAAAAAGCTGCACACACTCATTGAATTCACTAAATCAGTATTATTTATACATATTTTCATTTTGTTGTCCTCAAATTCAACTGAAGGGATCACCAGCAAAAGGTGCTAACTGACATTTTCGCCGCAAGTTACATTTCAATGTAGAAATATCAATATTTTGATAATTAAACGTTTTTTGTGGTTCCTGTAAAATTAGGTTTTTGTCAGTTAGCACCTTTTGATGGTAACTCCTTCAATTATTTTTGTTTTCATGTCTCAAGCCGAAGCACCGGCTAATCAGCAACTGATATTTTTCTGAAGTTTACCGTCAAGTATTCGTAGTTACAGATATATAGGGTCTATAGATATATAGAGATTTCACCAAACAATATATTTATTGAGATATTCGAAATTAACTTTTCTAAATTCCCTACTTCTTCATATCTTCTACAAACATTGTTTATTTTGGTAATAATTTAATTAAATTCTATTTTATTCTTCAAACTTTAAAAAAATCGTTATCTTCTCTTCGATAACTATGATCTCATGCGCGTATGTTTGATCGCTCCGTACGACGAAACGTCGACTGCTATGGATAGATGGATCGGAAATCGCACAACAAAACGACCTAATGAACAAAAGACGGACGATAAGCGTTCATTCTATTAATTTTAAGGTATCATTCAAATTTAGTATTTATACAATCAAGTAGGTTAATATGAGCAAATGATAACCACATCTAGGCCCATCAACCTTTTTTTTATAAAGAAAATATAATATTTGGTTGAGTAGAAAGATCACCCTTTTTCTTAACCAAAACCCTTAGTGTTTTAAATGTATAGAGATAGTATATATAGTAATATATAGTATATATAGTAATATATATACTATATATAATACTATATATAGTATATATAGTAAAACTATAGATGACGTAAGTTTAAGATGTAATGGGATTAAATACATAAATGTTCAGTAATTAAATTTGTTCAAACAATTGTGACCCTGACCGGGATTCAAACCCGGGTCTGCTGGTTTACGCCCAGTTGCTCTACCCACTAAGCTCCCGAGACAACCAATTCTTTGAACATGTTCTTAGGTCTGATGTATTGCCCGTTGTTATATATAGGTTACATTGCTAACAATTATATAAAAGTTTAGTGCGAGCTTTTATTTCAATAACAGTTTACTCAGGGCGTTTCGGTTATTGTACGCAACCCCTTATAAACACAAAAATGTGTGTCACAGTGAAATGAAAGCTTTCTATGAACACTTTCTCTTCGGCACAAAAAGACCTATTCCTTGGGGTTTGTAGAATACAACTTACCGTATGTTCTCGAATATACCCCGCCCTCGAATATTACCCGCACCCTAATTTTACGGAAAGTAATGTCAAAAAAAATGTGCTTGACAGGTCGCGATCATGCGACATCCAGCGGCACGACAGAGAAAGACGCGAAATGCCGTGACATATTCCATCGTAAGTACGGGCTATGACCCGCCACGTTATAAAAACCCGAAGAATAAACCATGCCTCCATGTAACCACGTGCATCACGCTTCAAGTTCGCGGTACCGACTTTGACGCGAATATTACCCGCATCCCAATTTTCAGCTAGTAATTTTTGAAAAATATATGCGTGTTATATTCGAGTATTTACCGTAATCACGAATACATATTTATCGTCCCTCATTCGTCCGCGTCCCAGTCGGCCCCCGCGGCGCCGCAACGAAGCCGGGGGCAAGGGCTGCGGATTGCGGTGGCGACGCCCCGGGGGTCCACGCCGCGAGGGACGAGCCGCTGGCAGGCACCGGGCCAAGCGCCGTGTCCCGGGCAGCGCCAGCGATGCAGCCGGCCGCGCTCCACTTTCCCCGCGAACCGTTCGCTGCTGCAGTCTGCGCTCCGGCCAAAGGATTTTGCCATGCACCAGTTGCTTCTTTTTTTACTTACTCGTTTGAAGGACACGGCAAAAAATATTAGTCTCGAAATTCTTAGGAAAATTTCCATGCTCTGATTTGCGAATCCATCCTGTACGAGTACAGTCGTTTCATCTAAATACTTGAATGTACGTTTATGTTCGAAAGATCTCCTTAATTGAAGCTGATATATCGAACGTTTATAATAGAGTTGCTTACATGACTGCCTGCATCCATTTACTGGATATTGTAGACATCAACATTTTTTTACAAGTAATTTTCACAAATGGATACATATATTGCAATGCCAAATTTGATATTAAATTCAATACGAATTAATTACTTCAGGGATTTTTTTTATTTATTAGTAATCACAATAATAAGACAATAATATTAATATATTTAGCAAGGATCTCTTTATGAGATGGGATATCTCTAATATGAGGTTGGAAAGCAGTGGTTAGGCGGTCATGGCAGATACTACTAGTAGTTGAATAAAAGTCGTGAACAATATGTCTGATTCTTTTGTTTATGAGGCGCAGTGCAGCAACCAAATATATTGGGTTCGAAATAAAGTAAAGTATAAATAATGAAATGAAGCAGAATCAAATTAGTTCTAAATAACAAGAACGATCCATCAAAACAACACCGATGAATTTCTCATTTTAACTTCATGGAAGAGCTCTTCTGTGTCTCGTTGAAATTCGAGGGAAGCTGTTTTCTTTTTCGCCCGGAGCTGCTTCAACCTTGCAATAAGTATCATATTATTTTAACCCAGTCTCCTTCTTGCCTTTATACGACTTGAAAATAGACGCGGGGCTAAAAGTAACGGCGAAGGAGAGGAAGGGCGAGGATGGGTACGCGGAGCGAGCAAGGGAGAGACTGTGGAGTGAGGCAAGGCGACAGACTGTGGAGTGAGGCAGCGGTGCGGGTCAGCAGAGCGGGTTGGTGGAACGGGCCGTCGAAATGGGTTGGCGGGGAGAGACGATGGAGCGGAGCGCCTCGGCGAGGCGGGGAGGAGGGTCGCGGCGGGGAGGGCGGGGCGATAGCAGAGCGGAGGGAGACGGCGCGCCGCGTCGCGTCGGAGCACAGCGGGGCGAAGATCCACGAGGGGATACTTTCGAGGACAGGAGTGAGACGGAAGGGAGAGGAAGGGTGGATCGTGGCGGGGCGAGGAGGGTGTGGCGGGGAAAATCTGGAAGGAGCGGGGCGTGGGACTGGGCGGGGAGCGGTAGGGGAGCTGGGCGGATAGCGGGTCTGGGAGTAGGACGGGGAGCGGGGCGGGGAGCGGGGCGGGGAGCGGGGCGGGGAGCGGGGCGGGGAGCGGGGCGGGGAGCGGGGCGGGGAGCGGGGCGGGGAGCGGGGCGGGGAGCGGGGCGGAGGCGAGGCGGGGATCGGGGCGTGAACGGGGCGAAGGGCGGGGCGGGGAGATAGGCGTAGGGCGGGGCGGGGAGCGGGGCGGGACGGGGAGCGGGGGGAGCGGGAGGGAGCGGGGGGAGCGGGGGGAGCGGGGGGAGCGGGGGGGAGCGGGGGGGAGCGGACGGGGAGCGGATGGGGGGGAAGGCGGGGAGCGAGGAAAGGAGTGGGGCGGAAAGCTGGGCGGTGCGGAGAGCTGAAAATTTTAAAAATGGGGCTGACCGGGACGGTCCAAAGGAGGCTTTAGGAAACGGTGCGGAGAGGAGAAGGGCGGGGCGCGCAACGTAGTGAGGGCGAGCAACGAGGGAGCGGTCGGGGTCGATGCGAGGCGGGACGGCGCCTGGCGACGGGCCGTCGCGACGCCGCGCGGCGCCGCGCCACTTTCTAGGTCAGCGGGCCGCGGGGTCGTTCCTCGGCGTCGGCGTAGGCGGCGCGTGCGACCCCGACGCCTCGCGATGCGCCTGCCTCGGCCTCTCCTCACAGGGAGGCAGCCTCTGCCCCACACATGAGACAGCGCCACACAAAATGAAGGCATCCTATTCACTCCACGATCCAACTCAAGATTTAATTGGTATTTGCCCTAGCACAAATATATTAAGAATTCTGAAAATAGAAAATTAATCTCCCTCTCTTAAAAATAAATATGTAGTCTCTAAAAGTATCAGATACTGGGTGAAGTCATGAGGAGGAATTATAAACTGAAAAAGTAAAAATGAAAACTCCTTAAAATAGGCAAATGGTCTAGGATAAATCACACTGATAGATGAGTCACACGCTGATAGATGGGTCACACACTGATAGATGGGTCACACACTAGATGGGTCACACACTGATAGATGGGTCACACACTGATAGCTGGATCACACACTGATAGATCATTATTTCCCTGATATAAGTTTTATTAAAATCATAATGTTGGTTAAATTCTCATTTGTATTTCTGTTCATCCGTAACTTTCTTTCAAAATGGAGAGCATAGAATATTATTCTCACGGTTTTCCTCCATTACATTGCAGAGATATCTGGTTGGTCGACAGCAAATCATAATTTTTACTGTCGTGCAAATGTTTTACACTTTGAAATAATTTAATGCAATGAGCAAGTAATTTTCACAAATATTGTATTCACGAGTGGTAATTTCTAATTTATAACTTCTGATTACTTAACCTGATAAACAGAGTAATTTTGGATCAAGACATTTTTAGTACTACATATTTTCAGTAGAAATGCATACAATTTAACAGGTGTAATAATTATTTTCTTGAAGAGAAGAGAATGTCACAGAATGATTTCCAAAATAAGGCAGAAATTCAAGCAAGAATGTCCCAAAGCAGTTCATTATGGAATCGCATTTGCTTCATTTTCAATGGGATACTCTGTTCATTTTATAATTATTTAGCTTTAATTCTTCAGAAGATTAAATACAACTGGTTAATAAGTGAAAATTTTAAAATACTTACTGTATTTTAGGCCAAGTACTGGAAACTCAAAATATCTCTTTTCACTTAGCTTATAGGATAATCTTGCAAGAGAGAAAAATAAAACTATCCTCTAGGAGATACTCGTAAACCAGGTGAAAAAATATTGTTAATGCCGTCTTAGTGCCTCTGGCACTGTTCTTCTAGCTATGCACATTAAGATGAGGCTATGAAACTTTATGTGAAATCTATACTAAAGATGGAGAATGTTTAAGATATTTGTTCTCCAAATACCCTGAATTTTCTGATGCCAAATTGAAAGCGAGACATTTTGGCGATCTGATATTTGTAAACTTCCGACAGATCAAGACTTCACTCAAACGATGATTTCAGCATAAAAAGTTTGGAATCGGTAAAGTAGGCCATTGGAAGACTTCTAGGAAACAACAAAGATCCGGATACTAAAAATATCGTGAAATGTATGATTATGGCATTCAAAACTCAAGGTTGTAAAGTGAGCTTGTAAGTCCATTTCTTATCTTCCCGATGTGGACTACTTCCTAGAAAACTTGGGATCCTTCAGTGAAGAGCAAAGAAAGATGTACCTCAAGACTTAAAATATATTGAGAGATGCTGGCAAGAAATTAGGACGTGTCTATGTGGCTGGGTAATAACGCACAAAACTTTGGGTACCCACAATTGAAAACGGACATCGAACTTGCTTTTGAAAATCTAGTATTTTAAACTGCTAAACATGTATTTTTTGAGTTCAAGGGAACAATAAAAAATCATTCTTGGAGAGATAATTAATATTTTTGCTCCTCATAACAGAGTTCATAACCCAGCCTCTCTACAATTGCAAAAAGAAACTATGAATTAGATAAAAATGTTGCGACTTTTGGTTTTAGCACCCCAATCCCATACGTATCAGTTTAAACATAGTAAACAGTTTTCTGTTTCTTTTTTTCAGAACTGTGTCATTGTTAAACAATATGTATGGTTCATGGTTCTTTCCAGGCTACACTCCAATCATTTAACATAACTTTGCACGTCGTATAAATCATTAATTATACTTCACGAGAAACATTCTCCCGTCCAAGGAAAATGTACGCAAATATGTTGAGGTCGCAGCTGAGCGAATTCGAGACGAGTTCCTCAAAGTGCCATTCGAGGGCGGAGGAGGTCGAGGGGGGTGCACAACGAGAACGGAGCACCGCCGAGAATCGATCGGCGGCCAGCGGGTCCAAGGCCAAGGTCAGCTGCAGCGCTCTCCCCAGCCACTGCCACGCTCACCCTGTCAAAGACATTGTATGCCATGGGAAAATTCATGTTGGATGAATAAAAGCACACTATGTGATCAAAAGCATTTGGACACGGAGGCGGTGGTGTTATGGTTGGTCGTGTTTTTCATGAAGGGGGCTTGCACCTCTTGTTGCCTTGCGTGGCACTATGGCGGCACAGGCTTACATTGATGTTTTAAACAACTTCTTGCTTCCCACTGTTGAAGACCAATTCGTGGATGGAGACTGCATCTTTCAACACGATCGAGCACCTGTTCATACTGCACGGGCTGTGGCGGAGTAACATGACAATAACATTCCTGTAATGGTCTGGCCTGCACAGAGTCCTGACCTGAATCCTATCGAACACCTTTGGGATGTTTTGGAACGCCGACTTCATGCCAGGCCTCACCGACCTACATCGATACCTCTCCTCAGTGCCGTGAAGAATGGGCTGCCATTCCCGAAGAAACCATCCAGCACCTGATTGACAGTATGCCTGCGAGAGCGGAAGCTGTCATCAAGGCTAAGGGTGGGCCAACACCCTATTGAATTCCAACATTACCGATGGAGGGCGCCACGAACTGGTAAGTCATTTTCAGCCATGTGTCCAGATACTTTTGATCACTTAGTGTAAATTTATATATATATATATATATATATATATATATATATATATATATATATATATACACTACGTATGAATACGAAGTTATTGAACAGAATCTTTGTCAAGCTGTACATTCAGTCAAAAAAGACATTCATAGCTTGCTCAAACTACACTCGAATTACATATCGGCTATGATAGTTCAGAGGCAGCATGGCCGTTGCATCTGCGGCGCCGCTGACAGAGAGATTCTACAATAACGGCAGCGTATAAGCGACTTTGACAGTTCTCTCGTCACGTGCTCTGCTAGGTCATGCGACCTGCTCCGAAGCAATCAGCTTGCGAGGATTTGTTTTCTTTCTCAAAGCCAGGGTTCAGCGTTGCTGCTCATCTGTCACGAAGTCGCTCGAGAAGCACGCAGATCCCTCTCATCAGCAATATCAGTGCAAATGAAATATGCCCCTACCGATGCGTGTTAGGCCAGTTGGTGAGTGACGTCCGAGCGCCTTGGTTCGAGGTTGTGAGTTTCGTGATGGCTACGTCCAACACATCGCGCGGAGCTGGAGTAGTGTTAAAGATCCAGGTTCGTAAATTTGTGTATCGTTTACGCGAATAAGTCGAGGCAGAAAAGGCGGACAGCGGGACAGGATTACAATGACGGACAGCGGGACAGGTCGACAATGTTGCGTCTGCACTGCAGTAGGAATAAAGAACGAAGCCACCTCGAGCTGACGCATCAAGTTTTCAACACGGCTTGGGAGGTGATAAGGTTCGGTTGTGGCGAAGGTCATGATCACGATGTCAAGACGTGTCATCGCCAGTCGGTAGTGCTGAATGTTTTGAGATTTAATTTACCTGTCATGTTGGTGGTGCCATGTGGTTAGTGATGTGTGGTAACAGCGCATCGAATTGTCAGAGTCTCTTATACGTTATCGGCACTATAAGGTTCGTGGGCCGATGATGGAGGATTTTCGACACCCGCAACATGGTTGGATTTCAGCCACTAGAGGAGAATTCTAGCGATCGACGCGAAGGCGGTAGAGAACTGTCGGGTAGCGAAAAACAAGAAAGACATATTGACACAACATCCACTCTGCTGATATTGCGCTATATGTAACGGAAAACCGATTGAGCTTACATTTCTTCTCTTTCATTTTTTGTCTGCGGCAGGAACAAGCAAAATATATTGATAGCAATGGCAGAGATGGAATGGTGGTAAGATTCTTAATATTCACAACAATGCAAAAAAAATGACTTTTTAGTTTCTCGCCTCAAGAATTTTACTTGAAATCTAGTCAGAACATTATACCAAGATATTCTCGTATATAGAATTCGGAATTTCATTTAAAATTTAAAAAAGAAATAATATTGACAAGGTGTAGTAAATCTAAGATATTTTCCTTACTTTACGATATCTGAACGAGAGATTTTCTGAAGTTCTACAGAAACTACAGTACGACATTCAGCGACTATTGTAATCGTCAAGTATGTATAAATTACATAATCCGACCATATTTCTTCTCAAATGCTTATATTTAAGTGATGTTTTAAAATATCCATTGATAAGGGTTACGAAATTAGGCAGAAAAAAATCTTGTGCACATTACACTTTTCTAATGTATAATTAACAAGTATCTGGCGGAAAATAGAGCCAGAAGGAAATCACTAATTTACTTAAAAGGGTTGGAGTAGTAACAAATTAAGCCACGCTAGCCGCAGCAAGCCTCCTGCTACTCGCAAATATTAATACGTCTATTTATGTCGAAATATGACTCATTTTGTTACTGCAACAAGCCCTTCATAATATGAACAAGACATTAATAATAAGTCACGTATTCACAAACATCGAAATGTTAACAATTATAAATAGCAGCAGGTTTGTTGTGATTAATGTGGCTTAGCTTCATACTGCCCGAAGCCCTTCGTTTCTTTCAAGAGGTAATACAATCGCTTTGGCGAGTTTTGTTAAAAAAATATATACAGCATAGACAGAATTTAAAATCTTAGTATTCATCAAGTATAGTGCGATAGCCACTGCATGTTGCTTAAATCCTATTCGCCACTAACGTTTGTGATTTAACCGAACAGCTTCAGCAAGTGCTAAACGCCTGCACTGCAGCGGTCCCGTAATACTCTCGCGAAATGCGGGTTGCCGATCAGCAGGTCGTAGGGGGCTATCGTTGGTTGGACCGGTGCGCGCTCTTGCGGCCGACCTCGCCCAGTGCGTGAGAGCATTGAGGCAAAGGGGACGACGCAGTCGTAAAATCACGACGCATCTCCCCTTTATGGTCTGGCGCTGGCCCATTAAGAGACGTCCCCGCGCCGCGAGAATTACTTGCTCGCTGTTTAGTACTCGCTTTTATTGACGAAGCGAGTGGCTGTTGCAATGTTATGGTGCGAGGGTCGCGAACGCTATTTGACGCATGGAGAACAATGAACCCTATTTCAGTCTATGGAGTATCATCGGGTGTGAATTTCGCTCACACGCTTTGAATTCGATGAGTTGGACCTTGGACATATGGTTCTGAAGTAATTTAAGAGTGTCCATAGATTAACTGATTACGATAAAATTTATAGAACTCTTTCGATAAAGTATTTTTTAGAAAGGTCTTTTTCTCCTACTCACATCTTCCTCCGATCACACTGGTGAATGTAAAACTTATTTCATGGGTTTTGCATTATAACATATACAAATTTTAATATTAATTTCAATTTAGGAAATTTTGTTTTCTTTTCTAAGAATAAGTATTCTTCTTTCGAATTTACAGTGACTTCGCCTAGTGTTCAAAAATACTACCAGCCTCATTCGTACAAGTTTATACACAACGACAGGTCCACTAAAATTTCCACACATATAAACTAAAATTATAGTCGCTTTATATGAATAAACCGTGAGCTATACTCTCACCAAATGAAAATTATTAAAAAACCCTATTTTCATTATTTCCAAAGAGCTTCATTAAGAAAACGTATATGTTGCTGAAGGAATCTTCAGAAATTGATAGCGAAAACTGTTTTCTCTATGGCGAAGCCCGCAGTCCCAACGATGACGGCCACTTTCTCACCGCTGACATTTACATTCTTTCGCTTTCGAGGGCTGGTGAGAAAGAAAGGTCATTGCCGCTCTCTGATATGGAAGAACCGTGTTCTATGGAGTACTCTCGCCGACAAGAAGGCGCCTGAGAGCGGCGTAGGTGCAAAGCGAGCTGCGCATTACGTGCACCGAAACGAGGAGTAATGAGGAATTCGCAGGCAAAGGACCTCCGCAGCGAGAAGTGCATCTAAGAGGTAACGTGCCAAATGAAAGATAACAAGAAGAGCAAATTCATGAAGGAACCTTACCAAAGGATCTTGAGAAAGCGTTTGAGGAGTAATATCATTACTTTAAATGCCTATGGTTTATTCATTCAATTATCCTCTTTACTTTCTCACAGTTATTAAAAGACTACGCTATTGTGATCGCAACCCTTTGAATATTTCATTGAAAAAAACGCGTATAAATGTTTAAGAAAGTACGTGTCTGAGCCAAAAAAAAAAAGATTTTTATAAATCACTTCCATGTGCCTATACACTACAGAAATGCGAACACTTTCCAACTCAATTAACACTGAGGTAAGACCGATTTCACAAACTCACATTTGTTTATTGTGCACATATAAATTATAGTATTGGCCCAAAAAATTCAGCAGTGGGTACTTTTGAATGACTGTGCGCACTACTGAGTGTAAAACGAGGAAAAATACATATTTATATTATTGTACGTGTGTTTTAGGGTAAAAGGAATAAAATTACGAGAAAGCTACTTAAAGTTTGAACAGGGTGTACGAAATTCAGGCGGCTAAGCCTCCCTTGAGGAAAACAACACGTTTTAATAATAAGCTGTGCCTTTACGAAGGTTTTGTGATTACACAATGTTGCGCACACGACAATAGTAAGCCAATTCCAAGAACGCATTTAAAGCCCGACCTACTAACGTTGCTTGCGACATGTGCTGTCGTGGGTCCACGCACGTTAGTCACGAGAGCAGTTTAGATATCATCGGAAGATGTGTATCGTATTTCCTTTCAACAAGGTCAGCTTTTGCAAAAAAATGCACGCGTTGTATTAGCGTCAGTGTGAAGAGAATAGAAAGCTGTGAACGTAGTATTCGTAATACCTAATTCTGCTCATCATTACAGAATGCATGCAGAATTTCAATCATTTCATTCATTTGGAGAAATGCTACAACTTAAGTATGAGCTCACAATCTGTTCAAAGTAGCGGTGTCTTCCGTTCCATTTCTATGCCTTTTCTCCGATAAGACCTTTGAAATTATTCGCAGTTGGAGCTTGCTTCGCTTTGCTCTTTTGAAAATAATTCGTTGTTTTCAAAATAATTAAAAATTGCTTTGCTGTTTTGAAAATAATTCTTTGGTCATCTCTTTCGTTAGAAATGACAGAGGTGTATATCAACATTACGGCGGTAAAAGTTACGTGGTGAAATAGTAATGAGAGTAGATAACAGTTATAAGAGCTCAAATCCATTTTATTTATACGAATAAAATAGCATTACGAAATGCTAAAACTATTTTACCCCATGTTATTGAATTCGGTTGGGAAGCATACTCTTGAGACAACATAGATTAAATTGAGAAGGAATAATTGCTAGATTAGTAGATGTGATAACGATACATGCACAATAGATCTGTGACAAAATATAAGCTGATAGAACCGCCTTCACCTGGAACTCACACGTCTCGGGAAGGTTAAAACTGACAATCATGTCACTAATTTCCCCAAGACATTCGGGATACGCCGTTCAATTAACTGATTACTTCGTGTCTCCGGGCGCATCAATAGCACTTTTTATCACGGGAGGTGGAGGTGATATTCCCCCGCTCATGAGACCCAGCAACGACCTACACATCAGATTGCGGGTTTTTTTCCCAACGACGTTTCTCCCACTAGCGGGGCATCGCCCCAGCTGGGACAAGATCTATGCCCCCAACTGATCTCCAGTCATGAGCGGTAGTATAGTGTAGGTAGGTGTGTGTGTGTGTGTGTGTGTAAGTACGGGGTGATGTTACGAAAAGGAAGAGGAAGGAAAAATCGCGCGTGTTACGTGGCCCGTTTGTAAGTATACTGCTCCGGCGTTCACTAGATGATCGGACAAACCAGAAGCTAGTATTCTCCTCCAGACAGCGGCTGGATTCGACCTATCTATCTAGTGCCCAAAATCCTGCGACCGTCGGGACTCGATCCCTAAAACTTCTCGGTCAGAGGCACTCCAGTGACATCAGAACCCTGAGCTAAGTCGGTGCACGCCGTTTAAAATGCAGGTCTAAAGAAAGGAAATCCAGATCTAAGCACATAACAAAAACAGCAAAAAAAGGTTTGGTTTCATTAATTTGAAGACTCCCATTCCCATATACTTGCGTCTCAGAGCATTAAGAGTTACGTCAACATAAGTGACCGCGCACAAAATTCTACTGAATTTGAGAGACAAAAGTCGTCCTTTACAACGTTTGAATTTTGCACACTTCTAGAAAGTGTGTTACTAGAAGACAAGAACACATGTCATTGTGTAGTAATGGCCCATACTCATGCGAGTAAACATGGTAGTAAGTACTGTCTGAAAGGTTGTGGTCGTGGGAACAGGGCGGCCTTTCTGCGCGGCGAGGCGAGGCGAGGCGAGGCGCCCGCGGGCCGTCCGCGCACGTGTGCGGGCGCGCGCAGCTGGGCCGTGTCCGCGCCGCGCCGCGCCAAACCGCCCACGCGCCGCGCCGTGACCTCGCACGCGGCGGCGGCGCTGGACCACCGCGAGCCCATTCATCTGCCGAAAACGGGTCAGGGCCCCCGCGAATCGCCGCCCCGCCCCCCCCCCACCGCGCCGTGCACGCCGCGGGCCCTCCGACGGGCTCTTCGCATGCGTCTGTCTGTCACACCCCTCTCCCACTGCGCCCCGCACGTGTCATCCGCCTCGCTCACTGTCACTCCGCTTCGCTCATCCTGCCCTGCACGCCCCGCCCACTCCGCCCGCTCACCCCGCTACCGCCTGCTTCGCCCCGCAACGCCCTCCTTGCTCCACGACGCCCCGCCGCGCCTGCCTCTCCGAACCTTCCTCGTCCCCTTGCCCAGCCTGTCCCGTCCAGCTTGTACCCCTTCAGTCCAACCTTTCTCGCCCACCCGGCCCTCCCAGCCTTCTACGCCAAAACTTGTTCCGCTGAGCCTCCATCGCCTAGTCTTCCCCACCCATCCTACCCCGCCCAGCATGCTTCGCCCAGCCTGTCTCCCCCAGCCTACCCCGCCTAGCCTAACCCGTCCAGTCTATCCCGCCCAGCCTACCCCGCCCAGCCCACTCCTCTCGGCTTTCAGCCCTCCAGCCCAACCTGTCCTGCCCACCTGGCCTTCCCAGCCAGCTCGCCCAGCCTTCTACGCCAAAATCTGTCCCGCTGAGTCTGCAATACCTAGTCCGCCCCGCCTAGCCCCCCCCCCTCCAGCCTGCCTAGCTCAGCCTCCTTCTCCCTGGCTGCCAGGCCCTTCTCTGCTATGCCTGCTTGCCTACCCGCTTTCTACGCCCCGTCCTGCCTGCCTACCATCTCCGCCCAGCCCTCTCCTCCGCCGCGCCATCCTGCGCAAAATCACGTCGCCCGTCCTCGACCCACCCCGCGCGTTGCGGGTCAGCGAGCACCAATGGCGCGCCACGGGGCCGCAGACGCCGACTCCTTTCGCCGCCTGATGGCTATCGGCAGGCGCGTGGGCCGCCCGCCTGCCCGCCCGGCGCTCGCCTGCCCTCCGGCGACGCGTTCGCTGCGCGCGTGGCGATTTAGGTTAATCTCCTCCGCGCCACTGGCCCCTGGGGACGGCTCCGGGAGGGGAGCTGTGGTCCAAAGCTCAATTCAGCTAGGGCTTCCCAATCGTGGAGATTTTCCCCGAGTCGCTAACTCCTCGAAATTAGAATGGCCTGCTTTTATCTGAGAATTCTCTGTGTCGTGCGTACAGTGTGACCAATTGTTTTGTTGCTAAATAAGTGCTACTAGAGGGCTCCAAAGCGCAAATCGTGGGTTTTTCTGTAAGAAAAAGCAAAACCGTTAGAACGTAGCTGCAAATGCCCCGTCAACTTCGATGCGACCAACCATCGTTTGCCTTACTCTGAGATCCCACTTGGGGGAACCATGGCAGTCAACTCCGTACCACTGCCCCTGGGGACGGCTCCGGGAGGGGAGCTGTGGTCCAAAGCTCAATTCAGCTAGGGCTTCCCAATCGTGGAGATTTTCTCCGAGTCGCTAACTCCTCGAAATTAGAATGGCCTGCTTTTATCTGAGAATTCTCCGTGTCATGCGTACAGTGAGGTGCGGAGAAATCAAACCCACTTTCTTGTACAACTCAAATAGAAAATTAAAGGAAACAAAATAATTCAATAAATTGAAGAGAAACCTCTCGTCTTGTTAGACAAAGCAGATTGCCAATAAACAACGCATCGTCATGAAATTGGTCGTCTACACTTCAGCGCCTGCTGTCACGCTGCTTTGTAGCAAAGAGGAAATAAATGGCTTGAGGTGCAAACAGTCCTTGTTCAGGAAAGTGCAACAGACTTGACATCGACAGTGAAATGCTTTATTCAATCGTAAGCGAGGCTGTTCACGTCGCGTCCTTTCGGGGCTAAACTTTCTCCGTCATGAATTTATGACTCTCATTTTCGTTTCATTATTTGATAAATTACCGCTAAGAAAACGAAAGTAAGAAAGTTAAAAAGATACGTTTAAAAACTTTCTACACCCGAGCAAACGTTTTGCAGTTAGAATCATTGTTTTAAATTTGAAAAAAAATACTTGAAATACAGAAAAAATTGCTTTACGAAAATTGCGATTCAAACATGAGGTTGATGAAGTACATTTATAAACTGAGAATGATATAACGGTAGTATTGAACTTTTGCTTTGTTTACAAGGATTTGGCAACCTTGGTTTTGGGGGAGGAAGTGTCCTTTCTACATTACCTTTACTTCACTATTTTTTTAATTACAGGGTGGCTAGTGAATATGCACTGTATTTATTTTAGCAGTACGGCGCCCATTACGCAGAGTAGGGAGTGAAAGAACAAAGAACTCCACACAAATCTTTTGGAAATGAGGTTTTTAGTCAAATTGTCTGAAAATTTACTATGTTGTTCCTTGGATCATATAAGTCGTTATGGCCCTTAAGCAAAAAAAATATGTTCTTTTTGATCTAATGTACATGTTGAAACGGAAATCGTGTCGATATCTCTGATGAAAGTAAGACACATATGTGCACTCAAAGCATATTCAAATGAAACTTAAATTAAATTAAAACAACTTAATTTAAATTAAATTAATTACTTAAATTAAAACAACCATGCTCGTTAAGGGTACAGCCTTATTGCGTATGGTGAACACACCAGTTTCTATAAAATCTCCAATGGTAAAATTTTAATAGGCTGAAGCAGTTTTAATGTTCAGAGAAATTCCTACCCGGTTTGAAGATGCACTATGGTCTATCCAATTTTCCACGATCCTTCGCATCTAATGTTAAACATTTCTTTTGAAATGACGCTCTTGTATTTTTTTTAAAAAATGAAAAACATAGCGAGTGGTATATATTGTCCAAATCCTTTTTAATTCCCACTCGACTAATTTCAATTACAAGTTTCTTATCGACATTACAAGAAGTCCGTTCCACTCCCAATAATTTTACCTTAAAGGGAAATGCCTATTTGGAATCGCATTTCATGAGTTTCTCTACGGGAGAGGTGATTTCGAAGATTAATTATTTGATTTCTTGTAAACAAAATAAAGTTTTGTTGGAAATAGCTCGTCTTTCACGAAATCGAATACAAAAGTGTTAATGTGAGATTGTGGTGTGTGATTCTAGAGACTGCACAGCACAAAATCGATGAGAATACGAATCTTTACAGAGGTCTTTCAATGCTTTACTCTTAACAGTAAGCAATAGAGTATAAACTCTTTTTAAACTCATAATGGGACATTTAGCATGAAATATAAAATTACTCGTATAATTTCTTCATAGAATAGAGCAAAGGACGCAAATGCAAATTGCAAATTTAAACGTTAGAAATAATGTGAGAAATAATGTGCTGTTGGAAAACCCTAGTTTGCATTTGTAATTTGAAAGCTAACAACAATTGACAAATGTGCAATTGTAAAGATACTTCAAAGCATACAAGGTAGAATGGACCAGCTGCACTGCACTGCATGTAAGTCACCACACCGAGTCGTGTGGTACGTCCAGCACCATCCACGTGTTGGCTGCGCACGCTCCTAGTGCGTCAACGCGTCTCGAGCAGCGTGAAACCACACGCGTTTCTCTCGCAGCTCCACGCGCCGTCCGCCACGCACTCGACCCGACCCGACTCGACCCGCCCCGGTCCCAGCGATGGTCGATCCCAGCGATCCACACGACGTTGTTGGTTCGAGCAGATATTAGTTTACTCCGCAGGCACCCTCCCTCTCCGCCCCGCCCCCCACGACCGCAACTGTGTGGCTGTTGCTTCCGCCTCGGCGCCGCTCGCCGCAGCCTCATACGCCGCAGCCGCCGCCGCCGCCTCAACTCCGTTCGGATCCCCGGGACCCCGACGTTATTGCCGCGCCGCCCCACGCCGCCGGCATGTTTGCTGCCGCACATGCAGCCGCTTCCTTTGCAATATCCCCCCGAGCAGTCACTTTCAACGGCAGGCCCCTTCGACACCTCCCACCTTTTTATTTATTTCACGACCTCTTAAGGTTGATTGATTGGTGTTTCCGGGCGCGTCAACTACTTTGGTCATTAGTCCCGTCAGTGTAGTGCATGTTTTTCCTCGGGAGGTGGCGATGAACTTTTCCCCGCTGGATGGCGAGATCTGGCGTCGACCTACCATCGACTAGCGGGGTTTCCCCCTCGCGACCTCTTAAGGGTTCTGCCGCATATACCGTGTGTCGTTAGATGAAATGTGAATGCCTATTTAACATATTTTGTTTTTGAAAGTAACACGTTTATGATACGACTTACTAATTACCAAAATATGGTCAAATGCCAGGATGCAGTTCTTGTGTGATAAAATGAGCAGCAAATCCACTTCAATGGCAGGAGTTCTGTACAATTCATCTCACGCTAAGAAAATACCGTAGCCTCACATCCAGTCGAAGCCGTCTATCGCTGAGCAGCTTCCCAGGAGACCACCCATCGCAACCAACATTAACAAGCATATAATAAGCTTAATACCCTCGCGTACATCTAGTAAGAAAGTCACCGTTGCCAATGCCACGCCCTTTACTATATTTGACCGAATGATAAGCTGCAACTTAAGGAGTCGGCCATCATCGATATTGTTTTCATTACCCGAATATGAGCATATAATGAACTGGAAGTAATTTGAAACAGATATGGACAAGAAAGTTGCAAATGGTACTTGGTGGTCAGGCAACCCACAACACTCACATGACAAATTACGTATGCAATTCACCGCCTCCAAAACCTAATAACCACCTCCCACCTAGGAACATAATTCACACCTCAAATTGTCGTGATGTACCGCTTCCACCAGCCAAGCGTTTCACCTGAACAGGCATCAACATTAATGACTATCTCATCTAGCAAACTTCGACTAACGCAAGCAGCGGATCCGGGCTTGTTGACGCAGGAAGGCAGCCGAGCCACACACACCCCAACCCGTTCCCCGCTGCAGTCGCAGCGCTGCGCTGCGGTCGCAGCCATCAATCTCCTCGCGCTGCGGTCGCTCTGCGCGCGCAGCTACGAGGCTCTGCGCACGTCAAGCGCCGCCGCTTATTATTCAGCGCCGCCCCCACCCCCCGTCCCCACACACGCACTCGGCCCCGAGGGCGACAAACGAGCGCCCTTTTTCAAAAGCTAATATCTTCCGCGCACGATAGTTGTACGCCGGGGACGGAAAAAGAAATCCTTCACCCACTCGAACACCATGTTGCTCCCGACACGAGTTATTCTTTTTTAGGGAAGGTTTTTTTAAACAAGAAAAATGAATGTTTCTTTCTAAAAACGACTGCTTAAATGTCGTTTACTTTGTCCCTTTTGCTACATTAATGAAAATAAAAACGAGTTAAAATCTTACTTTGTATGCATGTGTTTTTCTATACGTTTGGCTTATAAGCTAATATTCAGGACAGTCTTCTTATGCTTCATGTATTTAGACCTTAATGCCAGTTTTCCCGTCGCGAGAATAACTGCCTCCATATTTGAACGGGCGGCCAATTTTTTTCTTCATTTGGGATTATATTGGAATATTATTATGGGTATTCTGTTCGAGGGCATACGTTGAATGTTGTCATATCAGTTGCTCTTTAATGTTTGAATTTTGTCCATTAGATTGAATATATTCAGTCGGTTCTGATCTCATTATTATATTTTCTATCAAAAATATTGTAATCAGCTACTGAAAGTAAGAATTTCATATCGGCGCTTTGTAGAATTGAGTTTGTCTGTTCTATTTATTGTCCAATTTTTGCATGCATACATTTGCTTGGGTAGTGCCATCGCTTTGTGGAATATGAATTGTGTGGTTTTTATGGTCTTGTTTTTTAATGATCTTATTGTCCAACACATGTTATAGAATATATTTAGTATAGGAAAGGATAAAATTTAATTGAAAATTCTCATTTGGTCATGTAGGACATTCTCTTTAAGGCACTCCTTGCTCTTAAAACTGTCTTCTTTAGAGTATCTGCAAAGTAAAAGATTTTCAGTGTGACCGTAGTACTTGAGAATAACATGACTGTGACAATTTTACCATAAAAGTCACACCAAGATGTAGACACCAAACCTAAGACCCTGCAAACTTGCCCGACCTACTTAATATTCTCTTAATGTGGGTTTCATGATTTGATTTTGTTTCTGAGGTCGTTCGACTCTCTTTCTGGCAGCTGTGGACGTCTAGCTGTACCTGCCTTCCTATACTCTTCCTTTAGTAATTTGTTTAAACCATAGTACTTAACATCATTTGCGGAAAAATTTTTCACACATGTTATCCTTCACTGGTTGAGGGTGTACGAAACATTCGTCCAAAACAAAACATTCGTCTTGGTATCATAGCCCCAACGAAGCACAGAAAGATGCGGTGGGTTGTGGATACTGTCACGGAAGAAAGGATGCAAATTGGAATCTCGCGTAAAGCATAAATTTTCCTCTCTGTGGTTTGACTTGGAAGGCAATGGAAAACATCACCTATCAGATGAGAAATTCCATTTCATCATTTATCCTTACATAGTAATCGAGTAAACTGAGTCCGTCCGTCTCTCACAGTTAGACCCCTTCCATCAATCTAAACATTATTCGTAATATAGCGTTGTCAGTTGCCTCCATATAGCAACGGGGTACCATGTTTAAAGACCGCGGGTTATTGTTGTCAGTTGTCTTCTCCTAGTAACGGGGTATTATGATAAAAGACCCTAAATAAACAAACAGAATGCTTAGCGATGTCGTGGAGACAAGTTCGAAACATTCTCAGTTCCACGCGATTCTGCGATTCTCAATTCGCGATTCTCAGCGAAGGTAAGTTTATGCAAATGTGTGCATGTTATGTTAGGAATTGCGGCAGGAATAACTTACACGTATTCAAGAAGTTGTTGTGAACTCTAAGACAGAAGCCTTGAAGTTAAATTGTTATTTATTTTGTTGTTGAGAAAGTCCACTATTTCTTACAGAAGAATCAATCGATGGGAACTTGATGAAAAGGTAAAGTTGTGAAGACTGAGAGGTTATACATTCGACGCGTCTTAGAATCGTGGTGGAGAAATTATCTTTTTTACGAATCCATTCAGAGAATCCTAAGAAATGTCTCTTAAAAAAGTGTTAGGGTAACTTACGTCACCTTCAGAGCTGATAAATATCTCATTTGATTCCTTTCGACAAACCAAATCAATTGAATCAATTCTTGCCAGGTACCTCCAAGATATTCTGAAAGAATTCCAGAAAAATATGTGTTTTTGATCATTTTGTAGAGTGGAGTGATGTGTGAGTCGCATATTGTCGTAGAATCGTAGTGTCGTAGAATTCTACATTCTACGAATGTTGTCAAAGGAGACAAACAAGTAAGAAAGTTGTTTGATGTATGAAGGGAATGAAGTATGTTATAAAGAAAACTAGTCAAATTCTATGATTTCAATAAATACAATGAATAAGATATTATGACAATACAAGAAGATACTAAGTAATCGATACCAAAAGAAAGTACCATGTAGCACCGTCAGCAAGATAAGTACAATGGATATTTATAGTATCAGGTTTCAATGACCATGCGAGTACATTAGTAAAACGCTTGGATAACTATACTTTCTTTACGGCATTTATATGAATCATTACGATTTAATTCATCTGATTAATGATAATTAAACCTGACTTTGCAACGAATAAAAAATTAATCATATTTGAATGGACTTTTTTTCATCTAACTTTGTAAGTCTAAAAATGAAGGAGCCTGACACCTGTAATATGCTTAAAATTTATTTTTATTTTAGCCTTGAAAAGCAGAAATAAAATTGTTCTGATATGAAAATATTCGTTAGAGACGCCAAGCCAAACTAGTTAATTTAAAACTGCCTAGCAGCGTTAATCGTCCAACCAGCCGCAAGGCTGAGTACAAACAAATCGTCGTAACCAGGTACTTGAAAAATCATCCTCACTGCCATTGTCATGGTTAATCCCTCCAAGATATTTTCAACTAATTGTGTATATTTTTATGGTAATTAATTATTTTTACCTAAGACTTATCCAGCCGACTGCCGGTTACCCTTTACATCTCTTACGCATATTCGACCACAGGTTAGACACCAACACACTTGCGGACTACTCTGATCTGGAGTCAGAACGCGAGGTCCTCTGCGACAACACAAACATGAGAGACAAGGGACAAACAAACATGCCCGTGGCGGGACTCGAAGCCGCAATCCCGTCAGACAGAAGCGCTGAGTCGGTACACGCTGTTAGCCACCTCGGCCATCCAAGTCGGCATGATAATGAATATAATTTTCACAAATCTTGTAATCACTAAAAAGTGTAATTTAACCGCGTGTAAAACTCTTAATTGCAATAAACAAAATGGAATTTGCTTTTGGTATGACATGCCAGGCTCCATTGAGCACGTACAACGCTGCAGAGAGACCGAGAAGACGTCAAAGCGGCGTGAGGCAGCGAGTGAGACAAAGGCAGCGGTGGCGCACCGCACTTTCTTCGAGCGCGCTCGATTTTCACAAAGACACCTCACAGACCAAAGCGCACGCCGCAGAGAAATGCTCGCCTTTGACGATCATTGCGACAAGGGAACTTCGAAATACATGACGCAGCAAGGAGGTGTAATGAATCACGAAGCGCATGGAGAAATAAATAATACATAAATTAATAAATTTAAGAAAATAAAGGAATTAATAAATTAAAGGAAATAAGAGAAAAAGAGTACAAAATGAAATGAGAAGACAAAACTGAGAACAGAACCTAAGAGGACATGTCACCAGAAAATGTAAGATTGGGTAAATTATAAAGAAAATGTTACAAAAGAGAGAATGTAAACATATGTAAGAGGGAAAGAAACAATAAGAGAAAAGAGAAAGAGGGAAGAAGAGATGGGATATGGAGGGGAAGAGATACGACCAGGAAAATAGAGGAAAGAAGGAAAAGATAGTAAAAGGAAATAGAGAAAGAGAGAGAAAGAGGAAGAAGTGAGATGAAAGGAAAGACAGTTCGGAAGGAGAAATGAGGGAGAGAAGAAACTAGTGGTACTAAAACGCCCATATTTTCGCGCGTGTTTTCGCGCCCGTACTTTATCGCCCATATTTTCGCGAAAACTACTCAAATTTTCGAAAAATTGTACATGATGTTATGTTAAAATCCAACTTTAAAGAAAATATTTCATTAGGGGAAAACATATCTATCTTTGATATTTTAGTTGCAGGAAGACTCCGAAAAAGTTTGAACTTTTGCAATTTTCCAAAAATCAGGGTTTTCACCAATCATGACATCTGCACCATTTTCTTAAACGTCCTCCACTATTCAACAACAAAATTTAATCAAAAACGATTTTTTGAAATTTTGAAAAATGTCTCAAGGACTTCATAAAAAGTATCCCCCAAAATTAAAATATCGGTTTCAAATTCAAGGGGCCGCGACATCAGCCAGATCGATTCAGGAATATCAATTTTGGAGAAAATCGGCTGAATGGTTTAGCCGCTAGCGTTGTTCACAGACGGACAGTTTTACCGTCAATCCATTTTTCGGTATCAAGAATCCATAAAACAAGAATACTGGCTCCACCACGTGTTTGAACATTTTTTCTAAATTTAGCAATTGGATTTATCTATTTATCCTTTACCAGGGCCCTGTAATAAAGAGATTTTCTGCCGAAAATTCGCCGTTTTTTCGCACAGCATTACGTACCTTTCTCTTTACTCCATAGTGAGAAAGTAAAAGAGAATGCCCAGAGCAAAGATACGGAGCGCAGGAGTAACGTGAGAAAAACGGAGAGGAACACAAAGGGAGGGAGGAAACTGGAGCAGGCTGAGAGGTGAGTGGGCGCATGTCCGTGTTTCGGGGGCGCAGTGAGAGGGGGCGGCGGAACGGGGTCCTCGGGCGCCTTTGTGGCGGCGGCGTCGTTAATCACGAGGCGACGAAGAGGCGGGGCCACACGGGGTCGTGCAAGGGGAGGCGCCCCGAGCTGTGGAGGCAGCAAGTGTGGCACTCGGTCGCGCTCCGGTCCGTCACTCCACAGACGGAAGTATTCACTTGGAGGTAACCTTGATTTTATTACTACTGGAAGAATTTATTATATTTTTTATTACTCTCACTACCGAGAATGCAATCGGTTTATCCATCGGTTACGAAATGTGAGATGGCAATTAATTCAAAATTCTATATTAACATAAAATATATTAAAACATACTTTTTAATTCAGAGTACAAATTTTGGTTCAAATTTTCTAAATTTACAAGTCGTACCAGATCAACTGAAGAGTGCATACATGTATCCCAGTATATTTCAATATTCAAACAATTGGTTCATTTTATTGGGTTTTTAACTTATCACAACTCTCTATGGCTTGCACATAGCATCACGAATAAATAAAATTTTATGTAATGTGAATGAAATCAAAGAACTTATTACTAGGTGTCTACATTTTCAAGGCTTATGCCTTTTATGGTGGTGAAACCTAGATTAAGAATTTTAAAACGTGTACCAGAATACAGGCATCTAAATAAGATTATTGAGGTCAATCATGGAAGTATCAAGAAGACAAAGATTAAAAACCGAGAACAGCGAGAAATGGAGTTTTTAATCTCAAAAAAAATCGAAGACTTTGAAACATTTAAATTATTAGAATGGAAAATAAATTTAATTCTGTTCCTCGTCAAGGAACATCTCACGGAAAAAGAAGCATCGATGGCTCCAAAATAACATGGTGTGATTCACGAGTCACAACACAGGTGTAATGTCTAATGTAATAAGATTATTAAAAGGCAAGCAAAATACACTTGCGAATTACATTTATTTGTCTAATTTGCTCGGGAAGATGAATACAAATGGTTCGAAATGTCCCTGATCTATTGGCATCACACTGACAAATTGTTTACACATTTCGGCCGAACACCGTCTGTAAAATGCATCTTATCCCTAAAATATATTACAACATGACTTACATTAACTCCAGTTTCAAAGTCACAAGAAACCTAATTTAGTAAGTGCTTTTCGCTTAATGCGCGCCAGTTAAGACCGAAAAGGCACTTGCGGCATGAGGCTTCATAATCTCCACTTCAGTAAATAGGCCAGGCAATGAAATAATGACCGTAGTCATGTGTCACAATTTTGATAAAACCAGGAAATGGTGACATGATTTAATGATGAGTAAATCTTCATATCTCCTAAACGCAAAACAATTTACACAAGTGAAGTGAACGTTGGTGAATACGTAACATAGTCAGTACGATTCAACATAATAGGATAAATCTCTAACAAAAAGCTACCAAACTTTACAAATCACATAACATCATTTTCAAGTTCCATAACTAGGGTGCTAGGGCCATAAAATGCAGTTTTCGAATGTGGGCCTTTACCATTTAAGAAAATAGCTGCAACTAAACATACAATTTGTGTGATAATATCAAATACAAAAAATGTGAAGCATTTGCTGTTTGCAAAAATTGTTCCCATGCATTTAACGATGGAATTCTCTGCCATATCCACTAAGTATCGTAGGGCAGTAGAAAATTTATTTAGCTAAAAGAATAATAAAACAGCAGCACCAGAGAAACGTATTACATCTCTCCACAGAAATTTAAGTTTCAGTAAGTAGGTCAGAAGCAAGAAAATTTCGTTCGTGGATAACATTACATTTTGATGGAATCAGGAAGTAATATACCCCTTTATCCGGCTTTATGCTGTAATTCCAAGCTTCTTGCCTCTTCATAATCGTAAATTATTCAAAAATCAGATTAAGGGGCTCTCGTTTCAGAGAGGAAGCCCCTCCCTGGTCGCCCCAAATCTGCTTACGGTGCGTTAGAAACGACCCTCTTCCAGACACGGAAGCGAGAGGGACGCAAGCGATAAGAGACAAAGGCGATTCACTGACGATAGTCAATAATTTTGTGTTTGAATTAACATTATTTTTATTCCCAAGAAAACATATCTAAATGCTCTTAGAGCAGGGGTGCTCAAATGCAATATTTTTGGCCCAACTGTTTACGGCGGCTGGCTGCAGTTGCCCGCTTGTCACTCGCCTTTTACTAGACTAGAGCCGATTGCGGTCAGTTCCACCCCTCCTCTCCCATCGGGCTGACTCGTCAACCAGCGGGCCACACCGGTAGTACGCTGCTATACTTCGATTAAAACGTCAAGTCCGCTGACACTTGGTTAGCTGTGACGCTGACATCCAATCAGGAGCTTTGGTGCTATGGTGCTCAGGAGCTATGGTGAAGTCACTGATGACGTTCAGGCTCCTGATAAGACAGCGTCACAGCTGAACAAGCGTCTACGGATTCCATGTTTTAATTTACGTTTAAGTGCTGGGCCAGTGCACGCCAAGCGGGTCGATCACTAGCACGCCAGTGGACGTCAAGCAGCTCTGTCTTGTGGCAAATTCAACATTATATCTGTAATTTATAAAACAAAAATCCTCTTAGGACATTTCTGCTTTGGGAAATATTTCCGATATCCGTCTTCCGTAAATTCCGAACCCACTGCGGTCATCCCAATCATCTGGAACGTTGGTGTATAACAACCGGTCTCTGGCTCTTCAACTTTTTTAAAAATACATTACCCACATTTTAATCTGAATTTTATTAATTAAATGAAAAGTTGTTATTTTTTGTATGGTTAATAACATGGTGAGTAACTACTTCTACGTGTTTACGAACTAATAAAAATTTTGTTGAAAAAATGATTCCCAAAGCAACGGGGTCCTCAGCTCAAGCTTATTCTGCCGATGCTCCACCTGCAGCTCAATCCCAATCGTGTACTTATTGGTGTAAAATATCTGGACAGAACCGTCCAGCCATAAAATGTAGAATTAATGCAGTAATTGTTGTTAATGCCTTTATTGTCATTATTGTTATCATATTTTTATTAATATGATTGTCTTAAAATAATTTAAAATGACATTTATTTAATTTCTAATTATAATATGTAAATTTTAGTGTTCTGCCACCAGGTTGCATAAACCTATCTGCGGAAATAATAAATATCTGTCAGAGGGCGAGGGTGCGCGATAGCACACGGTCAAGCGCGGCCGGCGTGTCGTGGTCGGGGGAGGAGGAGGGCGCGGGGGCGGGAGTGAAGGCGGGTCAGGAGTGCGGAGGCGGGGCGGGAGGCAGGGCAGCGAGAAACTCAAGTAACAGGAGCCCCCCGGATCGCGCTCCGGCAGCCGCCGTCTCCGGTTCCGAGCGCCGGTGTCGCTTTCCGGGAGCCGTCAGCCGCCGCCGCCGCCGCTTTTGTCTCCGGAGAGGAAATCCCTGGAACACGGCTGCCGTCCCGGCGCCCCGTCCCCGCCTCGGAAGAAGCCGGTCGTTGCTGCGTCTTACCGCCTGTCTTCACCTTAGCAACTGCAGTGCTACCTGCACGATTGCTTTAGTTCAAATTCGTTTTTTTTAATGTTACCTAGTCAAATCTTTACACGAGTCCCTAAGATATTACAGGCTAGTCTCATCGGATTCGATGTTAGATTTTAAATTCTCCCGATCGCCTTCTTTCATTCATCTAAGTACTTCATGTAACTAGGAGCCGGTGGTTTCTTAGCTTTTAAACTATTTTATTCTTCACTTCTTAATATCATTATTCTAAAACACATATTCGTTCAATTATTTCTGAACTAAACATGTGAATTCTGTAGATCCTTAAAAATGGCCACAATTACTAACGATCCTAAAAAAGGCGTGAATTTCTAAAAAAACAAAAAAAAAATGGTATAACTAACATAGTATAAAATCATATGAAAAAATAGTGTGAGTTTGACTAAAGAAAATTAATTTCGTTTCGTTGTAATTTTACGCAGGACTTGGAAATAAAAATAACTTTGCTGACTTAAGTGCTACTATTGAAAAATTAGAAGGATGCATGTCTTCTAAACGAAGTGATTAAGATCATTGAAACGATTTCAAACAAAGTAATACTAGAATCTGTTGATGATACGTTCTCGTCAAAGGATTCAAATCTTCTGACTAGCTCCCAATTAAGATTGGGCACTGATAAAAGATATAAAAGCAGTTCTACTAAGGAGATGAAATATCTGAAGAATTATTCCTGGGGACCAAAAGTAGTGCCACCTAAGAAATATGTGACCACTGACTTCATATTGCGTTGAGATGGATTTTTCTCTTTAAGAGTATGCATTGAGGATCAATAGAAATTCCATAAAAGAAATTTTGTATTAGTTACCATGGTTCACTGCGAAAGTCCATCTTAAAGAAAGTGGGTTTAAGGAATATTTAAGAAGTGGCCGAACGTATTCATGATTTTTTACGAATAATTCGTCGATGATCTGAAATGAAAATACTGAATAAAATGAGTTCGAAATTTAAATTGAAAATTATTGCAAATATATTTCAGCCTGTACTAACACGATTAGAAAAAATATAATGCCCCAATTATGAGGTTTTTTTGAAAAAGTCTAAAATGAAGTTTATGAAATCTCAAAAATCTTGACCGTCTCATAACTCACACATGAGCTAGCACATAGACGTTATTGTTATGAACGTGCGTGATGTACAGGGAAGACCAGACGACGGTCGTGATTGAGATGCTGTGGCTGTGCAACCAATATGGGTCTCCACAGTCATATACAATAATAGCACCAATACAGAATACTCACCTAAAAATGTTTACCACTGGCCCACAAAGACCTATCATAGAAATGATTGTCACAATGAGAATATGTTGTAGTTTATTGACTCCAACTATTGCTACTTCTTTGATCATACACCATCTGACTGAGCAGAACGTCCTCGAAGGTTACCTATACAAAATGCTATTTTTCGGAATGTCACTGATAACAGTGGCAAGATATGTAGTATGTGTGATTCATGCTATGTTGAGTATTACCTGAGGTGATCATCCAGGTTTTTTCAATGTAAATCAAACTGTAAATTGAAATTGCTGCATCATTTTAATTAGTGTGAAGTTATTGAATTTATTATTGGTATGCTAGCATTTAAATAAACGGCAACACATCACATGAAAAACATCTGATTAAAGAATATTGACATCCTGGTAAGAAATGGACCTCCTGTGAGAAACGGTTCCGTGCCTCTGGCTATGAACCAAGAAGAATGGTGTACCCTTATATCAATGGCAAGAGAGAGGTCTCTCAAAAGAATATTCCCAAATTACTATAAAACGTCAAGGCAAAAACTAAGCAATAAAATATATTAGTACAACGGGGAGGAAGCAAAACTGACTAGTAAATGAACTCGATATTCTCTTACCCTAATCCCCTAAATCTACCTGGATCCCATAAGAAGGGAGCGGTCATTGCTACGGGCCGATCCGACTCATATCCCGCTTACGTCCTCGCCCCACGACTTCCCTGCGCGACTGCGATGCTATCGACATTACCCCCGCGCCAGAGCAAGTGCCCGTCGGCGCCGCGGCGGTCTCTCTGGCAGACCGCCGCCCCCGCCCCTGCACCGTCCCTCCTCCGCTGCCGCCGCCGCCGTCGCCGCTGGGTTAGTGGGTCGCGTTAATGCGTTGATGGTCGGCATCCGGGCGGGAGACAATCCAGCCGCGAGAGCCGCGGCGCGACGCGTCGCAGCAGACGGCGGGGAGGGGGCGGGGGCGTAGGCGGCGGCGACGTGGGAGGGAGCGGCAGGAGCGGAGGGGGCAGGAGCGGGGGCGGCGGCGTGAGCAGGGGGTGGCGGCGGGAGCGGTGGGCGGTGAGCGGTGGGAGGCTGGCGGAGGGGGTGGCGGAGGGGGTGGCGGCGGGGGCGGCGGGGGGCGGCGGTGGCGGCTGAGGCGGTGGCGGGGGAGGCGGCGAGGGCGGGGGCAGCAGCGGGCACGGCATCGAGGGCGGCGGTGGGGGCGGCGGCGGGGGCGGGGCGGCGGCGGGGCGGTGGCGGGGCGGCGGCGGGGGGAGAATGGCGAGGGCGGGCAGGGGTGGTGGTGGAACGCGGCGGGGGCGGGGAGGCGCCGATAAGGGTGACGGATTCGTCGGGAGCGAGGGTGACAGTGATGGCGATGGGGGTCTGGTTGCAGTGGGATGGTTCGAAGCGGCAAAGGGGAGGTCGGAGTGAAGCGCTAAACACCGCGTACCGTGCCCCGATGTACAGACAATTCGGCGTATTAGGTACGACAGCTCGACGCATTTCTCAGTATGCGATGACAAAGGCTTTCCATTTATAGTCCGCAAGCCGAAGTAGAGGTCGGCGCCGAATGTTCTTCCAGAGGAGAAATCGCCAGCTCCCATGATGGACACGTTACGTATGAGACAAATGACGCGCGCGAAAACAAAAGTACTTGATTATACACCCTTTTAGAGTTCTAAAGGATGAGAAACGTTTATTAAATAAATTTGAGATAAACGAAGGTTTACGTGATAGTGTTATAATTCATCAGGATAATTCTGACTAAATCTTAGGATTCAGTCTAATTAGTAGGAACTTAATATTTTTATTATAAAAGTAATGCGAAATACCCTAATAATACGAAAAAATAATACCAAGTCATAATGTGTAGCCGAAGAATTATTTAAAAATATGATTTTTACGTGAAAAGGAAACTTGAAGAAGTGCAATGAAAAAATACTAGATTACGTACTTTTAATTAAACTTTGGGTTTCCACGACTGCTTATTAGCGACATGAGTAGATGATGGCAACGATGAATGTCATACTGCAGATGTTGGGTTCCCTTCTCAATCTAGGTTTTAGCACAAAAATTTGTTTGCTTTATTTATCTTTCGATTTGAAAAATGTAATTTCTGATATTCTTATTATCCGACAATGAACTTTCACGCAGTAGTGCCAATCTCTAGTTTAATGTAATCTCATTTTAAATTCAAAAATTAATTATTCAAGTATAACAAGGCCGCTAAGCACTCTAATTTGGGATGAAAGAGTGGAAAACGAAAAAAATGCGTAGTTCGTACTCCCACCTAACATGTCGCAGTAGTTTAATTCTCTTTCATACTAGCGTCATCATTTCTCTGAAAAGTTATTTCTTGCTGAAATCCTTGTATGCTCGATACATGAGGCAACGTATCTCTCCAATGTATCTCAGTCTGACAGGCACGTCAAATCCATATATCGATGAAGGGATACCAAGACCTTGTTTCTTTCTTTGCTTGTCCCTCTTTCTCCAGTGAAGGATACATCACGAAACATGTTTCCTTCACTTGAATTGCGATTGTACTTAAATACAGATATCCTGGTAGTTGACTCAAAAAGCTTTCTCAACTCCATTATTCTCGGCGTTCTTGTTCATTTCTCTAAGATCTGCTATATTAGAATATTAGATGACACGACTCTCAACTGAGTGAAATGTGCAATTTCAGTGCACGTACGATTTACAAATAATTCACTTCTTTCCTAAGTGAATCCTAACGATCCGGACAGCCAAGACCTTTTCTTTTCTAATTTCATGGAAGCATTTCTTTTCTAATTTTATGGAAGTATTGTTATTCTCAATCCACTTCTTTTCTAATTACGAGAAAGAACTGCTGTAATTCTCTTCAATTCTTTAATCACCGTCTACAAAATCAAGTTTTTTCGTGTCCTCACTTCAAAATCCGAATTTGGCAGAGCATTTATACGCCACAAAGGTGAGCTTTGGCGACCAAGGCCAATAATGAATTTTAGAGGACGATTACCATGGCAACTCCAAGTAAACAAGACAATGAACAAATGAATATCGACACATTGGCAAATGATATTTATTACTTTTCTAATACAGAATGTTTTTAATGGAATATTTGCTCTATAATGTTGACAGTTTCACTGTCTGGGACTATTGTATAAATAAAGTTAGTTATCTCATCCAATTAAATTAGCTTACTTATGAATGTGCAATACCTTTACATAGAGATATGGCAACACAGTGATTTCATTTAGCGCGATTACATATTGCTCTCTTTTCCATTTTAAAACGAGTTCATAAAGAATTGAAACCGCATAGTATAAATGAGATCTCTCTAAAAATTCAAACCTAAAATTAGGAGATGAATATACAAAAAAAAGTAGTGAGCACCTCGGACCACAAATTGAATGATTTTGGACTCGGTTAGTTAACCAAACTCAGCTCCACTCCACTTTGCCTGGGTTGGTAAAAACTTCATCCAAAATCATTTATTTTTCGGCCTTGATACATAAATAACTAATTCCTGAATTTCGGCTTTTGTATACTCCGAGTAGATGTTTATAATTAATTTGTTTGATTAATTAAGTATACGGGGTGTTATTATGAATATGATTTATTATTCGTTTGCTTGCTATAGTTTTCAATTAGTTCATACAATAAAGCTTGCTTAATGCGGAACATATTAATGCCGGAATTGACTAATGTAAACGCAAACTACGGTCCTCGGAAACGTAACTTCTACAGTTTTACATTATATAATGCAGAATCTTACTCAATGTGGAAAAACATGGAAAAACATCTGGTCCCTTGAGATTCCGCATTGAGCACACTTTACTGTATTTCTATTTACTTTACTATTACATCTACTTATACAAATCGCATTTTGTACATTGTGTTTAATAAAGTTATAATAATAATTATTATTGTTACTTAATAAGTTTAAAATAATTATTATTAGTGTAGTAATACAATCATCATCTTCTATATCTTACGTTGACTCTTTTTCTGTACCAAGTTATCCATGAATCAACTTTGGTACCACGACTTCGTCATATATCAAATTGTGCACGACAACACACACACAGCAATTTTTAAACAGTGACTTTTTATTGAACTGAAGGAGAAATCTTAGGGCCCAAATGACATTTTCCGTTGTGTTTTGTCGTTATATTTATTTTATCGGTTTATTTTCTCTTCATATCATAGAAGGAAAAAACCATATTAAGCCCTCGTTGCACCAAATAAATTCACAATGGGTAAATGAAAGAGCGCATAGCAACGACGGGGAACGGTTAAGGCACCGCGGGAGAGGAAGGAGACGGCGACAGCGGGATGCGGCAGGGGCAACGGAGGCGGCGGATCACGTTCCACATCGGCCAATCACCGCGCCGAGGTCGCAGCGACCTTCCATCCGCCGCCCCCGCCCCCGCCCCGCCTCGGCCGTCGCTGTTCCATCGACGCGAATGCACCACTGCACTGCCATCACGGCTTTCTGGCGTTCATTCAGAACGCGTGCCGCTCATATATTGTACACATGTAGACAACATTATCGTTCAAGCAACCCAAAATCCGAGAATATTCAGAGAGGTATTTAAACAGGATAAATAATGTTAGATTAGTTCAGCTTTGTTAATTTCATCGTAGTACATTTGTTGAAACATTTATTTTAGGCAAAAAAACGATTAAAGCAAATGCAGAAATATTTCTTCGTTACCCAATATGAATAAAGTCTGACAGATTAAATTAATTTATTATCATTTAACGCAGAATTAAATTAATTGACGTTGAACCTACAATTCTGTCCTTGTTGTTTCTCCCGTGTTGATTTTTAAGAAACTTCATTGAGGCTATGACCTTTCCACGTTACAAAACAGATTGTTGGAAAAAAAATAAAATCTCACTCTCCATAGTGAAAAACATATCCTCTTTCTCCATGCAGTGTAATAAAATAGAAGTCAACTGAGTGATAATAAATAAGAATAGAAAATAAATCTTACTACAGCTTTCAAAGGGTTACTACTTGTGAATAAAAAAAAGAATCCTGAGATTGATTTATTCCCAGATAACCAAAAGGATTCGATAACAATATTCCCTTGCTTTCGCCAGCTCGTTCTATTTGGGGGATTTATGTTTACTCTAGTAGCAATGTCTAAGATTTATGGCCATAGAATGGATTGCACGTGCCTTGATGAACATGTAATAAGGAATAATTGACTGGAAAGATGATGCAGCAATGGTGGAATGAGAGAGTGGAAAAGAGAGGTCTCTCAAAAACTTGTTGAAAATTCGCTTTGTTCATTCGCATTTTTACACCTGCCTTATAAAATGAAACTTTTTAGTACTGGTAAGCACATTTCTGAAGCCATGTTCCCCATTAGAAAGGACGTTTGCGAATTAATTAAAAATATTAATTTTATTAGACAGGAGGTGTAACTGACCTAATGTTATCGGCCACTATAAAAAAATCGAAGTATAACTGCTACGCAGATTAAACAGAAAATTGAACCGCGGTGCCAGCGGTGCAAGTCGAGCGGTGTAACCGCTACACCACAGTACCGCCTCTGAGAAGACAGCCCAACAGTCCAATGCCTCTAAGATGACGGACGGACTTTCATCCAATGATCTCAATGACGCAGATTCGTCTCAGCCGCGCACCTCTCACGCCAATTCCTGCAGCCACCTTCATCACGCGTTATCAGCGCCTCACAAACGGCCACCCCACCCACCGCGTCCACCCGCCGCCAGTCCCTCTGAGAGCGACCTCGCGACACAGATGAGCCGTGACGTAACGGCGCAGCGGGGTGGGCCGGTCCCAGCGCGCCTGCACGCGCATAGGCGATAGGTTCTGTGGGACGGGCGGGGGGGAGGTGGTCGCCAATTGCGCCCGCCGCTAAGCCGCTTTGCATGGGCGACCAGCAGAGCGCGCGCGGCGTCCATCGCTGGCTAGCTACTGCTGCTGAGGCGACCCGTTGCGTGGACTTACGCTGCGATTAAAGCTCACAGCTCCGAGAGAACTGCATTGGTCGACACTTAGGTCGCACGTCAGACTCAGGACAATCATGATTTTCCTCATTAAAATCGGACATGCATTAAAACCAACTTCAAATTAGCAATAAAATTACTACACATCTATGCGCACTCTGACGGCATGGCATCTGAAGTACGATCTGCAATGAATTGAATCGCATTTTCTTCTATTTGAAGTGCTCTAGCAACTTAGCGAAAAACATTACCAATATTTGAAGTCTCTTACTGCAGAGTTTATCAGTAGGTGACTCGCTTGGCGAGCGCTATCTGCAGGCACGGTGTTGAGGTAGCCCGATGGTAAAGAAGGGGGCGGTCGGGCGCGATCGGATCTAGTCTACTGAAAAGCGAGAGCGACACGGACAACTTCAGCCGGTCACCACCAGTCTGCTCCGGATCTTGCATTTGCAGTATTGTTTTATTCGACAACTTGTGAGCAGTCTGTTCGCTTTTGACCTTCTGTGACGTGTTTCGAATCCCAGATGATACGGAAGTAGGGAGGCACATCGAACATGTTTCTAATATTCCTCGCCTCTCATTCCACAATGATGCCATCATTATCTTCATTACAATTATCAACATTAGTGTCGCCAACTTTCACACGGATACATATTTTCTCTAATTTGAATTAAGAGAAACAAAAGAAAGCAACAGATATGAAATTGAAATGTCCATGACAACTGCCATCCTGACTATCCGGCCGAAATTCAAAGGCATCGCACTTCAATGCAATATAGTTTATTTTTCAAAAGACTTTAACATTTTAAACTAATATCCTAATTACTCCTCTTCCCGAAAACATTTGAACTGTAAAATATTAAACTGGAAGGCCGCAAATATCATTGCACGCGTTTCATAGTAATCAGCAATGAAAGATTTCACTTGCACGTCTCTCACCCAACATATCCACCTGCAGCTCTGCAGCAACACCACCGCAAACCCCTCACCGACAGTCCCCTTTTCAACGATCTCTACGCCCTCCCTCTCGATCCACCGAACAAGCATACCCGCAGCAACTCACGCTGGTTAACTCGAACTCCTCACGCATTCACACACACGCACTCACACACACATACATACGCGCGCGCGCCACTGCCACCACCATCCCTTGCACCATCAACTCTGCGGCTCTTTCACAGCCCCCGCACCACTCCCTCCCCCACTTTCACCTACCAACAACCCGCAACGCCCCCCCTCCACCGCCGACGCGGATTAAGCGTCGATCCCCACGGGCGGTCAGCGAGTGGGCGACCGCCACCCCCACCCCCCGATAATGGGTGCGGGTGCGGATCGCGCCGCTCGGCACTTGCAACTGCAGGTAATGCAGTGATCGTATGTACTGATTAGCTATCTAATTCTCGCATCCATTTCTGGCCCACGAACAGAACTTGACAATAAACGAAGCAGTTTAACACACACGTTCTCACGGGTAGTTGAGCATTTTATCTGCGGTTTTAACTTTAGCATTCCGTGCGTTTCTCTTTTATTTTACTATTAGCTTGTAATGAGACAGAAAGCACACGAAAGAGATAAGAAGTATAGAGCATGCGCAGAGGTAGGGAAAAAAAACTGAAAATACTCGTAGGTGAGTCTCGTCACGAAAATAGAATCCCTTGAAAACAGGATTTTTTCCAAAACCTTCCACTCGGAAACTGCTGCAACCAGTAAAGAAATTTTACCTGTTCTGACATTTTCAAAATTCCAGTACATACAGTGTATTCACACAACGGTGAAAACAGATGTAGTCCCTACAACTAAAGTTTCCAAATTCCTGCCAATCCATTCCTAACAAACTAATGAACATGACATTCATTTGAAAATGTATCAGACACTAAAGGGACTATCATGATACATTTATTTCGTTTAGTGAGCAATTACGCAAATTGTTCCTGGAAAATTATTATTACGACGCAATTAATATAGTAAGAATGAAATTCTGATACACTTGATATTAGAATGAAAATATATTGGAAGTAGTTACAATCTGCCAATTACTCACCATAAATATAAAGTTTCATAAGGTAACTGATCGATAACTTTCGTAAATGCAAAACGTCATACATTCATATCGAGAACTTTTCCCAATTTGGAAAGGGTTCTGATGAGACAAAACACTGTAATGCTTTATTAGTACACAATTTCACTGTAAAAGTAACTTGCGAAATAAATTATATTTTACGTACGAATTGAATATGAAATTGAGTATATAAAATAACACAATAAACACACTCATACATACGTGACTTGAACGTCACTTGGCTTTCAAACAAATAACTTACATTAAATACAATTTGATTTAAACGTAAATTAAAATTTCGTCAGTGAACAAAGGAATATCAAAAGAACAGCCGTACTGAATACAAATTCGCAATTGCGGCAGAAAATGAAATCAAAGAAACTCAATATTCCAATAATTCGTCATGCAAGAGAACGTTAACTGCAACCGCAAAAAACATTCCTTTGATCTCGAAATACAGCTTCAGTTAAATTGTTTAATAAGCTTCGCGTCGCATGGCATTGTAAGCTTCTTTCGACCAGAGACTGCAAAACAAGAGTTTACAGAGGTGAATTTTAACAGCAGAGCTGAACATTTGGACATATTCTCCTACAAATAATATATTGTTCACGATACGTGATTATATATTTTTTCTTGGAATTGCTTCTTACAGTTTTATTTTAAATATTGGAAACCTTTAACTCTGAAATCTTCTATACAGTGTAACAGAGATATCATGGCCATTTATTTTTTACATATTATTTCATATCCTTCCTGAAGTATTTACATTTACTCCACGGTATTTGGAATAAGGATTAAGGAACCAAATACTCATTTTTTGTGCTTATCACGTTCGTTTAGGTTTTACTAATTTGAACTTTTCCCCGTAAGTTTCGAAAATCACATAGTACTTACGGTACGTAACGATAACGAAGAAGCCAAATACGAATATTGGCTTTTCCAATCCTGTTTCGCATTCGCTCGCTTATAAAGAGAAACTGTTGTTATTGTGTTTGTTTAATGTGAAACACGAGTAAATTCACATTCTCATATTACCGACGAACTTAATCTTCGGAAAGAGAATTCATTATTTTGAACTATTAGATGAAACGTAAGCCGGGAAAATTACCGGCCATAATGATTTTACACATACGACAGGGTATCAATTATCTCACACAATGAGGATAATTTTTCTGTTTACATCCAAGTACGATTTAAAAAATTCCCTCGTACGTACTCTCCTATAAATTCCGCTCCTTATTGTTTTTACACACTGAAAGCTTCTACTTTTCTTCCTACCTCTTGTGCGTGCCCTTTCGCGTGGCCTAATTCACCTGCAGGCGAACCTCGCTCCCTGCGAAGGCCTCCAGCACGAGGGCAGAAGGGGAGCAGAGGGCACGCCCTGACCTAGGGCAAGCGGGCTCGGGCTGCGACCGTGACCCACAGACCCCACCCTCTCACCCTCCCTCCGGGCGGCTTCCGCTGGGGCTCAGATGGGCGCGGAGAGGAGAGGAGAAGAGCGGGGGAGGGGAGGGCGACGCAGATTATTACCCGCCAGCGAAGCCCAACCCACTCGCGAATCGGCCCTCGACACTCATTTGTCCCAGTCGCTGTACGCGGCTCACAGGATGATAAAAGTAGGCAAACGGAGGGAGAAGAACATGACATACGTGCATATCGTACGTGTACGTATACCTTCGCTGGTGCGAAAACAAATTCTCAACAATGAAATTTTATTTATTTCAATGAATAACTCACGATTGCGCATAGTAAGAGTGAAGAGCAACTTTGGACCAAACAATGTTGCTCTTCACTCTTACTATGCACCATCGTACCCTCACAACGCTATTAGTCTCGCACAGTAATGTATTGAATAATGACGTATCAATTATTAGAAAATTCCGCTTGGATGTAGAATTATAATGATGCTGATTTTTACTAAAGGGTTCTCTACAGAAATGACACATGTAGACAATTATTAGAAAATTCCGCTTGGATGCAGACTTATAATGATGCTGACTTTTACTAAAGAGTTCTCTACAGAAGTGACACGATATAGAAAATAAGAAATAGATATTTCATTGTCCTTGTGCCCTATTCAAACATCGAAACGTTAGTTCGTGGAGACATACAAAGTTTGAACAATCCGTTCAAGCTTCTAAAGTATTATTGTTTGAAATGTTCTTTCTCAAATCAATTAATAATTTACGAGGTAAGAAAAATCACGATACATTCATTCTAATATTAATATATTAATTAATCATAATTTGTGTTATACTTTGTGTTGCAACAGGGAAGATCTCTAATGGCAATATTATGAATTAGAATGAAAATGTTTTCGCTATGAAAATTACTTCTCTACTTTCTTTAACATTTGTGAAATTTCTACAAAACGAAAGATACGAAACACCTAGTATTTATTTGCTCACCCCGTATTCCTGATCACAATTTATTACGATGATCCTCATTCCGAGTTGAACTCCGTTAGTGCATCAACTTTCTAAACCATTTCCGCTCTTCACAAGAAACAAACAGAGAAATGGGAGCGACAAGATGAAATAACGCCTGATTCCCGAGGAGATCCGAGAAAGTCGGATGCACGGTCGGCCGATACGGGACGACAGATAATCAGTGCGCCTATGCGGGGCTGGCCGGAGAGGTGCGGGGCGGGGCGGGGCGGAGTGATGAGGTACGGTGCGGGGCGGAGTGGCGCGGGGCGGCTCGGTGCTGCAAAAGGAAAAGTAGCGTCCGGCCTCCGAGCGCGGTTTCCATTGAATTGCTCGACCGGTCGTGATCGCCACTCTAATTTATGAACGCACTCCAGCGCGCCTCCACAACTCACACGAGCCACGCCCACCGGAGGACGGCGCGCGGGGCGAGGGAGGCGGGAGCAGGGGCAGCGGCCGGAAGCGACAGGAGCAACGGCGGCACAAACGACGCCAACGAGCTGGGACGGCAGGGCACGGCGGAGCGAAGAACGACGAGGATGTATGACGAATGAAGGATGGATTTTTTTTATTTTTTAGTTTCCCCTCCACTGTGGAGGCGGGAATTTATTTTCATGATTCGGCTACATTGCGCCACTGCCTTAAGATTTAACTTGCTAGAGGGGGGAAGTTTTCTTAGTAACTTTGTAAAACTAACTTAATTTTAGCTTAAATCTAATTTAACAGTTATTATGTAGCACTTTGCAATACCTTTATAACTGAACAAATTTTTTTTTCTTAATATAATTCGGTTATTTTCTCATTTCTTGTTGTTGTTTTTTTCAGTCATGCATCATTCATACTTATTTCATTATACACATAACCATTCATTATTCCAATCACTCTCACCGCTCCATACAGATGGAACTGCAGTACATATAACGATCTCGTTTAGCCAGAATTGCAGAATCTACACATTCTCTATATATAATAATAATATGAACCTGTTGAATAACTTTTTACCTTTCTTATTCGTGGAATGTTATTGTCATCAAACTAAAAGTTATGTACTCCACATTTTTTTTTATTTTAAATACATAAATGGTATATTCCACAATAAGAACGGTACTCAAGAGTCTTGGCTTGTGACATTTACATCTGAATGCAGATACATTAGTTTATATACATGATGGTAATAACTGTCCTCATACCTCATAAATTTTTGTGGAAACAAGAAAAAATTATTCCATTTTTAACAATTTTCAACGATGTATGTAAGTCAAAATTCATTTCTTATTAAAATACAATGTCCGAGTCCCTGAACAATATTAGCGAATCACGTGTTAGAAAGGCCTATTCTCAAGACTTCCGGAGAGATGTATGCGAATGTAAAGTAAACGTGGGCGTCATTATTAAGAACGACAGAAAATCCTATTTTTCTACAAGTATTACGTTGGAATATTAATATATGGCGCGTAAAAAAAAGGTTTGTCCCAACATTTGTCAGAAAATTCTTTGTACAGTGTAACGTATTTTAATTAACGTAGTTTATTTAATTTGTTGCAAATTTCCTCCACATAAATCCGTACCTGTAAATAATCACCTCCCTTGCGTTTTAAGACAAATAATTACACAGTTTAAATCTAGTAATATTCAATATACTGTTTTGTAGTTCATCTGTTTTCACCCTTGTACAATGTTCTCTTTTATAGGTGATAATAATTATATCACTAGTTTTAGCAAAAAACTTAAAAGTAAATAAGCAAAAAACAAAGGGAAAACAGAGCAATAGATCAAAGGAAAAAAGCACACGAGATTAGCAACACGAATTGAGCAAGAAGATACGCTACACCGGTCGCAGAAAACCTCCCGCGAATCGTAAATGTCAATATTTATAGTTTAGTCGACAACTACCGATCAAAGCAGCTGGTCGCTAGAATTCTCCTCCAGACAACGACTGAATTCGGGAGGTAGTCATTTGGCGGAGAATTACAGGCCAATCACTTGTCAAGTTATAACTGCAGCCATAGCTAACAACATGAACAGACACCTACAGAAGAATCATCTGTTGCCTATTAAACAGAAAGTAGTACACAGCCAAGTCGTAATGGTACCGATGGCTGTACGGAAATCTTGCTACTAAATAAAGTCAACTTGAATGATGTAAGGAAACGAAAACGTAATTTAAGTACTGCTTGCATTTACTACCAGAAGGCCTTTGACGGTGTACTATACGATTGGATTTTCAAGACCCTGGAGATCTAACGATTTCATCCTAGACTTATTGAGTTTTGCAAGGCTAGTAGTGGAGTACCAGGTTACTAATACACAGAAAAAGTAAGAAGTAGAAACAAGATGTATTCAAATTAACAGAATTTTCCCAAAGATTTGCTTTCCTCTCTGCTGGTTTGCATTAGTTTGATTCCACTAGCTACACAGTAACATTGTCGCTTTGATTACAAGTTCCATGGTGATGAGACCAGTATCACATTTACAAGGATGAATTAAAAGCGTTTGCTAAGAATAAAGCGATTCTCTCCCAAATACTGTCTGTCGTCAATGATTTCAGCAATGACACCTGTATGAAAGTTGGTCTTGACAAATGTGCAAAAGGGAACTAAAAGAGAGGCAAAGTGACGTCAGAGAGCATTGAAGTTGATATGCGTTGTTATGAGACACACTGATAGGCACACGTTCTGAAGCAGATAAAGAGGTTTCGTGTGCCTGCCTATCACCAGTTAAAGATGAGTTTCCTACCAATCACAGGCAAATCACCTGTGTAACTTCTTTACATGAGTTTTATGCAAATTTATTAGCAAAAGGTGAGCATCTTCGACTCCTCTAAAAGCCATAGAAGTTTGTAACGTTTGTTCCGGGACAGCCTGTATGGGAGTTGAAAGGCCCTGGTGGCCCCTTTACGGCAGGAGACGGCGGCGGCGGCGAGAGCGCGAACAGCCCGCTCCGGGAAGCGGGTCACGGCGCCGCGGGAACGCACAGACTTCGTTACCCTCCCCCGCCACTTCCACCCCCGCGATGACGTCACTCCGCGGTCGGGGACTTGCGGCCGGGGTGGTCGGGTGGCGCCCCGCAGAGGGCCCTCGTCGGTTCAGGCGCGCAGCGGTCTTACTCGGGTATCAATCAGGCCGCGGTGATTAGAGACTTCTCAGTTCCTTTGGAGTTCCCATCGTTCGAAAAACAAAAGAAGTAATATCGAAACCCATTTCTGCCAACTTCACGCTTTGAATCTTGAACTTACTTGATTAGTTAATTCATTAATTAAAATTAATTCCATTCTTCTCCTACAAACATAGTGATTAGTCATTTTACCCACTTCGGTATCTAAGAGTGATTTTCAATGTCTTCTCCTTGTTCAGTTCAGCATATATTCATGTCATCTTTCCCTGTTGAGAAAAACAATGCAGTAAACCTCTGCCTTTTTCGCCGTTTTGAAAGTAGGTCAAATAGTCTCTCCTTCTCTCGGCCTGATGAAACCCATTGAACAAAAGGCAATAGAGGAAATGAAGAAAATTAAATCGCAGTTCGCGAAGAATTTGACGAGTTGGTTCAATATCGTAGGATCGATAGGGCTCATTGTTCGTTACATCTTTCTGAGTTAGCTATACGTCGATTGCTCTGTTGATATGATTCGACGGGAACTGTTCAGAAATATCTTCTATAAATGCAAAAACGTGGAAAGAACATAATGTTAAAATGTAGAAAGAAATGCTTCTTACGAAATGATTGAAATAATCCAAACAATGAACAATCTAAAGTAGGCAAGTGTTATAAATCAATAAATACACGTCTTTGAAACAGATGGACTCCTCAATAGATTTGAAGAGACGATATTTTTTTCATTGTTAGCGTTTCTATAAAGATGTAATATATCAAAAGGCTTAGGACACAGAATCAACTGACTCTCTTTGATCAATGACACTTTATGATTATTTCACAACCTAATTAATTTTCTTGTACCAATCATTCCATTTATCTAAATGTGTTCGAGCGTCATTAAACATTATTCGTTTACATCCACTTGGGTTTCATTAGAAGAAAGCTCCAGTTGTGTACAAACAAATCTTTTCTGAGGCTTTCTTCTAAGGGGTTAGGTGTTCAAAATTATAGTACTGACTTGCAGCAGTAACGCGACGTTGCCCGAATTTTTTTTCTCCACATTACAACCTACATTATAACCCAGACAAATCACAAAAAAATCAAGTGAAAAAATCCCAGAATTTTGAAATTTGGCATGACTGTTCGTTCGTATCGACAGTATATCATACTAAACTAATGGTGCTAATACACATACTTATAGCACATAGTTTTAGTGTAACCCATACTTTTTCCCATTAATAATGCTTACGTAATACTGTTTACACCGCAATTTCTCACCGAATTAACACATCTGTCATTCTTCTCAGTCATTTAACTCAAAATTTCGAAAAATTTTACATTACCTTGTTTCAAAATCTATCTTTAAGGAAAAATATCTTTAATATTTTAGTTGTAGGAAGACTCCGAAAATCTGTTGAACAATTTTCAAAAAATTACACTTTTCAACGAATATGACACCTGCGCCATTCTCTGCGCCAAACGTCCATCACACTATTCAACAACAAAATTTAATAAAAAATGTTGGAGCCATTTTGTTGAAAATTTTGAAATTGTCCCAGGGGCTTCATGTAAAGTCCCTCCCAAAATTAAAATATCAGATTCAAATTCGAGAGGCCACGACATCAACCAGATCGATTGCAGAATATCAATTTTGGAGAAAATCGGTTGAACGGTTTAGCCGCTAGCGACGCTCACAAACGGACAGACGGACGGACAGACAGACATTTTGCTGTCATTCGATTTTTCGGTATTAACGTCCCACAAAACATATATTCTGGCTACACCACGTGTTAGAGTATTTTTACTAAATTAAGCATCTGGATTTATCCACTTTTTCGTTACCAAGGCCCTATAAGTTTTTCTGTCAAAAATTTGCCGTTTTTTTCGCGCAGCATTTCTTATCTTTCTACGTAAGCGGTAGCGAGGAAGTAAAATCCTAAAGTGTGGAGGGTGAGCCGACGGTGGGCGAAAAAAATCAAGAAAATTGCCTGACACAAAACGAAAGACATTAATGAAACTGTACACCAACCCCGTTTCCTAGACCGCAAACCCACACGATGCAATCCAGAGAAAGAAGACACGCGATCCAGCCACAAGACCACAATGCATCCATTCTAAAGACGCCAAGACCAACCAGGATGGACGCAATGCAAACATATGGCTGCGACCCTGACCGCACACACCGTTTCAGACTGCAACCGGGGCATAACGTTCGCTTATGCAACGTCGACGGCAAAACACAAGCGGCGCTATCATGAGAGGCGGCGTAAGCGATCCAAGCTGGACTGCGTGGTGGGTGAGCGGTTGGGTAAGGCGCGATACCGCAATCGCTGGAGGTCGCTGGTGCGTCGTCTTCTTCGTCTTCGCAGAAGCCATAAAAAACTCTCCACACCGCCGCGCTGTGACGGCCACCGCACGCGCTATCAGATGCATAAACGACCACAGAAGGTACGGCCATTACGACCGCTGCTGTAGTTTGGATTGAATCACTTCCACAGTTAAGCGAAAATGTGAGGCACTATTACTCGACGAGTACTCTATCAGCGATGAAGGTCAAGAACAGCGGATATAAGGAAGTCAAAATTTAAAATTCATTGAAACAAGAATTTGTTTCTTTAATATATTATGTTTTGACAACAATATGCCTTTCATTTACCTGCTACCAGCCACAATCACTTTTTTCTTCTTTATTTATAATATCGTACTGCTTGAGAAAAATTTGCTGAATGCTCTTTGAACAATATCATTTAAATGAGTTTACTTAATTATACTTACTTAATGAAATCCCTAAACTTCGAAGTTCCTTTGTTGCGAAATCGTGTGTACGGAAGTGCCCGTAAATATGTAATTCAAATCATCTAGTTGAATTTTGAGAATCTTTAATAAAGTAAAAATTAACTACGATCAAACAATTACATTTTTCCTTAAAGGATAAAGTGTGCATTTTGCGTGTTTTTTTAAGATCGGCATCCGAACAGCGTAGGACTACTAAATGAACTGGTCTGTTTTTTTATTCCATTTCTCAATGTACCATGTCGCGTGGCCGCAGACGGTTGGCGCCCGCGTAAGCATAATGACGTAGCTCCGCCGCGGAAAGAGCGTCTCAGCAGAAAAGGCCTATATAAGAGCTTAACCTCCGCTTAGCAGGGGGACGAATGCTACTCGTGAGCTCGTCACCCGTGTGCACGGACCTTCCACTCCCCGTCGGTTCAGATCGGCCCAAACTGGCCCTGCCGACTTCCCTTCACCCCTAGTCGGTTCAGATAGGCCCAAACTGACCCTGCCGACTTCCCTTCACCCCTAGTCGGTTCAGATAGGCCCGAACTGGCCCTGCCGGCACTCCTGCACCCTGCTAGTCCAGACAGACCCTCCGGGGTCCTGCTAGCAGCTTCCCGCCCTTGCCCCTGATCACCGTGCACTTCGAGTGTCGCCATGGCCGCTGCAAAGTCGCTCTTCCGGAGAACCGTCCTCGCCGAGGCTGGGCTACGTCAGGTGCCTATGTAAGTTACACCTCTCCAATAAACTGCTGTTTGCCATGACTGGGGTCATCCCTGTTCTTATTGCTCCCTCTCATCCGCCTTAGGCCTTTAATAGAATAGGGAATAGCCCAGAGGGCACCTTCTGCCTTTACCGTCCTTCCACTCCCCTGCACGTGGTGCCAGACCCATTCCCCCACGACAACCACGTTGAGTAATAATACCAGTTGTAATTCACTTCACTGCGTTTCATACTGTGCATTTTTGTCTTTTTTATACAAAACCGAAGCAACCAATGGGAGATCAGAAAGGTGTAAATAGGTTTCTGAAACAGACTGCACAATCATAACCGCGTACGAACATTGCATGTTAATTCTGGTCGATCGTTAGTTCAACAAAGCTGCGGATTTAAACCGGCGTATTTCGTGTCAGGAGCCACAGTTGGCTGCCATAACCCCTTGATCATGTATAGTTGGTTAACGGTGTCGGCTACGGACTGGCGAAGTCTCAAACTTTCCGGGTGCGGAGGCAAAGCAATAACTTGAGTCTAAGAGCACGCGCGTACGTAGCCATCAGCAGACGGATCGGTGATGGTTTCGGGCGATAACACTTCAGCCCTCGTCGTCCTCGTTCTCTCTCGGCTCCGCTGTGTCCAATGTTCTGAGATTGAAAGACGAAAGAAGGAGAACATTTTATAGCAGTCACGAGCACCCGGGGGCCTGACTGCGTTTTTCCCGCTGCCAACCGCCTACAGCACCCAAGATAGTAGGCAGCCCAAAGCGGTTTCGGGGTTTCTGTGTGGCATCGGTATCTCAACGAAGAGTCAGGAATTCTCACGAAAAGATGGAAGATAGTTAACCGTATTAAAAAAATAAAAAATGTGCAAGAACACACTGAGCAGAAAAGCCTGCGGGCATCAGGTGTTAAAGAGGAAGCTGGTAAGGAACCACGGTAGCCGCATCTGGAGGACGAACCGGATCCGTATTGTACACGACACATCAAGGTTCTTAAGCACGACCAACCAATCAGTGGCTCTCTCTCGAACCGTAGAAGGTAAGAGATAATACAGGCATACAATATTACTGAAAGTTGCGCAAAATAATACACTTTGCTTGGTCCGTTGGCCCAATTTCTAAGTGAAAGCGAGCAAGTGTTACTCACTTGTACATTACAGCAGGGAAATAAAAGAACTAATGGCTTCTTGTTCTACAAATAAGAATTAGAATTCTACATATTAGTGCTTTTATGTTCATTGATAATGCATTTTCCTAATTACTGAAGCCAAGCATTTAATTTTGTCCTTGCAAATTACCTAATACCTTGCAAATTAAAACGGGTATTAGACGTTCACTTCTAAGTCATACTTTTTTCCTTTCACTGCGAAAAAAATCATCGTGGACAATCAACCTATGAATGTTTTTTAATATAGGGTTTAGATGAAAAACATGAATTATTATTTTAATCTGATACATTAGGCGTTTATATAATTCTCCGAGAATCATAATTCTGATCGACTTTGCTGATCGGGGCACGCTTCTGCCAACGGAGACAGCACCTTCTTCCAACTTGTCCCCTTGGGTCATGCACTCACCAAATCTCTCTGACGCTCCACAGCCACCACCCACGATGTTGTGCTCCTGCACTCTCCTTAATCGCACTCTATTAATATCACTCCTCTCCACCCGCCGTCTGCGCGTAGGACATCGTCATCTCGTTCTTCTCTTTCCTTCCTAACCAGTTTATCTTCAGGCTTACCTCTCTCGCCCTCTCGGAAGACACCGCTTTATTCTCCATTATTTCCTTTTCCGCAGATAACACCGGGCTTCAGCACCCTCGTTTCCGCCTCTTTCCGAAATCTCAGCCGGAGCTCCACCTAATACCCGCCTTCCTCCGCCGCTGACCGTCGTCGGCGGGGGCGCGGCGCGTTGAGTCGGCCGTGTCACTCTCCGCAGCCCGAATTCGCGTCCCTGCGCCCCGCCCCCGCTGACCCCGATGCGGCGCGGGCGGGCCACAGCTGACCTCATTCTTCGAGGCGTCGCCCCCACCCCGCTCGGCCGAGGGATGCGAACGACCCGGCCGCTGGGCGTGATTTGTGAGGAGGCCCCGGGGGTGGGCGCGGCGGCGGGGCTGGGGGGGTGGAGGCGAGACGCCCTCTGACCCGCTCGCGCCGCGCCGTCTAAACGAAGCGATCTGTCTAGCTCTCCGCTGCCGCCCCGAGGACGACGGAGGACGGCAAGGCACCGGAGGTTGGAGGCTGTGTGGGCGCGGTTTGATGAGTGGGAGGGAGAGGCGAAGGCGAGAGCACAAGGCAGGTGGAAAATGAGATGTTTTAAGAATTGATTCCACGCGTCAACAACGTAGTGTTTTTGTTTTATGGGTGTGGCGCACGTTATATCTCGGGAGATGGCGATGTTCCTTCTCTGCTCGAACGTGAGATTCAGCAAGTGACCTACACGACAGCTAATAGGAATACCCTCTAAGTATTTCCCCAGGAGGAGGTCGAGCTCCACAGCCAGGACAAGCTGTAAGTTCCCGTCCAGTCTCCCGAAGTGTCTGGTAGTGTAAAGCATGTAATGCAAGGATGTGTACGGGGACAGGTGGTGACAAGAATGAGGAAGGAGATTTCGCATGCAGTCTTAGGCCCGTTGTTTTGGACACTGCTCCGACATTTGCCTCATCATTGGAGAAACCAAGGAAAACTACCGATCAGACCAGCCGGCTGGTACAATTCTCCTCCAGACAGACGATAAAATCGACCTAGCTATGCAACTAGTATAAAATTCCTCCATTCGCGACACTAGAATACTTGAATCTCCAAATCAACGATTATGCAGAGAAAACAGGGTTGCTAATTAACTATCGTAGCCGGTCAGACACTTTGTATTGATTTTCTTTTAGATTCTTGATAAAACTTATTGGTACAATCGCCGACCTGGAGGTTGCCTTCGACAAACCTTTGCTCGGCTTTGCTTTAAATCTCCTTCTCCGGAGGTTAGGGTACACGCGTACTCGCTTTAACCAAAGCGTGCCTTCCCGCAGAGGTGTTGAAGCAAAACTTGGTCCATACACAACTTAAGTTCCACTGAGAAAGCTTGGACCAAATGGAGCATTCTGTAGCTTTCACGCAACTACGTATGAACAATTTGAAGAGAGACATTCCTTGGCTGCGCGAATGATTACGGAGAAAATTATTAGATGATTCAAACATTCTTTTACATTGTGTGATGATGATCACTAAGTTCTATGTGAACTATTAATGATCATGGATCTATCCCTGCATGGCTTATCACGGCCTGGAGGTTAAATAGTGAATGAGCTAACCGAGATACGAGAGTGAAATCAAGTTTGCCGAAATCAACTTGACATTACAAAAGAAAAAACGTTACAAAAGGCTCTCAGTTCGTAGCAATACGTATATGAGTTGCAATATTTTGGAATGTCATTTCTCTGTGAAGTCACACGTTGAGAAAATGTTCTATAAATAACAAAATGTTACATTTGCCGATTTGATATCATTTATTCATTTTACTTTTTTTTCTGGTCCTCCAATGGCCCCGTATTAATCAGTTTGTAAACGTTTCAATCATTTTGAAGGAGATTTCTTCAGATTTATCAATATTCAAGCATTAGTTATTTTAGAGTGTCAATGTTCGTAGCAAACTGTCTTTACTAACACAACTTTTGAATGAGAAGTTTATCCATTTTCTTTTTGAAAACAGAAGTGCACTGGAATTTTCTTTATGCATGAACGATGACACCTAAAAGTCACCACGATCAAATACCAATTTGTTTCCACCAAAGTGAACGTCACGTTTCGCCTCCTCAGGGTAATATGTGATTCGGCTGCTACTGAGAGGGAGGCGGGGCCAACCAAAGGAAAGGCGATTGAACGCGACTCGAGTGAATGGCTGAGAGACTGGCGCTGGCACGAGGCAGTGTGGACGATGTCAGAGAGAGGGAGCGGAATGAGGTCAGAATCCGGCGGACGCATCCGAAATTTACAAATGGATGTAGGTCACAGGCTGAAGAGTTTTACTTCCACTACGTTATTCTGTCGAAAAACAATAACAATGAGACAATTGGTCTTATTCTTCGCATATTTAAAAGAAAATTTCTTCAAAAACATAAACGCCTTATTAAAAAACTACCTCTTTTTCAATTTCCTTCATTACTCCACGCAATGAAATGCTAATGTCACTATCGCACTGGTATTTTTCTCGGAAGTAACATCAACTCATTTCAGAACATATCGTTCGGTTGTTCCTACTACATCATCACAGTCATCATCATCATCATCATCATCATCATTATCTTTAGAGATTCCCTTTCCCAATACGTAAAGAATCTAAAGAATATTTTAAGCCGTATACTACTCGTAATTTATGAAAATAAACATTAACCCATCGTAATATTTTCTTCTACTCAACACTGCCCATTACATGCGTAACTTAATAAACTGTAAATGTTTTGTTTTTTTCATTCCTCGAAGAACTGAAGTTGCAACGTAAAGAGGAGTCGAGGACGACCTGTTGTAGCAAGTGTCGCGGTCGAGAGAAAAAGCAGCGCACGCCTAGGCTCCATTTCCTCTCAGCAGCGCATTCCCGCTGCGACTGGTTGCAAGCGGCGCGAGTCGGAGCGCCAGCGAGCGCAAGGAATGCAACAGAAGTCATGCGCTCCACTTTCCGATGCGCCGTGTCTCCATATCGAGTCCAGGATATTAAAGGAGAAGGTAGAGCTGCTCTTCTTTACAAAGTCGGGCTCCGCATGCATACTGTTCCTGAACGAAGTTTCAAACATTCAATGAAGTTCGATGTAAGTGAGGAGTAGGATTTTCATTGAAACGAAACGTTCTGAATTAAATTACATTAAGAGTTTGCTTTCGAGGAATTTTCGTTGAAAACAGAAATGCTCGGAGATCCATTTTCTTACGGAATCTTTTTTACAATATTCTTTTCTCGTATTTCTTACGTAATTTGCTGAATTGAAGCTTACGATGCGAGTCCCAAGAACCGAATCAAATTATTTTCTTCTCCATCATATACACATAGCTACGTGCAACCAATATGCTTTGAAGATTTAAAAAATCTGAAATGCATTAATAAGTAATTTCCAGGAAATTCACTCACAATAACATGTCTCAAGTAAGATGCGCCTTTTCCCGCGGACCTTCTCTTCATCTAAAATATGTATTATTTATTTCACTGATGCTAGATGTGATCATAAAAAGGACAAGAAGAATATTATCTGAACTTAAAGTATTATTATTTTATTGAGATGATTTTATCTTCTTGACTGCAACACATAAAGGCTAATTTAAAGAAAAATTCGGATGTGGAAGAACGGATGAATGGAGGGTAACAACACAAATTAAATAATCCAGAAAAAGAAGAAGAAGAAGAACGTACATCGAAATCTGTTTCGACTCTTCATCAAACCCCATAAATTTTCGCAGGCGAAATCCACAGATCACAAAATAAATAATTACAGATTCCCGTGTGTCTTCACAACATTTCCTTGCACAGATCTTGTAACGCTTCTGCGTCAGCCGTCATCCTCGCGTTCTACATCCCAGAGAAAGCCTCTGCGAAATCCCAGGACAGCGCGCTTCAAATGCGCAGCTACCGCCCCCACGCCCGATCTCCCGCCCCGCCCCGCCCTCCTCGCCGCCCGCGCTCCTTCCTCCCTGCGTTACCGCCGCCGCCGCCGGGACATACCAGCGTTAATGGTCTAAATTACTGGGTAAAGGGTTCGTAACGACCAGAAATTACAACCTCCCACGACACGCGCGAGAACGTGGATACCCTTTTCACATGCCTGGATCGGAGCAGCGGGGCCGTGCATCTCGTCGCGGACACGGGGCCGGGCCTGGGCGAGCAGCGGCGGTGCAGGTGGCGGTGGCGGACGTCCCTTGACCGCCGGCGACGACAATGGCAGATTGGGGAGGATGGGACGGTGATCATGACGATGCAAGAGGAAGTGCTGTGATAAGCGACATATAAATACAAAGGCGGGGTAGATGGCGATAGAGAATGAGCCGTCGACGTGGGCGGGGGAGGAATAGTTGGGAGAGGGGAGAGAATCGTGATGGTAGAAGAGGGCTTGAGAGTGATGGTGGAATGGCGATAGTTGAGCAGGGGCGGCGGGGACTGCGGAGCTGGCGAGGGAAGGGAGGGCGGCGTAGACGACGGCAGTGAAACTGCGGTGCCGAGAAAAGCTGTGGTGACAAGACGTCGACAACTGGGAAAAATACACTTCCTTGCAGTCAACAGATTCCTTTATGCTGCTGTTCGTAAAAAGCGACTAAACAAAAATTCAGTTCGCTGTATCAACGTGAACGTTTATTACATTACTGCTCAAATAACTCACTAAATAAAAATCCGTTCAATGCAGTATCATCCCTTCTTCATACAAAGAAGTTTATTCCAACCATGCTAACGTAGTTGTACGTTACTCTACTTTCTCGCCTTAGGTTAAGAAGAGAAAGTATTATAATCGTGGGCCGTAAAACGGAGATATTTCGACAGAAAAAAAACTCTTATGCCGGCGGCTGGTTACGAAAAAGTGAATAAACTTTGGTCTTATAGGTAGTAAATTACTTTCTATAACAAATTGTATAGTCAATCCACATAGATCGTTGAAACTGAAAAAGAGACTGATGGCAAAACGTCTGTATGTCAACGCTAGCTCCTAAACTGTTCAGATGATTTTCTCCAAAATTGACATCCCCGGATCTTTCTGAACGAACCCAAGACCATGCGAGTTTGATACGGATATTTCGGAGCTACTATTCATGAAGCCTCAACATTTTTGAAATTTTCTCAAAAATGGCTCCATTTTAGTTAAAGTTGGTCCTCAGATAACGTAAAGAATGCTTAAAAATAATGTAGATCTCATTCCCGTTGAAATATCTGAATTTAAAAGTTCAAAATTTTTTTCGGCGTCATCCTACAACTAGAATATTGAAGATACAGACTTTTTCCTTGATGAATTCTATTGTTCAATGAAAGTTCTTGAAATAAGCTCGGTAAAATTGACCCAATGTAGGTAAAACGCAAAATACACGCAATATTTAAACAATTGTTTTCTCAAGATCGGCAACGAATTTTTTCTTCAGACTTTCTTCTTCTAAACTATCAAAGAACCGTAAAAGAAAGTAACGTTGGTCCCAATTGGTTTTCGGCGAACACCGCATTTCAAAAACTGAAAAAAAAAAAAAAAGAATATTTCAATATTGAAGGAAGAGATTTTTGTCTTAAATGAAATCTGTTGTAAAATATCAGATTGTTAAAAAGCCAAGCATAATAAAAAACGTGTCGTTCGTGTGATATTTCTCCATGACGTTAATGCAATTTATAAAAATATCCATTTCATAAATATACTCCAAATTTTGTATAATTTTTACGGATAAAAGAAATTGCTTAAAAAATATCGCAGGTCTCATTTTCGATGCATTAGTTAAAAATTATGTAAGAAAGAACGTTCTGGTAGCATCACTAGTTTCTCAGTGCGGTTGCAAAGGAGGGAGTGGCTGACGTGGGGACGGTAGTGGAAGCGCGCCGGGGGTCTGTGTTAACAACGCAGCTTTGGCGCTTGCAGGGTTATTTACGTGGCTGAGTGTGGAGGCCACAATAGCGGTGGCGCGCGGCGCGGCGCCTGAAACAGGAGAAGCCCCGGAGGCAGGAAGTGCAAGGACGCTGCGACGAACAGTGTGTACAACAACAGCTGCGCGGCCGCGCCTATGCGGGTTCGTGTTCCCCACGGGTAGGAGTCTCGGGTTCGGAGCCCAAAGGTCACATTCCGCGGTTGGTCGCCACTTGCTCTTATGTGCTCTGTGTGTTTTCAAACAAGGAAAACAGCTTAACTTGAATTCGTTTCACTCGTGCATGAATGTGAATCTAAATTGGATGATTAACTTCATTGATAAATACTTTATATTTCACTAAATTACCAGTAATACATCCTCCGTAAAATTAAAAGGGGCTTTTCACTGCTCATTTGTACGACGTTCGTGTTATTGAAGAAAGATAAAATCTCAAGACGAGAAGACTCCTTTTGTACTGTTGCTACGGGGTAAATACAAACGACTTTGTTTATGTTGAAGGTAATCATCTGGTCATAATTTAATCCTCAAATATTTTGAATAAAATTTAATCATTCCTGGTGCTTATCGAGCAGTTGTGCTTATCAAACAGTTCCTGGTGTCGTTGAAACAGTTATTTTCCTGAACGATTTAAATCCAAACTTGTTCAACACTAATTCAAACAATGTTCACACTAATCTCCGTACTATCGGAGATAAAAAACTGTTGTGAATTCGGGAAAGGTTGGATGGGTGCTTAAGTCCTAATACTTTACAAATAATATAATCTGATCACGTTTAAAGTTGAAATCTCCTTTAGTCTTTATCGAAGTAAAAAGTGAGCAACAGAGTCAATGAACTGGAAACACCCGGTAGCAAATATGCTTCGAACAGCAGAACTTATGCTGATGGATTGTTTGGTTAGTTGATAGTGATTTCGGGCGCGTCAACTGATAAGGTCATTAGTCCCATAAGTGCAGTGCAATTTTTCCTCGTGAGGTGGTGGTGATCTTCCCCCGCTGGATGGAGAGATCCGGCACCGACCTACAGTCGGCTAACGAGGTTTTCCCAACCAGATATCTCCCACCAGCGGGGCACCGTCCCAGACAGTAAGCGGAACAAACTCTAAACTCCCGAACGGTCTCCCGGCAGGTGTGGTAATGTAGTTCATGTTAGCGTGTGTGTAAGAGGTGAGAACAAGGAACAGGAAGGAACGATCGCGCGCGGCCCGGGGTCCGTATTTAGGACATTGGTCCGGCGCTTCGTGTTGATCAAAGAAACCACGGAAAACTACCGATCAGAGCAGCCGTCGGGACTCGACCCTAGGACCTCCCGATCAGAGTCACTGCGGTGACATCAGTTGATGCCCTGAGCCACCTCTCCCGGTTTGCACTGACAGAAACGGAGATTCGTAAAAGGGCGTAAGGGGTCGACGACCGAGCAAGCAACGGCCGCTTCGCCGAAGGGCTGTAGATGTCAGGCCGCACGCACGTTGCAAGCCGACTCCGTTTTCTATCTGCGTCTCTCTTGGAAGCAGTCCTGGACACTCAGATGGAAGGCTAGGTGCACAGGGTAGCTACTAAAGTGATATCAAATATGCTCAAGATAAAAGAATTTGTATCACTTCACATTTGTACTGACAGAACCTATACGAAGTATATAATTTGCAAATGAATTGTGGAGCTATTAAACATTTCATAAAATCAGGAATTTATTTTTTTAATGGTTGTTTAGAAAAAAAAGTTGATAATGGAAATGAGCCTCTTTCTTCCTACTCAGCATTCCGTCTGTGTTGTGAAGTTCTAATCCACTTTCATCCCATATTAGGTGTGTTTTGATACACCAGTTGGGTAACCTGCGTGTATCAGTCCGACGTCGCTCTTCTTTAGATTGTTCCATTTGAGCCAAATGACGCACAATCGACGAGGGTATGTCTACTGGTGATTGACTACTTTTCCGTATCCTTCGAAATCAGTCCAAGAAACTATTATGGAAAAATTGTTGATTTTTGCATTTGAAACGCGTTTCAGAGAAGTTTTAAGAGGCCTCCAGGGGTGATCAATAGCGCATTTGATTCCTCTCTACAATATTCCTGAAGAAGTGTAGCAAAAACATGTTTGTTTTTTTCAAGCGCGTACAATATTGAGACGCTGTGATTTACTATATGCCCTTTCTGGCATCACGTGACTCCTTGGAACATGATTAATATTAACGATAGTTAAACCTAATTATGTAGATGAAACTAAAATGTCTTCCTGTTGCGAACTTGTGTAGCAGAATTTTTTTAAAAAATCCACTTCATGTTGAAAGTACCTCTCCGAGGCGCGTCGTTAAAATAGTTATGTTGTATTTATCTCTTCCCAAAACAAAAGTGTATATAAAATTAAGGGAAAGAATAATAGTTACTGAAAGTTCTCTAAACTTTCCAAACTCTAAGTAATCACTGATCAAAAATTGAATTCCATGCCGGCAAGGAATTTCTGTATAAAAATTCGTTTCTTTTTTGTGCTCCCAGCTGTTCTGTACTACGTGTATTAATCTACGCATTGTAAGTGTTGTTCATATATTAATTAAGACTTTAAAGAAGTTAGAAAGACTTTAAGACGTCCAAAAAAATTGACTTATTCCAAGTGTCAGCCACGCCAACTTATATCTTGAAATTTCCTTTCCATTAGTAGTATGATAACTTACTGTTACAAAGACTGATAACTGAAATAGACCTGGAAGAGATGAATTGAAATATTATTTTTGCCTAACAGTAAGTAATTAAATCCGATGGGAAACCGATTTTCAATTAGTCATAAATAAGGGAAAATTTCTACAACTTGAAATTTAAGTCAAATCTAGTTTGTAGTAAACTACGGAAAAGAAACGCCTGTCGCAGGCTGAACCTTTCGAGAGAAGAGCAGGGGGTTGGCAACACTGGGGCGGCGCCAGGAGACCGCAAGGGTCTCGTGGGACCAGTTACCTAAAGGGGAGAGCGCGACGCCGTCCCCACCGCCACCGCCAACGCCGCCTTGCCTCCTTGCCCTCTCAGGCGCTGCAGTTCCGGTCACTGCCGCCATTGCCATAAGGACTTCCACAGGTTCCAGCTGCCGGCTCCGCCGAGCCCCTTCTCAGCTCCATTCGCGTTTTCCATCTTCCCCTCCTCTTTACCTCCTCCACGTTCGCTGTCACCATCTCTGCCACCACTTCCACCTACACCGCCACCAATAGCACCACCTCCGCATTCGTCACCGCCGCACACGCAGCACCTGCACTACGACTACCACCATCCCTCCTTCCAGAGGGCTTCAGACAAGACTCGGGAGCGCAGAGGCCGCGCGCCGCCCAGGAGGCGTCCGATCAATTGCACCGCTCCTCCCGGAAGTAAATCACGCCCTGGACAAGGCGCGCGGAGCGAGGCGGGGCGGGTAGAGGCGGGGAGAGACGGGGCGGGGCGCGGCAGGGCAGAGCGGGGCAAGCGAAGCGGGGCGAGCGGGTCGGGGCGAGGCGAGCGGGTCAGGGCGTGCGGGACAGGGCGAGCGGGGCGGGGCGAGAGGGGCGGGGCGAGAGGGGCGGGACGGGGTGAGAGGGGCGGGACGGAGCGAGCGAGGCGGGGCAAGCGAGGCAGAGCGAACGGTGGTGGGGCGGGGCGGGGCGAGCGGGGCGAAGCGGAGTGTGGCGGGTGGGGCGAGGAAAGGCGAGGTGGGCTTAGCGGATGGGGGGGAGGGGCGCGGTGGGGCGCGGCGGGTGGGGGGGGAGGGGCAGGGCGGGGAGGGCAATCGGCTAGGCGTCTGCACGGAGGCAGCCGATGAAGGAAGTGGACGCCGACAACCACCCGCACGCTCACTCAGCGAAATGAAGAAGATGACGATGACGACGCCCCCACCGCCGCCGCCGCCCCAACTACTCAACTTCGTATTAAGCCCTTTAAACCGGAGGAAAGTATCTCGTGTAAATATATAATGCATTCTCCCGCTAAATTTGAACCCAAAGCCACTTCTCGCATTTCAAAACTTATTACATTTAACAGTAATTGGCTGTATTATACAACAGATCCATATAATGCATATGTTTATTTCATTTCGGAAAAATATTAATATACGCCGAGATAATAGCTGCAAGATGAATGAATATTCGGTTATACCTTAATGCTCTGTAAGTATGGAATGGGTTACACATAAAATACATTTAGATTGTAAAAAACAAGCACTTCTAAGAAATTCGAATTGCTATTATCAGTATTATAATGCAATGCAAATCATTTAAACTTTATATAAAGCCTTCATTTTCAAATGTACTTCAGAAAGCATTTTACACTTTGATTTACTGATATTTTAATCAGGAAAAAGCATTCTTTTTTTCATTTTATGAGACTAGATGTTTTCTCTTCGCTTCCGTAAAGCTTTACTCTGTGCCATTCCTTTTGCCTGAAACTAATGAACTTCTTTCATTAAAATGTTGATGAAGAGATTTATCTCTGGCGAATAAAGCCTCTTGTCTTCTACCACAATAAAAATCCCTCGAGACTTCTTCCATTTCCCTGAATGAACGCCATTGTTTCCTCAGAGAATGGGAGATAACGATATCAGTGGTCCAAAGAAATAAGTGTGAACCGCGACTTAAGAACGTGCCGTTTGCTTATGATATATTGCTAGGACACGCAGAAGAAATAAAACGTGTACGAACTGTTTAAGAATTTTAATTCTCTCACTGGGGAAGGAACGCAGATTAAGACATAACCGGGTAAGAAAGTAAGGATACATGAAGAGGAAAAGCTTAGAAGCACCGTACAAGAATTAAAAGGAAAAAGTACGCAATAGAATACTTTGAATCAGCGCGTCTTGAAAATCTAAGGTATAAGCTCTGCGATGCTATCTCTCAACATCCAAACTCCTGCCACCATCACTACAGACCAGTTCTCTTGTCTAATCCCAAACCTCACTCTGTTCACTAGGAAAAAGAGTTCAAGCAAAACGTAGTTACTGAAGTATAATTATTTAAATTTGTGAAATGTCAAACTTTGGTGAGAAAATCTATGTTGCGAACCATAATCCTTTAAAGGCGGTCACACGTATTGCTTGTGTATTGCGAGGATTTTTTACAGCAAGTTCAGTGGGCACTAGGCTTGTGTTGATATATAGGCCTATCGTCATATTCTTCCCTTCACAATGCATCAGATCAGACAAAACCTTTCCTTAGCTTTTCTAATCGGCGAATGGCACGTTCTATTTAAATTTTCTATTCGTTCAGAGAGTCCCTTCGCAAAGTCGCTCACAACACCGAAGGAGAATTACTTGAGTGAAAAAATTTACTTGAGTTTAGAATCAAAAACAATTGCCCATGGAAAATTCGATAGTACACGGAGGATCGCTGTTGATGCTCTGTGGATTCTCTCAAACTATTATGTTCCTTAATTTTCCTCGATTACTAAGGGTTTTATCTGCCTCTAGTGCCAAAATTGTGCCTTCCCTCTTAGTTAAACAGGAGTAGACTGCAATGCAACACACTGAAGTTGAAGGCTACCTGTCCACGGATCGAACAAAGTTCAGTACAGTGGACAGACAGGCGAGCCACTATTTTATCCAGAGAAATGAATAAGCAGGTCATACCGCAAATCAGCGATTCCTCACATCTTGGAATGTGCGGACGACCTGTAGAGTTGAAAATATTTTTAAGCCCACTAACAAAAATATGCAAAGATGCCCGAAATTTAAAAAAAACTCATGGGCTTTTTGACATTGTTCTCCATGAGAGAATTAATACCTGAATAAAAGTATGACAGTTACAACTTCAAGTCACTTTCTAAATTCAGGTTATTTCTTTCTTACTAAAATAACTTAAGTTGAGAAAATGCGTTCACACAGATGAACACAGATTAAATCAAGACACCCATCAAATATCTCAGTGCATGTTTAGCAATTGTTGAATCTTGTTGCTCTGTACTTACCGTATAACATTTATTCACAACGGAACCAATGAGGCTGTTGTAAAAAAAAACATTTTAGAATCCGCTCTCATGATACTTCAATTAATGAAAATTCATTTGATGGTACTTTCACTTTATTTATGTAGTTTTCTGTCGTGCCTACCAGCGGGGCACTACCCAGTCGAGGCAAGTTCTAAGCTCTTAGGTCTCCCGACGTGAGTGGTAGTGCAGTGAATATAAGTGTGTGTGGGTGTGTAAGTAAGGGGTGAGGGTAGACCAAGGAAGAGGAAGGAAATATCGCGGGCGGTCCTTGGCCCGTTCGTTCGGATATTGTTTCGGCATTCACCTGGATTTATATTGAAGAAACCAAGGAAAACTACCAAACAGAGCAGCTGGTCGCTAGAATTCTCTTCCAGACAGCGGCTAAATTCGATTTAATTATCTAGCCAGAGTCGGAAATCCGACCACCGTCGGATCTCGAATCCTGGGACATTCCGGTCAGAGGCACTGCAGTAGCATCAATTGATGCCTTGAGCCACCTCAGTCGGAATATAAAGGATGTACATCCAGCGATTTGTTTAATAATACTCTTTGCATTCTTTCCTCTCCCGCTGTGCATTCACCTCCCCATCCCCTGAATGTTGGCCAGCCGCAGCCGCCCTGGAGGGAGGCGTCTTCAAGTTGCACTCCCTAATGAGCCGAGCTCCCAAAGGCAGCGCTTCTGGCGATTCGGCGTCGATGCTCTGTAAAGCGAGCACGTCGCTGCCGAAATGTCAAACAAGGACACTCGATATGTTTGCAAGCTAACGGCTATTCGTTACAAACGACGCAAGTTTAACGAAAATAGAGCTATTCAGAGGATGGCGAATGGAGTATAGAATGACAAGACAATGTCTGCGAGTTCTTGTGCATTTAAACTCGACATAAAAAAAACATCGAGGTTGGTATTTCGATCCGTTAAATTACAACGGCTGCCTTCTCAGATTCAAAGAATAAACGGTGTGCATTCGTTGGAAGAAAGAATAGCATTCTCTACAGCCATAAATAGCAATGAGAAAAAGTGCAGAATGTGATTTCAGGTTAAAGAATATTGATTTATATTAGGCCATTTTTGGAAGGTAATTTAATGTAAAACAACGCAATCATCTCGAAAAATTGAAAAAATGCTAGTAGTTTTGCCATTACTGGTAATTATTGTCAGAAATGAAAAGAAGCAACGCTTATACATTTCACCTTTATTTTTTTACATCAAAAGATTTCTTTGCATGATATTCCTAGTTACATAAATACTCTTTTCCACAGTTCGAAATTACAGTTTCATCATTTTGATACAATAATATTAAATACACTTTTAGAACTCAGTACCCTTCAATTAAATCAGTATTCCAATTTCAGCGGATACACGCTTAATATAGCAACAAGAAAATTATTTTCAAACTATTAAGTCACCAGTCTTAACAAAGATGTCAGAAAACCCTATCAATCTTTGTTACCCAACTCCGACCATTTAATTATTACAATCCTACGATGCCGTCCCCCGCCGTGAGTAAAATTCACTTAACACCAGTTGCTTCCTTGCCCTCCGCGGAACAGTCACACAACAACAGGACGCGAAATCGAATTCCGCAGACGTCGTTAGCGGAGCTCTGAATTGTCTGCGACGTCAGTGAGTCGCGAGCAGCGGGGCAACTTTTTGATTCTATAATGCGGCAGACGCCAAGTGCGGCGTGCTCAGCGTCGCGGTAACTCGATTGGGGCGGCGGCGGCGGCGGCGGCGGCGGCGAAACCCCTGGCGCCATCTCCCGCACAGCGGCAGCAGGCGGCGGGTTGCGATCGCCCAGGCGCCTACTTCACTTATTAGGGAGATTTTAGCCAGTGATGTGCGTCTACGCGTAAAGAACCATAGTCTACGTCTACACGTAAATAACGCGTAGACAACGGACACTGCGTAGACAAAGGAAATCTCTGTAGACAATAATACAATATACCTTTTTTGTGGGGCAGGGGCGAATCTAAGAGGGTCAGGATCCGCCCCAAAGCCAAAATATATTGATAATTATTGGAACACAATTATTGGAAATTGATTGAATCACATCTAAAGGAGTACTAAAGGAGTGCAAGTTGGAACAATTTCCTACTGGTTTCATGAGATGGATACGGAGGTTGTAATTTATTCATCAGGAATGGTATATTTTTTTGACTTACTGAATCGTAAATAATTATTTTTATATTACATTAAAATATGCTTTTACTTTACTACTTATTATAAACTTTTTTGGGTTATTCGATGTGGAGAAATAAATGGTCTACAGAGAATACATTGTCTACGTAGTCTACAAGTAAAAAGAGTCACGTAGACTACACGTAGATTACGTGTAGAAAACATGCGTAGACGTAAAATTATAGTCTACAGCACAACTCTGGTTTTAGCCAGAGTTGTGCCGTAGACTATAATTTTTACGTTTACGCGTGTTTTCTACAAGTAAACTACGTGTAGTCTACGTGACGTTTTTTACGTGTAGACTACGTGGACAATATAATATGTGTAGACTATTTTTTCACATCAAATAACCCAAAAAAGTTTATAATAAGTAGTAATAGTAGAAGCATGTTTTAATGTAATATTAAAAAAAAGTATTTTCGATTCAGTAAGTCAAACAAAATATAGTATTCCTGATGAAGAAATGACAACCTCCGTATCCATCTCAAGAAAACAGTAGGGAGTTGTTTCAAATTGCACTCCTTTAGTACTCCTTTAGATGTGATCCAATCAATTTGTAGTAATGCTTCCAATGTATTGACTATAATTATAAATAAATTTTGGATTTGGGGTTGGAACATGGTCCTCGTAGATTCGCCCATGCCCCACAAAAAATATAGATTACCAGTTGTCGACCTATATAACCTTTGTCTACCCAGAATACGATGTCTACGCGTTGTTTACGTGTAGACGTAGACTATAGTTCTTACCGCGTAGACGCACATCTCTGGTTTTAGCCAGAGTTGTGCCGTAGACTATAATTTTACGTCAACGCATGTTTTCTACACGTAATCTACGTGTAGTCTACGTGACTCTTTTTACGTGTAGACTACGTAGACAATGTATTCTGTGTAGACTATTTATTTCTCCACATAGAATAGTCCAAAAAAAGTTTATAATAAGTAGTAATAGTAGAAGCATTTTTTAATGTAATATAAAAAAATTATTTACAATTCAGTAAGTCAAACAAAAAAAATTCTTATGAAGAAAAGACAACCTCCGTATCCATCTCAAGAAACCAGTTGGAAATTGTTCCAACTTGCACTCCCTTAGTACTCCTTTAGATGTGATCCAATCAATTTCCAATGATTGTGATCCAATAATTATGAATAAATTTTGGCTTTGGGGGCGGATCCTGGCCCTCTTAGATTTGCCCCTGTCCCACAAAAGAGGTATATTACATTATTGTCTACATAGATTACCTTTGCCTACGCAGTGTCCTTTGTCTACGCGTTGTTTACGTGTAGACGTAAACTATGGTTCTTTACGCGTAGACGCACATCACTGGTTTTAAGCGCCAGGCGTAAGGAGACAGCCTTAAACTCTATTGATCACGTGACTAACGACTTTATACAGTCACAATGAACAACATTCATAAGAGTTTCAGCAAAAAACGTCTTTGCGTTATGCATTATGACCAATGAAGTATTTCAAGCGTTGAACAAAGAAGTTGCATAATACATCAAAGATTAGGATAGTGGTGAGACATTTCAATCACAATACGAGTCAAGAGTATAACAAATCTACATTGTGCACGGAGGTTTAGACTTTGTTGCCCTTCGCGATGAGTATGTAGTCTGGAATTTTGAATAGGCTCTTCTTGAGAATGTAGGACGAATCTTAAAACAGCGTTCATTACGAACATAAGACGTAACCTAAACCAAAGTTATGATTTCAACTTCTTTTTCGCGAATTTCTTTCCTGTCACCTCTCCAATATTTCCCGTTAATTCTTCCATCATGTAACTGTTAGTGCATAACGCCGCTACCTTTCGCATGGCACTAAAACTCCCTATTAACCGTTTGCTCTCAGAAAACTCCTGGTGTTACAGTGCTGATTTTTATAAAGCTGCCTCTCAAAGCCCGTATTCACGATGGAATATGTCTCGGCATTTCGCGTCTTCCTCGTTCGTGCCGCTAGATGTCACATGGTGTAGCATTATCGAGCATAGCTTGAATAATGCGACATTTAGCGGCACGACCGAGAAAGACGCGAACTGCTGTGACATAGTCCATCGTGACAGGCCTTGAGAGGCAGCTTTACAAAAAATCGTACTATAGTTATTCACGTCATAAACAGCAAGTAACAGACGCGGTTGAAGTTAGTGAACCGAGGCGACTGACGACGTTTATAACCCACCGGCTTTCTTATTTTGTTATTGGTTTAAAGGAACTGAAATCACTGTAGTTCAAAACTGCTCTCTCAACAAACGAAAGCTCATTTACGACGACTGACGCACTGCTGTGAACTCCCTTTCAAAAACAAAAGTATTTCTACAAGTAAATTCACGAAAACATTTTCAGTACCTCCTATTTCTACTTTTGAGTAAGTGTTAAAATCATGTTAATATTTGATTTATTTTGCATTATCATAATCAGAATATCTAAAATCAGATTCGAATTCTGATAAAGGCAATGTAATAAAATAAATGAATTATCCGATGTCTATAAAATGCTGTAATAGAGTGAAAAGAAGTAAAATTCCTTACACAACGCAATCTTCCTATGTAAATGCACTGAAAAAATGATATGCACTCCATCGAAGATCGCATGTTTGGTAGGTCAGTGCCGCCTCTCGTAACGACGCCACACAGATAAAAGTTGGTGGCAGAGAGTTTGCACAGTTATCGCATTTTTTTTATTTGCTTCCGGTGGCGCTGTTGAGACAACAGCTACTCAGGAGAAACCAAAAAAGATGTGCTTCAGAAATTATGCAGCACCGCTTACACTGATTTCATAATGTTTTATTTCAAAGGAGATTCCCATCCCCCTTACATACACCAAACATACATTCGAATAAATGTTTCCATAAGTCATTCATTACTCAAAATTCTCATCCTTCTTATTTTATTATGTAATATAAATTGTTGCGGGAGTACAAAGTTAATGAAAAAAACTAATTATGCACACCTTTTACTCTCAGTTCATCGTACACGCCAGTGATAAAACACTGATATTTTACTAACGATTTCTATTAGTTAATAATTCATATGAATATTACATTCTGTGTAATCGTTAAAGATTCCGTTTTGGTTGATAGTAATTATTAGACGTAGAAAAAGGATAGTAGTTATTCAAATCAAAACGTACAATGAAAAATGAAAACTGATATTTGAAAGTTAACAAAAGGGAAACAAATAATTTGAAAATGAAAAATTACACACATATTAGCTCATATTTTTAATTTCGCAAAAATATAAATTAAGAAATAAGTTGACGTACCTTCTAACAACGACATCACGGCCGGAAAACATCCCGGAATTTGTGATACGGTATGTATACATGTACGAAGTGGTATTATAGAAATCATAACCAGCAAAATAAATAAATAAATAAATTTTTGAAATAAACGTAACTTCTGTTGGCGAACTACTGAAAAGAAGGTCATGAAAACAGTAACTTACATAAAGAAATTTGTATATATAATTGTCACCATTCCCGTCACCTTGTTGGAAGCTATACGCTCGGAGAATATGTTCCGCAGTCATATAGAATCAACACCCATCGGATGTTGATAAACTCCAAATTGTGACCATGTTATCAATGGTGACAATTATATATACATATAAGGAGCGATAGTGCGCTCGTGAAAACTGTTCAAAGGGTTGGTTGACTCGGTAGCTTAGTGGTCAGAGCAGCTGGGCGTAAACCAGAAGGCCCGGGTTCGAATCCCGGTCGGGCCGACCAATTCTTTGAACAAATTTAATTATAAAGAAATTTGGTTTGTACGGACATTAGGGAAAATGTAACAAGTACGTACACGATAAAAAATCTACCAAACTTACTGTAATATTACTATAATTCACTATAACGGGAGCCGTAGGTATTGGTAACGAAGAGCGAAACTCAAGCCGCGTCTCTCTCTGAGCCAAGCAGTTGCAAGCCGTCCATCTCCGCAGCTCCAGAGATTTCCTCGAAGAAATTAACCGCGGAGGCGTCGCGCCGGGCAGCGCAGGGCCGGGCAGGGGCCCCGCCCGAGGGCGGGAGCGCCAAATCTGGTCCAAGCGGCCGGGCCGGCTAAACGGGAGATTAGGGGGAGCGTCTGGGCGGCAGGAGGGGGCGGGGCGGGTGGGACGGAGGAAGAAAAGGGCGCCTCAGGCACTTGGCCGGGCGGCGTCGCCCGCCCCCTGCTGCGCGGGCCTCGCTGACGCCATCCTCCGCCTCTGGAGCCCCCAACAACGGGAAACAGGCGCCCGCAGGCTCTCCAGGATATTGATGGCAGCGGCAGGCAGCGGGGACATGTTTGGATTTGGGATGCCGTGGCGAGGCACACGCTCGGTTCGGAGTACTCGCTCTAATGGAAGTTTCCTCAAGTGATTTCTCCACTTCCAAATCTACAATTGCATCTTACGCGTTCATATTAACGCTTCGAGATTTGTACTTCTATATTTATTTAAACAAGTTCTGTATTTACAAAATATTATAAATATACCCAAAATTTGACTTTCTATGAAAAGGTTGGATCTAGCAGCATTCGCCATCACCACACGCTCAATCACATGTACATACTGCAGTTTCAAAAAGCAAGTGCGTTTTCATTGAACAGTTTATTTGCATTGTTATATATATTGTTTATTTTACTTTCTTGTGGCACTGTTTTCGGTTGGTCACTTTTTGTTTCATTTCTAATTTTCATTTTTGTTTAGTAGACAGCAATTGCAGACGTACCATTCCATTTGGCCCATTTAGCATCATTCTTCAGAATGAAACGTCCAAATATAATCTCATTTCGTCATACGCTCGTCAAAATATTTTTGGAGCTTATTCTTACATTAGGGTAAGTAAATAAAATTTTCAGTCTGCAAAATGGAAAAATTTACATTCTAAAAAATAATAAAATACGTTGAATAAAGTGTCCCTGACAGCGGCACTATGTGGCTCTGAAACATTCTCTCCCGGATATGGTCCAATTAGGCTCATTTTTATCATATTATTGCAATAACAATATTACACGTGGTGCATATGAACATCGGAGACCTCTCTCATCATTAATGGAGCAGCTAATCGCCGCAGGTTCCCCGAAGAAGTTGGAGAGCCCTTGGGGGTACGAAGAAGCTGAGTTTCTGAGCAAGCAGAAATGAGTTGCTTAGGCGATTTAGTGGTGAAAATTGGATAAATCCAAGTCGTAGTGGTGATAAATGAAGAAAACGATTTGAATTATGGATACGAGTGCTTTTGGTAATTACGTGCTATTCCATTAGGGGAAATTAATTAAGATATAATGCCAACATTAGTATAATGTTGCTAATTCAATTAGTGGAACCACAACAGCACACACTTTTTCGCATTATTTCTAAATTTGCAATTTTCGAAAATTCAGAGAGTATCGACAATGAAACCCGCGACATTCCTCTTTTTTCCGTGGAAAAAATTAAAGAAAACATTTGGAGCTTTTTTTTAGAAAACAAAGTTTTTTTAATTGCCTGTATTTCGCGCCCAATTACACGAAAAATACTCATATTTTCGAAAAATTGAGCATAAAATTTAAAGAATCGTCTTTAAGGAACTAAGTTCATTAAGAAAAAAATCTCTATCTTCAATACTGTTGTAGTAGGAAGATGCCTAACAAATTGCAATTTTCAAAACATAAGAAATTTCAACGAACAAGAGACCTTCAATATTCTCTTAAATTATCAGAGCACAAAATTTAATAAAAACATTGTCATTTTTGAGATAATTTTGAAAATGTTTTTGAGGCTTCATGTTTAGTACCCTCCAAAATCAAAATAACCATTTGGAACTCCCAAATCTTCATGGTCATTTAAACGGATAGAGGAATATCAATTTTGAAGAAAATCAGCTGAACAGTTTAGGCGCGAAAGTTGACTACAGACGGACGTTTTGCTGTCAATCGATTTTTCGGAATCAAGGAACCACAAAACATGGATTCTGGCAAACCCACATGTTAGAGGAATTTTTTATATATTTAGCAATAGTATTTATTAACTTTTTCTTCACGTTACTAGGGCCCTTACGTACGTAGTTTCTTCACTTTCACGTTACTAGGGCCCGGCAGTAAGAGTTTTTCTGTCGAAAATTCGCCGTTTTCAGGCGCACGATTACACACTTTCTCTTCTTACGAACAGAAACCTACGTACCTTCGCCCTTACGTATCTTTGCAATGGGCAGAAAGTAACAATAAGACCATTTCAAAATAAAATAGTAAAATAAATTTCGTCAGAACAAAAGGAAACAAAAACCTCTGGGTAAAATGTCTTTCAAAATTGAGAATTAACGCAAAAGAAAAGAAAAAGGAATCCTGGAACCGTTTTCCTAGCTTTCTCCTTGCTCAATAACGCGAGGGCACGTGCTCTGGTTGGGTCACAGGCGTTGCAGCTGCACGTGCAAACCGAGTCGGGGCGTGTCGCGTTGCCGGTGCAGCCGCCTCCACATCTCCCTCTGTTGTTTACGCAGACCCCGCGGCCGGCCCAGGGCCACCGCCAGCACTCTCCTTGCCACTCCCCCCCCCCTCAGGCACCCCACGCTCCTTGCCTTCTTTATCGCCTCCGACGCCGCCGACCCCCACCTCCTCCCGCACGAAGCGAGCGCGCGCCATCTGCCGGATTTGAACCAGTAGCCGTTGAACCGCTCCGGGGCCCTCTATCTTATCGCCGGCAGCTGTTTGCGTTCTCTTGCTTTCCACTATAGAATGCGAATGTATTTCCTCCAGAAGCGTGATAAGGAAGGAATTTCTACCGCGAGATTTTTTACAGTTTAATTTACTCACACAATCGTTCTTCTCTGTCGAGAATGGCATGGTGACCTCAAAATACGTCACACTATTACTACATACATCACTACTTCTATGCTTTGAAGCATGTCATTAAAGCTATTCTGCGTCCGTCTCTATCATCACCAAAAAGCCTTTTTATTTTTGTATTCGATGTGCATCATATACCTTTCAAAATTAAGCAATAAACTAAATGAAATAGGAAATTCGTTTATCAAACATATTTCCATGCAATTGCATGAAATAACATCTGAAGATGTGCAAACGCTTCGGAAATGTTTTCAAAATACCTTCAGTGCAACATACAGTAAACGAGAATTGTACATTAAATTCCAAGGAAACACTTGCATGTAAAGTTCTTTTATATAGCGGTATTTCTATCTTTCCCTAAAGCACTATCTTGCTACAACTTCGCAATTACCTTTCTGCATAGCTTCGCCTCGCCTCTGTCTCTCCTACACACGACCCTCACAATTCCTCCAAGCGACTCCCATACTTTATAAGAGCAATGTTTGAGTTGTGAAAGGTATGCTGCAAAATTTATTGGCTCGCAATGTGTGCTTGTCTTTTTGCTCAAAATGCCTGAGCATGTAGAGACAAGTATGTACTGAACACAAACCAACGATGTTAAGCAGGCAAACTGCTGTTCAGTGCGGGCCATATTCATCTGATTGCTGTGACGCAAAATACTCTGATTAGTAGGCGACACCGAATACGTAAAGAAAATTGCGTGCGGGTTATTTCTGAGCGAGAGTAAGGGAAAAAACTACGAGCACAGAAACAACCATGTTTTCCAGAGGGCGAGATTGGAAAGCAAACCATAGATTGAAGTGTGTGATTTAGGTAGAAAACACGTAGTGTATGAAGCGTTCGTAAGATATTTAACGTCTAAATCAAAGAGTAACAAAATAAGTCGTGAGATGAGATCTAAAATTCAACAAAAGTTCTATCTCGAAACAGTAAAAGAGTGACATTTTATGCAATTTGTTTTTATTCCGCCGCACTCAGGTCAATAATATCGGTATTGAACTTCACAGAACACATTCCACCTAAACATCATGCGTAGAGAAATGTGCCAGAGAGTCCCATTTACTTGGAGATGGCCGGAAGAATTAAAGAATACTGGCTTCCAAGGTATAATAATTGTCAAAATCTTCACTACAATATGAAATGTGTGGATTTTATAACATTTAGGAAGTTCAGACATTCTGGGTACACTCTAGTTCTCTTGCAAAGTAGAAAGAAAGTGCAATATCTTGGAAAGTATGTACAGGTAAATTAGCTTATATGAAATTCCAGTATATTTCATTGCATGAGAATAAGAATTTTTCTTCGGTAAATATTGTTTAAAAATATTAGAATTTTGACATAAGCACAATACCGGTCCTGTATGATATAAAGCACACTTTAGGTCTTGGTCTTCCGAAGTTGGGTTCCAGTATGAAGCTACTTTTAAAACATCTTTTAAACAAAGATTTACGGGGTAGGGAACGTTCGCACAGTTCGAACTATACACAGGTACAGGGTGGTTATAATTAAACTTTCCCTACAGAACACTTATAACAAGGAAACGAACTATAGTACGAGTACCAAACTTGCTAGTATTACTATCCAGAGTATCGGGTGATCTCTATGCGTTACAGCGCCACCGGCCAGTTCCAAATATGGCCACCAGGTGCCATCATCAGAGTGCAGAATAGTCTCATACACCGGACCAGTTGTCGTGCACTTGTTGACATGTCAACATGGGTTTGGACAAACGGAGCAGGGCGTTGTTGGTGAAACTCTTTTATCAAAACAACAGTAATACTGTAGCTGCACTTCGAGAATATCGCCGGCTGAAAGGATTATGAAAGGTTCCTCTTTCTCGACTTGCTTTGCGGAACATGATGAACTGGGGAACTGGATGTGGGTCCAGGAAGAGGCCGATGGCCAGTGGAACCACAGGTGGTTAATAAAATTGCCGTTGCTTCGGCCAACAACGCAGCGCGCAATTCCCGAGCGTGGAGCAGGGCCCGTGGTGTTTCCCAACAATTGAACATCAAGTGGGCTACTGTACGGAAGGTCCGTCGAACCATTCTCAAATGGTGTCAGTACAAGGTCCGTATTGTACAGGCGCTTGCATCACCGGACGCACAAAAACGAGTTGACTCCACTCTACTTTCTCGTAAGGATTGAAGTTGATAAGGCCTGGCCTGGACCATCCTATGGCCCTATCCAGGCTGAGGCGAACACACAGAATTGGGCGAGAGTGGGGATCTTGACCACCAGGCAATGTGCATGAAGTTCCTCTGCATGGTGAACGCGTCACCTAATGGTGTGGCTTTAAAGCGACGTTCATGATTGGCCAATTCTTTTTTGAAGAGGCTGGCGCTCAAGGGAAAAAAAACTGCAATGTGTCTGGCCAGCGTTACGGGGATGTGCTTCGCCAGCATGTCATTCCCGCCCTACAGGAGAAAGACGCAAAACTCAACAGTTTTCAAGCAAGAGGGGGCCCCACCGCATATCGCCCGTCAAGTGCAACTGCTTCTCCGCAACACATTCGGTAACGATTGCGTCCATTGCAGATTGTTTCCAACGACTTGCCCGTCACGATCACCTGATCTCACTCCCTGTGATTTCTGATTGTGGGACTACATGAAAGATTTACCAGGAGAAGATTCATGCATGTGCTGATATGAAACGCAGTATAGCAAGAGAGGTATCAAGCATACCTATGGACATGCTTCTTTCTTCTATTCAGAAAGCAATCCTGCACTTTCAGACTCTTCTGGCCACTGATGGGCTTCATATTGAGCCTCTTTTGTAGAGGTAATGGTACCGGTATGTAATGGCCTGATGTGCACTTTAAAGATGTTTCCATTGAATTGCGTATTCATTCCGTGATTCCCTTCCTCATTTCCTTCACAATGTTCACGGTATGTTTTCGGCACGCGCGATCTCGCACTTGCCACATATAGCCGGTTAAATAGGAAAGTTTAATTATAACCATCCTGTATATGAAACAGAGAGATGGAGAGGAAGGAAGAAAGGGACATCATGATCGTAAACAGCATGCGCACATGCAGGAAAATGCGCATTTCGCACAGTGAGTTTCCTTTGCCGCTCTTCCCGCCAGGGCCATCCGGAAAGCACGGCGCGGTGGGCGTCGGGATTGCCTGCCTCTGACCCTTGACGCCATCGCCGCCAGCGATTTGAAGGAGGAAGCGACAAGGAAGCCTGTTTTGCCGCCACCCGCACGCTGTGCAGCGCCAACAATGACAAAACATACAGCAGCATGCGGCGACCAGTCCCTCGCCTGGCTGGCGCCGGGTCGGGTCGCCTAGCGTCGCGCCTTTGCAGGCGCTCGCCCCTGCCTTCCGAGAAGACGCCGATCCGCGTCGCACATGGATGCGGAAGGCAGTCGGCAGGCGCCTCCCCCCTCCCCATCCGCGACCGGCCCAACATCTCTCTAACGGTAACCCCAGCGACAGGAATAGCTCACACTTGCAGAATAACTCGCCTTTTCAAGTGTCTAAAGAAACAACATCAGATACAACTTATAAGTAATGCAAAATTTCTTCCTAGTCGTTTTTTTCTTCTCTGTTGTTTCATTTTTTATTCGAGAGATTTTTTCTCGTCTCATATAATTTTCCATTTTCTGGACAGTGTCACTATTTTCAAACATGATACATTCACCGAAGGATTAAAATTAATGCACTTACATTAGCCCCAGCAATTATATAAATGAACTAGTGGTGCTAAATAGCAAATACTTTCTTACATTATTTCTAACTTTTGCAGTTTTCGACTCTCCAGAGTTCAACGAAAATGAGACCCGCGTTTTTGTTTAAGTGTCCTTTGGTCTAACCGTACAAAAAACTTGAGAAAAAATTTGGAGCCGTTTTTGAGAAAATAATTGGTTAAATGTTTTTTCAATATAAATTACGCACAAACTACTTTTTTCGAAAAATTGTACTTGATCTTAATTGTACATGACCAATCCTTCTTTGAAAAACAGATTTTATTCAGGAACAATCACTATCTTCAATATAGCAACATGAATTCAGAGTACCTAACGTGTTAGAGGAAGTCATTTACTGTATATAGGAACAATTTTCTTTTCTGAATTTGAAAGAAACAGTGGAAAACAATCATAAATCATATTAATGTTACATTGACATGCAGTTCGTTCAATGTTTGATGAACATATGTTTATCAGTGTTCAGGCCAGAAGACCAGTGAGTTGTTCTTCCACATGACGAGAAAAATAAAACCCATAATATACTAATTGAAAATATACTAAATGAGAATATGTTTGTTCAGAGAGCATCGAGATACACTTAAGTTGAAAAATTTTTAATTCACTTATAACTTTGTCTCTCTGCGCCCTTAATTTTATGATCTACGAGACTGAAATGATGCATTCCTCTTTCTAACTAATATATTTAGATACGCCTGCAACATTAAGTGACATACGTGGAATAGTGCTTTTAGAAAATATCGTTTAATAGTAACATACTTCCCTCCAAAGTTATATACCGTTCACAACAAAGTTTCAGATACATAAATGCGAGATATAACGTCTAAAAATATTACATTATTAGGTATCATAATATAGCTTTTAAATAAAACAAGTTTTCATTCCTCCTAGGTAATATAGCATTGCAGGAACAGCGTGGGGAATAAAATATTCCTTTAGGCACGCAAAAATAGTAGGAAATTCACAGTACTGAAAACTTTTTCCAAACCTTGTCCGATTCTCACTGTCAACTCACCGCGATTCGTATCTTTCAAACGATTATCCCTTCATCGGCATACTTATATTTCGTTACACAAATGGGTCACTGGGGTATCACACACCCCATAAAATAATACAAGACTTAGAGGTTCTTTATGACTTAAATATTTGTATTTTACAAACCTAATTAATATTTTAATTCACAAACATAAACATTTTCATTTCAGAACATAGTTTTCACCTCTTTCTATTACTAACTCTTGTTCATTCACGTTCAGTGCACTCTACACGTCTGCGCAATCTGTGCTCATTGTAAACTCTATTTCCCTAACGAAACAAAACAGATACTACGTATTAACCAGTATATTAATATTTCAAAACATTTATCTGAATTTGTATACTACCTCATTACAAATGAATTAAATTCTCAGAATGCAAGTGATTCAAATTAAAAAATACTTACGTAAATGGCTCAATGGGGTGTGCAAACTCATTTCAAAATAATAGAAACTGACGAACACACTATCAACAATGGAATGAATCACTACGATAGACGAACTGATTAAACGAATTTACGTAAAGTTGAGAGGTCACAGTTACCAATATATGTTCTAGTAAAACAATATAAACATTGAGTGGGGTGTCCTACACCCCAGTGTACCGGTAGAGGGTTAAATGTCTACATAAAAAGAACAACTGTCAAGATATATTTCTTGTGATAATGTGAAAATTTTCCACGATGCGTCCACTATTGAGTGTTTGAAATTACTACTTACAAGGCCAAGGAAATTGGAGCAACGATGATAGATGCCACAAGCGTCGGCATAATTGACGATGATGCACAAGGATGTCACCAGATTCCCCGGTGTCATCATCGATGACGCGACTCTTGCGAAGTGGTTCTGATTAAGTTGATAAATTACACCGGATGTGGAGCCATGAGTAACTAGCATTATCTGAGGATAGCTTGAAAGAGCTTCGTTTTTACAATGGCGAACAGGAAGGTTCTATTTGAAGAACACTATACACGACCGGCCGGAGCCTCTGTATTTACTTGCATGTTAACAGGATCTGAAACAGTATTCAAGGAAATATACGCGAATCGTTTACAAAAACATTTGTTGTTGAATGTTTCCTCGTCGTTGTACAGTGAAAGAGAAGAAGAAATAATTTATATCATTGCGAGAACAAAAAAGCTTATATTTCGACAAAGAATAACACTCCTCAGTTAATAACTCAGTTTGCAATTACAACCCTCCCACTGGATTTCGGATTTCGGATCCACCTTCACCACGCAGGAAGGTTTTCATATAACCAACAAAGCACTGTGCTATTCTCGCATTCACGTCTGTCTAAATAGCATCTTCTTCTTCTTTTTTATTTTTCTTCACCGAAGTCATCCTTTTTCAAAAGAAAAGACAAAAATTAATACTTGAATACTTAAATTAATACCTTCAAAAAAATTAAGTTCACCACCTTGTTGTACTGATGAAAATGATGTAAAAATAATTTCATGATTATTGGGAATTAAATCTAATTCTGACGGGAATAGGCTTCCGTCTGCAAGAAAAGAAAACAGACCTGAGAATTCCCAACACAAAAATCTGGAAAAAACTAATTTCTGAAACCAAATGAAACATTTATAAGTACTAGGATTTTTCAGATAATTTAAGACGATTAATCAGTACGAGTTCGTAAGAAACTGTATAAAATGTTTAATTTTTATTGTCCGAATGAGCCAATTTTAGTTTGGAGAATTTAAAACACTCAAATTGATATGAAATATTTAGATTTGAAACGTGGAAAGAGGGGAAATAATGAGATAATGTAGAGACTCGAAGTACCTTCTTCAGACTTCACATGCCATTTCAAAAGAGCTTGAGTACGATGAGTAATATCATTGACAATGTCGCAAAGAATTAAAACCCAAATTTCTTCCGTGTTACTTCCGTAAGGTTCCGTAAGGACAACGTACTTATAATATCCATTAACAAAAAGGAAGAAAAGTGAAAAGTGATATCCATTCCCTGCCCGGTCGTATTGCATTGCCGGTATGTTGCGTATTCCTTTTCAATAAGCGTTACCTATTGAATTGCTGGTTGCATTGTATATGTATTCCCGTATCTTTGCCTCTACAAAATCTCTGGCCGGGAGATCGTAGGGTTCAAAACTCAACGGTGACGTCAGCTGTCTGGAGCGATTGTCTGGAGAAGAATTCTAGTGGCCCGCTCCGTAATTTTCCATGGTTTCTTCCATCAATTCCAGGCGAATCCCGAAACAGTGCCCCTGCGAATGATTCGCGGGTCTTTCCTTCCTCATTCGCCTCCCTCCCTGAAATACACACTTACACTTCCTCGTACATGGACTACACAACAACATATGTCAAAAAACTAGTCGCGAGCTCACAGCTTATCTCTGAGGCGGTGGACGGCTGGGAGAAATATCTGGATGGAACACCGACGTTTAAGTCGGCAACGGAACTCAAGTTCCAGCGCGGGAGGAACATTACTACTTCCCAACATATGACATACAGTACACTCACATGACTAATAACCTCAATAGTTGACGCATCCTGAAAAAATAAATACTCACACTCGCTCATCCCCGGTATTGTTTCCATCAAAAATACATCGATCTTCTTTACGGAAACCTTTTTGATTGATTTTTTCCCCTTCAGAATTCTTTATCCACCTGACGGACAGTGCAAATCCGCCCCTGCGTCGGAGGAAGCGGCTGAAGTTGCTGCTGCAGGAGGCTTTTTGCGAGGCGCGCTGGGGCACCGAGCGGAGCGCGGAGAGCGGGGCAAGGGGGTGGGGCGCAGGGGACAAGAGGAGCGGGGGAGCGTGGAGTGGGTAACCGGGAGGGGGCGGTGAGCGGAGCGGGGGCGCGGGAAGCAGGGAGCGGGAAATGGGGAGCGGGGAGCAGCGCGTTGGGGGTGGGGTGGGGCGTGGAGGGGTGAGCGGGGGCGGGGCGTGGAGGGGTGAGCGGGGCGGGGCGCGGAGGGCGGGGAGCGGGGAGGGAGGACCGGGGCGCGGGTGACAAGTGGCGGCGCGTGGTGGAGGGGCGGGGGGAGGAACGGGGCCGGGTGGCGGGCGTTGGGGTTGTGGCGGGGGAAGGGGGCGGGGCGTGGAGGTTGGGGAGAGCGGGGAGCGGCGCCGCGCCGGGGCGACGTGCCCTGCGTACCTGCCCGCGCGAGGGCGACGGCTGCTGCGGCCCCGTTACGCCCGCGCGGCTTCCGAGAAGCGGCGACGCGACGCGACGCGCCGTGCGTTTGTACGCGACCCACCCGTCTCCGTCAATCCCACAGACAGGCGCTCGCCACGAACACCGGCCTCAGCGCTGCTCCATCAGTATTCACAGTGGAACCGTTGTTCCAATAACCTCCTATTTTGGTGGGACACCACAATTGCTCACGTTTTTCTACAGTTCTTTTTTAATGAAATTGTGATGACAGTTTATTCCTTCATTAACTAGGAATCATAATCCCTTAGATAAATAATTTTTTTTATTCTAATACCATTACTAAGACACTTTTTTCTTCTTTTGTAACGAGCTGATGCGAAGTTACTTCACTTCACACTATTAGAAATATCCCTTATAGAAATTTTACAAAATGCATCAATATTTCATTTCTCTTATTCCTAGTAATGAATCATCGTCGTGAAATACGGACTACGAGTTTTAATAAAAATCAAGTTAGAGTCATTTATGTATTCGAGAAAATATCTTCCAAATATGAGACAAGCAACGAACACAGATACGGAATAGACAGGCAACACATAGGACCGTAGGCAAAGCACAATAATTACCTAAGGAAAATCAAGTTAATAAAAAAGAAATCATGGAATAAAGCAACTTCATATTTAACCACATTTAATTTCAATAATTAATTATCACATTACAACAGCGAATTATAAATATATCCTTTCAAAAGTAGCAATACTCATATGATAAAAGAAAATAACCGAATAAGGAGGCCCCCAAACCACATCGATTATCACGATTCTCGTATGAAAGAGAATTTTAAAAAATGCCATAGACCCAAAAAACCAGCCTCCTAGGGCAAACTGTTGCAGTGATACAACAATGAGAAACGTGTTTTAAACGTTTTATTTTTTTCTCAGATTCTATTGCATGTATCAGACTGAAAAAAATGTAGAGACTTAGAAAAATAGTTGATTTGAAGATATTTTTGTCAACCAATTTGTCACTTCGTATAGAAAGAAAAGTTATTGAAATTGATTTTCGACGTGATAACGTTGGAGTACTGCCTCAGGTTTTTTCTTTCTAGAATGTGTCTCATAACATTCTATAATATATTATTTTTTCAGATTTTTAAAACATTGTGGACGATAGTGAAAAATTTTCTTTCATAAGTGTATCGCGATTATTGATTTGGTTTGGTAGCACTTTTCATCTCCTTATTCGGCAATAGCCTCTTTCAAACTTTCAAAATGAGTAGAATTTGTTGGTGAATTTCATTTCAATTTAAATGACATACTACTGTTTACCCTACTATTTTAGAGGTCAAAACAACAAAGCCAATCGTCGCAATTGTAGCAGTGAAACTACTATGGCCGGAATATGAAACTGCAACCCTTGGTAAATGCGGTCCCTCTTCTCATAGCGTTCTGTGTATTTCTCGCCATAAATAATGCAAAAGTATTCTTTGTCCTTACAAAGTGGAGGAGGGGCCTGAGGGAAATCAATTCGTTGCTAGCATCTCACACGAAACACTAGTAAGTTATCAATAAATTAATTACTCACCAGTCAGTGATATGCCAATAACTGAATTCAAAGGCTATTTTCGTATATCGGCGTAGACCTCCTACGTAACTTTTAACAATGTAACACAAATGAAATGTTCCAGACAACAAAAATAAGATTGTATAACGCTTGCATATAAAAACGTAAAAGTCATATTCACTAATTTTAATTTCTAGTTCAATAAACTACACAGATGAGCTAACTATAAGCAATTAATCACACAGGGAGTGCTGCAGGCAAAACCTTCCTCGGAAACTTATCTGCTTTAGGAGTTCTTCTCCAATAAAGTGATAAAGTAAATTTTTAAGACATTGTCAAGTATCGTATCGTAGAACAGGACAATCTATTTGGCACAGTGGTGCACCCAAGCGGGTGGGGGAGGGGGCTCGCGGGGTTTTTGCCCTTTTCCTAGGTGCCGAAGACACATATTCACAAGTCAGTTTTTACTCATTTAAAAACGTTTTAAATAACTACTAATCAACAAAAACAAATTTTAAATTGTGCATGTTTTCTATGTGAGAAAACATCAAGTCGGCTAGACCTGTGACTTATAGGTCATCAGTGTTTGCTATCGGATTTTGCATCAGATTTTGGATCAGATTTTGCTATCGCAAACCTATAGTCAAACATTGATCTATAGGTTCCCGATTGCAAAATCCTGGTTGCGCCACTGATCAGGCAAATTACAAATCTATAATTACATCTATGTAGCAAATGTTTGTGAGTATTGAAAGTACCAAGAGTATCATATTGAAAGCTTTGTGAGTTTTGTGTTACAGCCGAAGCTAACAAGAGCAAGAGGCGGTGAATTATTGAATGGTTTGCGAGTGCTGGGTGGCTTTGGATTGAGAGCTAATCCCCGTTCCCCGTATTTATCAACGCATTCCATTCTTCCAGCGAAACGCGCCGCGACCTTTCCCTCTAGCGAAGGCGTGTGCTTGGCGTGGGATGGCGCGGCGGCGAGGGCGGGGGCGACGCGGGCGCTCTTCGACTCGTCCCGACCCGGCCCGACCCGACTCGACCCGACCCCACCCGGCATCTCGTCGCGCCTTGACCTTTGTAGCAAACTGCCGCGCCAGGGCGAAGGTAGAGGCCTCGGGGGCTTCCATACACTGTACACAGCACCAGGCGAGTGTGAGGTGCAGGAAAAGTGCGAGTTCACTGACAGTGGATATTCAGGATCTCAATACAGATGATTTAGGTACTATTTATAATACCTGAAACTGGCAGTATTTTGAGGGAAAACATTTCAATTAACATTAACACAATTGGGGAACTCAAAAATATGCACAAGGCAAGAAAACACAGTGGCAACATGTTTCCAAATGAACATATGTGAAGTGTCACGAAACTTCGAAAATCTTTACTAACTTACGAATTTATGTGATTTTTATTTCTTTTTAACAAGATTTATATTAATACGTTCCCCTTACACAGACCCCCTAAAAGAGCAAGATTCTATTACCGCATCAATTTCAAAAGCATTGTTTCCGGTATAATTTGATCTGAGTCCAAGAGTAATGTTTGCTATTTTTAATGTTTTCAATAAGTGTTTACTATTTTAAATTAAAAAGTATTTAACATGCCATTTTTTACGGCGACGTTCCGTATTTCTTTCACACTCTGACAGCAACCGGAAATTCAAATAGAAGACGCTATACATGTATTCAATTATGAACTCTGACATTCTCCAAAAAGTTTACGTATTAATTAGTATTATGTTATATTTTTAACTAGTAAGTTTTCGAAATAAGCAGTCCTGTTTTCTCAAGCGGAGTAAAAAGACCGTTACTTTTTGACAGGTCATATTACCAACCTTTCAGTTCAAATCCCATTATTTAATTTCCTCATCCTAATGAGCTTCTCCTATTCAAGAAACGAACATTTGTGGAACTCGAAACTTACTCATTAGACAGGAAGCCGCTAAGCCACGAGAGCTACGCCACGTTGATTGAATCGGAATCGGCAGAGCACAACACAAGCGCTATTGGCACTGCAGCCACTTTCGTCGGCTCGGAGGAAATTCAGGCTATTTCGGGACATCAAACACAAGGCGAAGCGCGAATTCCATCGCGTCTTTCACTACCTTTGACGTCGCGAAAGCAAAGGGCGGCCTCATTCGGATGCGACGGCCAGGAAAAAAGGCGGAGGCTGAGGGTGAGAAGAAGGAAGCGGAGGTGGACGTGGAGGCGTAGAAGGAAGAGGAATTAACGGAGGCGGAAAGGGAGGCGAAGGAGGAGACAGAGAATGCGGAGAAAATGGAGAAGCGTGAAGAAGATGCAAGAGTCGAATAAGGGAGAAGGAAGAAGAACGTAGAAGGCGAACGAGAAATCACGATGCGGAGGTGGATCAGGTGCGAAGGAGATGAAAGAGCGGAAGGGAAAGTTAAAAGCAAGAGAAGGTGGAGAAATATGGTGAAGTCGGGGAACGAAGCAGGGAAGAGATGGAAGAGCAAGCGGTGGAGAGGGCGGAATTGGAGGCAGCCTAATAAGGCGGCTTCGCCCCGCACTTCCGATTGTGCTGACGGGGCAGATACGCTTCGAAGCACGAGCGGTCGGGCGCGCCGTGCAGGTAGCGACGGCATTCGCTTGCGCTCTGGAAGTCAGACGGGTGAGTTGGTCGAGGTAACTAGTGTTCACTTTAACTAACATTGAAAAACCACAAGGCAGAATTACAGTGCGCAGAGCGTCTGGATCTTTCGGGAGGTAAGGAGCAACTTTTATCCTCCTTAACAAACAGAGATTGACCTACCCTTTCATTTCTACAACAAGAAGACGATAATTACATTGAATTAGGGAAAACAAGTGCATTTTACTTCAGTGAAACGGAACGATCAAGAATTAAGAGAATCCCAGTCAGCAAATGTGACAAGAAAGATGGCAGAGGCACACAACGACGCGTACAAAAAGTTTATAATATTGGAAGAGATTCTAGTCAGCATATGATTGCCATTCACATGCAAAGTTGAGAAGGAAAGGGTATGACAGGAACTGGATGGGAGAGAAATGGATCAGACTCGATGGAGATCGATGAGATGGCTGAAAAAAGAAAAGGAAAACGGAGGTTGCTGAAACCCAAATCTACCCTGCGTGCGTACAAAGGATGAGAAGTGAACGTAGGTTAAAAATAGACGGTGAAATGTTGAAAGGGAATTAGATAATGGAGCAATTTAGGAAGCCTTGACAGCGTTATCGACCGACAGCTCCCAGAGGCAACAAACAAAGCTACGAAAACAAAAACAAGATCAGCTTGGGATGTTGTTTCGGTCCGAAACTCCATTAAATAACTTCCGTGCTTTTATATGTCCAATAATTCTTCAGACAGAAGGTGATGATACTCCCAGATTCCCAGAGGTGTTTACACCATAAACAAAACGGAAATACCCAGTCCCAGAATAAAAACGAGTTTTCCTGCAATGTGCTGCATCTCACGGGGATCCAAGGTCTCCTCGCAACACTCAGTGCCAGGAGACGGCCAGTCGTAAACCTACGACTTCAATTACAGACGCGAGCTTCCTTTCTTCATGAATATTCCGGCGGGACGGATTATACGCGAGACGGCACGAAGTGTGTACTTAGGTCCGCCCGGGGATCGGGCCGGGGCGCATCCTTCCTCGCAAACAAGCGATATCCGCGTCACGTCATAAATTCACATCACGGCCCTCGTATGTCTCTCGCGGCGCTCCGCATGCGCCCGCCCCCGCCTTTCATCTCGCCGCCATTGCCTTGCGCGTCACGACGCGCGGCGCCGCGATCCCTCACCCTGCGACACGCGCCGCCCGCACCTTCTACTGCCATCGACTGCGTGCCTTCCTCTGCCCTCAACACCCGTCACCACCCCCTCTCTACTTTCATACTCGTCCCATTCCTCCCTACTTTCGTTACCGCCTTTCTGCGCTCTCAACACTCCATTCCATCTCTCCTTGCCCTCTACTAACGTCGCCTCCGCCTTTTCCTCCACCCCCCGCCCTCGACACTATGACCCTGCCCTCGACTGCGCTGCGTGCCTTCCTCTGCCCTCAACACCGTTTCCACCCCCCTCCGTCACTTCCGATCTTTGCTCTTAACACCGCTCTACGGGGAGAGATGGCTCAGTGCATCAACCTGATGTCACTGCAGTCCCTCTGACCGGGAGGTCCTAGGTTCGAGTCCCGACGGTGGCAGGATTTTCGACACTGGCTTGTCAGCTAAATCGAATTCAGTCACTGTCAGGAGGAGAATTCTAGCGGCCATCTACTCTGATCGGTGGTTATCCGTGGTTTCTCCGAACAACACCAGGTGAATGCCGGAGCAGTACCCTAACAAACGGGCTACGGACCGCGCGCGATATTTCCTTCCTCTTCCTTGTTCTAGCCTCACACACACACGCTAACATGACGATTCCGCCTTTACCCCGTTCCGACCTCTACACCGTCTCCACCTTCATCGCCAGTCCCACTCCAGTCTTTCACCGCGATCAAAATCCCTCTCTCATCTCTTCTTCCCTGACCTCGGCGTCGCCTCCATCTCACCTTCCACTCACAACACCGCTCCCGTTTCCTTTACGTCGTCTTTCCTCCAACCCTGGATGGCCCCACACCAGCTGCGAACGCCTTAGTCTGAGACAGGTTCGTGAACCGTCCGCTACCCCCTTCAGGTATGCCGCCCTTTACATACATGTGATTTTTCTTCCTTCCGTCACGGAAAACCACTCTCGTTCCGATTTCGTGCTTCCATTTTGGAGTAGCGGATCCTTGCGTTCCATCCGAGAGCGGATCATAATCTTCTTGTGTAATTAGGAAACAATAGTCTTTAAAAATAAGATGCACGAAAACGTGAACTTCGATACATTTACATATTTCATGTATTAACACGGGATTGATTTTAGTAGCTTAATACAAGCAATTCCAACAAAGCGATATAAAAATAAAGCTTGCACGCTAAATTCTGAAAGAAAGAACTTATTTAAAATGTCTTCATAGTATTAGCTCCCGTTCTATTTCCCTTAGTGAGTATAACTCGCCAAGCGAAATATACTCTTTGTAACTGCTTACATGGGACAAAATAGATGGATAATATGTTTACAAAAGTTAAATTGTTCATAACATAAATATCAAGTTATTAATTACATTTAATTATTTTCAATAGATGAAATGATCAAAACTTTTTAAGAATGAAATCTGGTTTACAGAATTCATAAACATATAAATCTGCATTTAAATGGTGCCGCCCGATTCAACGAATTCTTTGACCAATTAAATACTGCAGAACGGTTGGAACACTAACGATTCCTGCGGCATATCGCCCCAATAGTCTCTCTTCAAAAGGCAGAACATGGAAAAAAATATAATTTAACAAGGCCTTGAAGGGGGGGGGAGTAAAAATGAAAACAAACACGATATTTTCTATATTTCTGGACCCTTGTCACTGGCAAAAGACGAAAGACGTCTGCCACAGAGTGTGCACAACCAAAAAATGAGAAACAACACAGTAACACGCGAATGAGGCTTGAACTTATCATCGTTTGAGAATTAAGATTTTAATTTCCTCCTCCTCTGATTGAAACTGGCCCCACTCCATTTCCAATACCGCTGAGAGCTGAGTCTTCGAGAGCGATACCGCTGACCGGACACTTTCCCATCGCCAACTCATAACGAAAGGCTCCAGTAAGACGAGAGCGTCAGCATTTTCGCTTTTCGTAGTGGGCCGAAGAAACGCTCCAGAAGACACTAACGCAAATCTCAAAATAAAATTTATGAACCCTCTCCAAATGTTACACTCACTAATTTGGCTACCATGATTATCAGCCTTTGTGTGTTTCAGAAATAGTAAATTACTATTATATATTCATCAAAATTGTGCAGATGTTTGTTACAATGAATAGATAAATTTGTTAGAATGAATAGATAAGTTTATCCTTGAATAGATAAATTACGAAGAAAAGGAGTTAAAATGACTCGCTACTCACAAAAATCGGCAACAATCTAAGAAAATATCTCACTATAAACCATGTACACAAAGGTACGCACACGCGTACTCCCAAGCTACGCACAGAGCTGTTCTCACTGAAGTCTACCCCATTTGGGTTATTGGTCTCAGAAACACAAAAAAGACAAAAGCATGTCCAACATTAAAGCGCAACATGTTTGGAGACAGCGTAAGAAATACCCTCTTCAATTGAGAAAGAAATCCCGGAAACATCTTCAGCACGGGAGCTGCGAATAAATTCGACAATTTCAGTTTTATAGATAGAGTCGTCGGTATGTCATCTCTCTCTCTAGCAATACCTTGACACTGCCGAGCTCGCGTATATTGAGCGGACGCTATTTGGCGACATGCTCCACCACTCGCCTTGCTCCTCGTCGCCGCCATTCGCGAGATGGAAGGGCGGGTGGGCGGCCATCTCGTTGATACCTTGCTCACGTGCCCTCGGCTGAGGGCTGCAAACGAGAGCTCTCTCTCCCATTCACGAGAGGTCGCTTCGGCGCCTCGCACTCTGGCGCTCTGGAGGTGGGGCGGGGCGGGGTAGAGCGGGAGGGGTGGGACACGGCGGAGCGAGGCGAGCCGGAGGAAGGCGGGGCGAGTCGAGCGGGCGGGCAGGGCGGGGTGGGGCGAGGCGGAGGGAGGCGGGGAGAGACGAGGCGGGGCGGAGCAGGGCGGGGCGAGGCGGAGGGAAGCGGGGAGAAAAGAGGTGGGGGGCATGGCGGGGCGGGGCGAGGCAGAGGGAGGTGGGGAGAGACGAGGCCCTGGGGGGGCGGGGCGGGGCAAGCCGGGGCGAGGCGGAGGGAGGCGGGGCTGGACGAGGCGAGGCGGGGCGGGGCGGGGCTCGACGGGATGGGGCGGGAACGGGGCGGGAACGGGATATGGGGCGGGGCGAGGCGAGGCGGGCCGGGCAGGGCAGGATGGGGTGGGCGGGGTCTGCATCTCACCTCGGAGCGAGCCGTCGGGACGTGCGACGGCAGAAAGGATCAGGGAGGAAATTCTTTCGAATTCTTCACTTTAAAACCAAACAGTTCGTCGTATGCTCTCGATGGAGTCGCACACAACTCTACAAGTTGATCGAAAAGGCCGCTTGTATTTCGAAGAAATGGAATGAGTTGTGGCTGTTGGTTTAGAGAAATATAGGTGTTTTGCTAGGTGAGTCCCCTAAAGTGTTGTTTGTTTACTCACACAGTAAGAAATTATGTGAGTTCTTTTTAATATCTTATATTTTTGTTATATATTTCCCTCATTAATTAATGTAGTTTCGTCATTTGCCTCAGCTTTCGATTAGCTGTATCCCATAAGAGTGGCATTATTTTAAAAAATTGCGTGGTTTTTGGCTATGCGACATGATGGCTATGTAAAAGTGATGAACGTTTTAATATATTTAATCGATTGATTGATTAGCGATTCCGGCCACATCAACTGCTAAGGTCATTAGTCCCGTAAGTTTAGAACAATTTTTTTATCGCGGAGGTGGAATTGACCTTTCCCTGCTGGATAGCGAGATCCGACGCCGAACTACGATGGCTTGCGAGGATTTTCCCAACCAGGTACCTCCCATCATCGGAGCACCGCCCCAGCCTCTAAGCTCCCGACAAGTGTGCAAGTGTGGTAGTGTAGTTCATGTGACTGCGTGTGTGTACGTGAGGGATGAGGTAAAGGACAAGGAAGAGTAAGGACAGATCGCAAGCGGACCGTGACCCGCTTCTTAGGGTACTGCACCGGCATTCGCCTGGTCATGATTGCAGAAACCAGGGAAAACTACCGATCAGAGAAGCCGGTTGCTAGAATTCTCTCCAGAGAGCGGCTGAACGCTAAGTATCTAGCTAGTGTCGAAAATTCGGCCACCGTCGGGATTCGAACCCTAGGATCTCCGGGTCTAAGGCACTGCAGTGATATCAAGTCGATGCCCTGAGCCACCTTTATCACCTGAACCACGTTTTTAATATTCAAGACAGCGCATGAGTTGAATATTTAACAAAGCATTTTTAATATTTAATAAGGGTAAAGGAGCTTTGTGTTGCAAGTCTTGTACATCTGCCTCTCGGAGAGACAGTGTAAAGAAAACGGTACAATCATCCCCAATTTTGAACTATGACCAGCCAGTGAAAATTCACTAGGTCCAGAGCCGAGGAACCCAAGCATCAACATACGTTTCAATCCAAGGCCGAAGTAACAAGCTGTCTGCATCCCGATCGAGGCATGAATTAGGGCTGAGCGCGAGTGGCATTATTTTCAAAATACGACATTTGGTTGTTCGGAAATGCCATATGTAAAGATGATGAATGATTTTATTCTTTGCGAAGGCAAATATCTGTGTGTTGCAACTGGTTTTCTTCATCTCGCCCTCGAAGAGGCAGCGCAAAGAAAAAGGTATAGACTCCACCAAATTCCGAACGAGGACCAGCCATTGAAAAGTCACTGGCTCCAGAGCCGAGGTATCCAAGCATCAACATGCATTTCAATCCACGGCCGGTGTAGCAAGCCGTCTGCATCCCGAGCGAGGCTTGAATTAGGGGCGAGCGCGCGCGGTCAGCGGCGGCGCCGTGCGGCGCCGCGTCGTCCGTCAGCGGCGGGCGCCTGCTATTGACGTGGCCGCCCGCCCCCCGGGGCTCGACCCGCGCCCTCCGCCCGTGACGGATGGCTGCGCTAACGACGCCGCCGAGGACGCGTCGCGACGCCGGCCAAGGACGCGGCGCGGGCGGGGTGGCCGGCGCACACGCCACGCCGTCAATGGGGCTGGGCGTTAAAGCGAGGGGGCCGCCCGCTAAACAGCGCCCTGCCTTCCATCTTCTGCTGTTGTGGCTTGAGTTTGTGACTTTGAGGGTGGTAATTTACCCTGAATATAGCCTACAATATTTCTTTAGAACTCTTATTTGCGTAGCGAAAAGCGAGCTGGCTTTTCATCTCTGTGTATGGCCGTCACTACAGACGCATGCAAGTGATTCTTCGCCTGCTTTCGTTAGCAATAAGGTATTTTCTCATGAAGGTACCCTTGTCAGAGAAAGACTTTAAATTAAACTATGCGAAATGGGAAGGGATTTCTACGATAAATATTGGAGAGTTATTGGAGAGGATTTAAATTAATTTCTCGTTGATGTAGCAACCACCCTTTCTCTGGTTCATTGTCTGTCACTAGCTGTGAATTGATGATAGCTTATGCAAATCGGCGGCAGTTTACTCTGGATTTTTGCCACTTAGCCTGCCTCAGAATCCGATGCATTGCTCCATTATCAAATATCGAATTTTATCATTTTTATTACTTTCAAATAGTACTATTACACCAATCCTACAGGAAACAAAATACCGCAACCAATAAATAAAATAATAATACCAAGTAATAACAATACCAAATAATTTAAAAAATTAAAAACTAATACGGTTAGAGGCAACAGGTTTATGTTATATGGACCTGTAAATGTACGTATGCTAATTTGTTGTAAGCCGACATTTCCAAACATTTACTTCCATTCCGGCTGACACTGAAATAAAAGCAGCAAGCAAACGACGACGCCGATGAGCGTGCGAAGCCGACCAATACCGGCGCGTGCGGGGTTCCTCACAAAACGACAACATTCGTCAATTGTACTTAGATGAGTGAGTTAAAGACGTGATATCTCGCCCGCTAAACAATATATTGGTTAAATATTATGCTGTTGTAGGCTTGATTTGTGACTTTGATGGGCGGTAATTTACCCTGAATGTCTACAATATTTCTCTAGAACTCTTATTTGCGTAGCGACAAGGGAGCTGGCTTTTCATCTCTGTGTATGGCCGTCACTACAGACGCATGCAAGTGATTCTTCGCCTGCTTTCTTTAGCAATAAGGTATTTCTCATGAAGGTACCCTTGTCAGAGAAAGACTTTAAATTAAACTATGCGAAATGGGAAGGGATTTCTGCGATAAATATTGGAGAGTTATTGGAGAGGATTTAAATTAATTTCTCGTTGATGTCAGCCAACCTTTCTCTGGTTCATTGTCTGTCACTAGCTGTGAATTGATGATACCTTATGCAAATCGGCGGCATTTTACTCTGGATTTTGCCACTTAGCCTGCCTCTGAATCCATGCATTGCTCCATTATCAAATATCGAATTTTATCATTTTTATTACTTTCAAATAGTACTATTACACCAATCCTACAGGAAACAAAATACCGCAACCAATAATAAATAATAATACCAAATAATAACAATACCAAATAATTTAAAAAATTAAAACTAATACCATTAGAGGCAATAGGTTTATGTAATATGGACCTGTAAATGTACGTATGCTAATTTGTTGTAAGCCGACATTTCCAAAAAATTACTTCCATTCCGGCTGACACTGAAATAAAAGCAGCAAGCAAACGGAGCATGCTCATGAGAAGCCGTAAGTAATATGTAGCCAACTTGCGTGGGAATTCCTCACAAAACGACAACATAGTCGTAATTGTACTTAGATGAGTGAGTTAGACGTGATATCTCGACAGAAGAATATTTTTATGTTTTATTACCTTATTTTTCAATAGAATAGATACTGTAGAATTTATGGATGTATTATAATTTAATAACATTTAGCAACTATATATCTGTAGCCAATTTAGGTTAGGGATTGTGCTGGTTGAATGCACAAGGGTATGTGACTGTGCAATCCACATCTGTGCCGTGGAATGGCAAGCACAACGCGATCCAAAATGCCTACATAATTATGGAATCGTATTGTTGTGCCATGGACAAATTACAGCACGTGAGAAACAGTTAAAAATATTTGAAAAAAATATGAGAGGATAGAATTTTGTTTAAATAGCCAACACAGGCTATGTTGAGCAATGCAACAGTGATATAAGGGAAAATAGGGAAATGCTGTCACATTTCATTCGAGTTGTATGCTTTTTTGGGAGACAAGAGCTTGTATTTTATAGCGGTAATGAAAACAGGGGATCATCAAATAGAGAAAACTTCATGGAATATAGAAGTGAAATAATGAAATATGATAAAACTGTCAAGGATGATATGGAAAATTACAGTGTTTCCTGCAATCTCGCCAGAAATTCACATTGATTGGATTTCAAGTGAGCAAGGTAATATGAAATGAAATTAAAAATGAAATTAAAAATGAAATTTCTAAAGCTTATTTTGTCTCCTCGATACTGGATGAAACCCTTAATGGAAGCAGCAAGGACAACTGTCAACTGTTTTTCATTACGTGTCTGTAAATTGATTCATTTTCTCTTTCCTATATTTTTATTATAGATCATTGCTTTCCATTTATATTTTGCTAGATCGTGAACTTCAGTCAACTTTTTCTAACTTTCAACCAGTAAACTACATGAAGTACGTGAGCCATTATTGCTTTTACTGGATCAGTTTTTATTTTAAATATACAAATTATTTGTGTGCTCTAATTGACCAAAGTGACAGAAATGGTATTGGTGAGTGAGGAATATTTAGGAGTTTTAAATTGTTTTCTCATTTCGCAAGTTACATACCCTAAGCCAAAACTCAGGCTACACCACTGCCTCTCACAGGGATCTTGGAAATCAGGAAGTTAAGCCAACGAACCGAAGTGATTCATTGCAGCTTCGAAACACCTGGTACCCACAGTTCAGGGAGTCCACATTAGGGATGCGACATCGATGTCGATGTTTTGAAAACATGGATGTTTTTGTCGAAACATCGATGAATTAAATCTCCGATGTTTTTTACATTGATGTTTTATTATTAAATAAGAAAAGTGCACAATGTGCAATGATGATCGATTTTTTTAACATGATTTTTTTCCTTTTCCGATGTTTCGTTTCTGAATGAAAAATATGATCATAATACTGTGAAAGTTAAAATATGATATAATAACTCTGTTAGATCCTGTGTTGGAACCAAAGGAACGCTGTTAGCACTATCATCGACCAAACTCTTTCGCCAGAGATGACCTCCATGTCCTTGTTTCCATTCCCTCTTTTTTCGTATTCATTTCGCACATGGAGATGTGTCAACAAATTCGCTATGGGAAGAGGGTCAGCCCCTTCTTCTCGTACCCTTGTTCGGCGAATTGATAAACACGAACATTGTCAAATTAAATGTTAATGCAAATGAATTTAATGTTTGAGGTCACTAAACCAGTCTAGGAACATCAATGTTGAAAAACTGATGGTTTTTTGTCAATGTATTTTGAACATCGATGTTTGCCTACATCGATGTTTTCTTGTCGATTTCGCATCGCTAGTCCAAATGCGCTGTATCCATGCTTACAGAGACGCTTTCCCAACAGAACTTCAATTGGGCATGAGTTGAGCAGGGACCCTCCGCTTGGTATTATTATGGAAAATAAACCTCTAGAAACGTGCGCATTTCTAAAGCAATAAACCGAATACACTTTTTGAGCAAACAAAAAAACTAAAATCAATTCAACAAAAGAACTAATGGAGCTAAAACAATACGTACTTTCTCGCCCGTATTTTCACGCAAAATTACGCGAAAAGTACTCAAATTTTCACAAAAATTGTACATGACCTTATTTTAAAATATGTCTTAAAGAAGGAGATTTCATTGAGGGGAAAAAATCTCTACCTTTAATATTTTAGTTGTACGAAGACACCGAAAAACTTTTAAACGTCCTTCACACTATCCAACAACAAAATTTAACCAAAAACGATGGAGCCATTTTTTTTTAATTTGGAAAACGTCCCAGGTCATTTATGTAAAGTCCCCCCCAAAATTGAAATATCGGTTTCAAATTGAAGGGGTCGTTACATCAACCAGATCGGTCAAGGAATATCAATTTTGGAGAAAATCGATTGAAAGGTTTAACCGCTAGCGTTGTTGTACGGAGAAAGTAAAAATGTGCACAATGAGAGGTACTAAATTTCCATTTTTTTCGAGTATTTACATACTTATGCCGTTCAAGTAATCTACAAGCTTCTATAAATGAATTGGTCTCAAAACCTGGAATCATTATTGATACAAAGAGAATATCTTATAAACAAGGAAGAAACTTTGAGGATTGTTGAAAATATAAATATAACTCTGATTAATCATTTAACTCTGTGATGCCACTGATAAAATGGCTGAAAAACATTTCCGCCGAGAGACACGATATAAAATGTAGATCAGTACGTATGATTTATGTTCCTGCGCTCACAGTTAATTATATCGTCCAAGAATTACAAAAGCCAAATTGATAACAATCTCTAAATCATTTTTCGAGGAAATTAATTGCAAATACCCGTATATTTGTAACCGGGAATTTCTAAAATAACGAAAATACTATGCAGTGAATGGTGGGGGGGGGGCAGTATATGATTTACTAACTTGTATTACCTGCCTTATTGTTAGAGGAATTGGCGAAAATCGAGCTCAGTCGATAACGGTAGATATGAGTATAGATCATCACCATTAGCTTCATAACCATAGCAATAACAGGAACATTAGAAACAGTAAAAATTAGAACTGAATTCTAGCAGAAGAGGTAAATTATTCCAAAGAGATATATTGTTTACGAAATAAAATGTTAGATCAGAAAAGGTAACCTCCGGGATCAAATAATTAATTTATATTTCCATAATGAACGGGCTTATCAAAATCCTATGACAAGTTGTTCCTTTACTTGATATTATATCCCAATCATATCCATTTTGTGGGTTGCAAGAAACGAAAGTCAGAAACACTTCGCGTGAAGGTGTTTCTCTTTATCGAATGACTCCCTCACAGCGACTTCCAGGAAATAAATTTCAATTCCCCGAATATCCGTAGCCAGAACGTCTTTACCAAATAAGGAAGTATTTTTCAAGTTAGCAACAGCCGTAACAGCTGCGTGTTGCTCGATATTTCTCCGTAAAGAACATCGACGTGAGTAGTGGAACAGGTCTAAGGGATTTTCCCCGGTGCGGTACGGCACGACACGGCGAGGCGTTGCGCCACAGCAGCACGGAGGCGGGCGAAGCGGCGGGGCGAGGCGGGGCGGCCACTGCGGTCATCGCTTTTCGCGGGAGGCTGGGCGAGGAGGAGGAGGAGCGGGAGGTCGTTAGGGCCCGGAAAGTGTGTCACTGCCGAATTTACGACATGACGCTGGGCAAAGGGCGCGGGCGGGTCGCCGCCTCCTCCCCCGCGCCAATCGCCCTCGCCCTCGCCCGCCCGCCGCCTCCTCCTCCTCCTCGCTGGCTCCTTGCCTCCTGCGGCCTCGAAGGAAGCCGAGGTCCTGGGGGATTCCCCTAGACTATCACTTCGTCTGCTGGAGAGTTCATTCGCTTAAATTGCGGCTTATTATGACTCATTCAGTGGGCGATTCCAAGAGACAGAATATTGATTGACATATCCCCTTGTAAATACGAGATTCTGTCAGCTTGGCTGGGATGGCTCAGTTGCAACACTGTTGTCTCTTCTGCATCGTCAACAGGTAGAGCCTAGGATTCGAGTCCCGACAATGTAGGGTTTTGTCACTGTAGTTACAAAGCTGGGTAGCATTCAACCAATGTTTGAAGACAAATTCTCGAGAACGGCTACTTGGATCGGAATTTTTCCATTCTCCGATCAATTCCAAGCGGAGCAGTGCTCTAATAAACGAGTCAGGACCGCGCGCGATCTTTCCTTCCTCAAGTTTGTACACTCATCTCCCTTTACGCACACACCCAAACTTATGATGAGCATTTTACAACCCCACGCACCAGAAGACCAGTCAGGAGCTTGGAGCCATTCCCAGCAGTGAAGCCCTGCCGAGGGGAGATACTAGGAGGAGAAACAACACACGTATCTCACTTTCCAGCGGGTGAAAAACCACGCCTTGGGAAAAAGCATGCACTACTATTACGGGATATAATAACCTAGTTAAATAATGCGCCCGAAAACTACATATACATTCTCACGATTTTATTTTCTATTGTTATACCACAATGTGATAACACGGTTCTTTAATTAAACCAGATAAATTCAAAACCGGAAACATACAACTTACCATGAGAATAACATTTATGATTACAAGAAGAGATAGAACCGAGAGTATTTATGTGTGTTGTTGAGAACTGGTGGGCAAAAAACTTCCGAAAGATTAAAAGAGATGTTATCCTTGTGAAACTGTTCAGAAACCATCATTCACGTTCAATGATCTAAAACAAGTATTTACTTTTTTCGTTAAAAACATCATACACGCACTTACATGTAATAAAAACATTAAGTTAAAAGTAGTATACATTAAACAACGCAAAATGAACAGATAAAACCAAACAACTTCTCAGAAAAATGTCAACAAAAATGCTTAACACAGGAACACGTTAGAACATTGACACCAAAGTTCCTCGGGGCGACTATTTCAGAGGACCAAGAACACCATCAAAATCCCAAGAATTTTTCACAGAATCTAATGACATCTCAAGTAGTCCACACGCCCGACGAGATTAGGAGCGTTTATCCCGTCGCACGCCTCCTGCGGATTTCAAAAGCGCCTGAAAAGTGTGTCAGTGCTAAATTGCCGCGGTGACACAGCAGCAGGGGGCGCGCGTAGGTTTCATTCATTGCCACAATACGCAGCTGACACGGGGACTCATTGACCAGCCCCGCGCGGTCAGCTCCGTGATAAGGGCGCCCCGTGAGGTCACGCTCCGGAATGGATGACAGCATCCGCGACGACTGCGGGAGGCGCGAAGATCCGGCTGCGTGAAAGAGGACGTTCCTCATTGTGGCCTCCTGCTGCTGTCGCAACCATAATCAGGTAGCAGTGAGTCATTATCACTCAGAATTGTAATATGCTGGACGTTCAAGGGATATCAAAATGTATTAAACAGAAATTAAACTAAATGGAATAAAACAAGTAATAGAATTATACTTGGGGTTTTTATTTCTTGGCTCGTGGGGGCGTGTCATCACAATATCTCACGGTATTTCGCGTCGTTTTCGGTTGTGACGCTAGGAGTCGCATGATCGCCAGCACTGCTCGATACAATAGCGATCATGCGACTCCTAGCGGCACGATCGAGAAAGACGCGAAATACCGTGAGATATTCCATTGCGAAGACAAGCCCCCTCGCGCCAAGAAATAAAAACCCATATATACTTCGCATTTTAATCAGGCCATTTAATGAGGCATTGTTCGGGAATAAATTTAGATGTTCAGATTTCGAAAATGAGAATTTCATTCACCCCTAGCCTTTTACTAACATCACTCATAGTCAGCAAGCAGCGCTGAAACCAGTCGTCCAATATTATTTGGAACCTTTAAGCAATCAGTTGACAAGACCGATAATTTGAATGGGCATTCTCGCCAATACGTTACCAATTTACAAAAGTAAGTAAAGGGGTACACTCAGACATTGTTCACTGCGAAAAGGCGGATATATGGAAAACGGCAAATCGACAAATGAAAAAACGATTTACTTCTGAACGTTGTATTCAACCAGGTAGTACGTCAAGGATTATAGGTTTGAATGGTACGAATTAGAAACAAAAATAAAATTAGTTGAAATAAAAGCACTTGACCAAACAGCGAATGTACGTGATAAGTAAGAAATGAAAACCTGAAAAGAAATCGCTGAAATGTTCGTTTTTAATTTATTAACTTTGTGTATTATTCTTGTGCATAAACAATTATTTTTATTGCAATGCAGTTATTTTTAAGAATCATGCATCCTCTTCTTGTACTGTACTCAAACAGTTGACCGAAGCCGAAGGAAATTACATAGGAATACGGAAATTACACGGAGTATGGTTAAACGTCAATTTAATCTCCAAAAACTAAAAGAACTTCCGCTCTTTTGCTGAGAGGAAATCGAAGTTCCCTTGTAAGAATGTATAATTAAATTTACATTTCCTCATCATAGTAGTATTTTGTTTAACAGGGAAATATAATCCATTAATTTGTAGGATACTCTTTTCTACAACCCTCATTACAAAACACAGTCAGTAACTCAGAAAATTATTTGTAAAGGACTTCAGATATGGAACTGTTTAATTCATGAAAACCGCATCCGCAAAACAAAACATACAAAACAATGAGCAGTATATGAAACAGTAATAACTTAGAGGGAAATTGCTAGAAATTCCACCCTGAAGCGCGCATGTTGTACATATGAGAGATATTAGGAGCCCAGTGCAGAGTACTGTGGAGTATTTTAATAAGAGGCAAACATTTATGAAAGCAACAGGCAAGATTTTAGCACTTAAAACTGACATTTTTTGGACAAAAGAATTGTGATAAAAATATAAACCGTAAAATGAAATGAAATGTACAAGCAAAAAGCAAATAATATATATTTTTACAATTATTTTTGTATCACATTATTTGCCTTTCTTTATAATTTATTTGTGTACATAGAGACAGATTCGCAAACTGTTTTGCCGGAGCAATGCCGTATCAAATGGGCCACGGACCCCGCGCGATCTTTCCTCCCTCTTCCTTGTCCTATCCTCATTGCTTACATCCACACTAACATGTTCTACACTACTACACATGCCAGGAGACAGGTCGGGAGCTTAATGCTTGTCGCGGGTAGGACGGTGCCCCGCTGGTGGGAGATAACTGGTTGTGGAAACCCTCGCTAGCCGACGGTAGGTCGGCGCCGGATCTCGCCATACCGTTGGCGAAGACCACCGTCAACTCTCGAGCAAAAGCAAGCACTACACTTACGGGACTAATGACCCTAGTAGTTGAAGTGCCCGGAATCACTAACAATTAATCAATCAACCAATTGTGGAAGTTTGGTGAAATCGATTCCCATAAAAGAATTTCGTTTCCAAGAAAACTATATTTCTTCGCTGCTTCTGGGCACGCAAATCAAGAATTCTGCGATGCACCGAGACCGTCGCATCGACGGACCGAAGAGAGGGATGCGGTCAGCAGCGATGTCTTGAAGCGGAGGTTTCTGGACCTGGCAGAGGAGGCGAACCCACTCGACACGATGCAGGATGTCCTTGTCGGCGCCGCGCCGCACTTGCCGCTGCCGACCTCAACGCGGATGTTGTGCATGTGGCTGGTGCGGGGGGGGGGGCGGACGAGAGGGGGGGGGGCTGTAACGTTTCTGGGGTCCATTCACATTTTTATTTACATATAACATTTTACTTGTACAACATTTTCAGAAGGAATTCGATTTTTTAAATGTCTGTAGAAGAAATCACTGTGACTTGGCCGATTTTTTGGGTTAGTTTCGTATGCATGTCAGTTTTTTACCTGTTATTGACAATTTTTTTGACGCATTTTGGGCGTTTCCGTGGGGCGGGGGGTTCAAGTTCAATTTGGCCACCTTTCAAGGGCAGATTCGACAGTATACACGTTTTTGCCTTTCAAATTGTGCGATTATTTAGCAATTTTGGGCATTTATATAATATTTTTGCAAAAATTAAAAATGCATAAATAAACAAAAAATACTTTTAATTATGGGAAAAAAGTGAGTCAGCGATTTAATTACGAACTATAGCAGAAATGTTGACTTTTTCAACAAAGCCAAGCGTCCAAAGGTTTCAAATTTAATGTTCATAGGTAACATTAAGCACTCAGACACTGAGACGGAAACAATATACCTATAGAATAGTGTGAGGGTGCCAATGTACAGTGCGATGCGGCACTGTAAAGTTTCAATTGTATCCGATCTTTCCGTTCTATTCCTTATTTTTATCAGGAATACAACATACTGACGGAAATAACATATTAATACGTAAGGCTATCCTTTGAAAATTTCAGGCTTCAACGGGCCCCCCTTGCCTCCCCCCGGCCTGCGCCCATGTCTATGCCTGCAACGCAGAGCATTTTAATATGCGCGTCCGAATTATCAGAGAAGTAAAATTTTCTCGAAAACGAACACTTTCGGCAGGAAACCAATGGCACTAAAAGTACTCAAATGAAGTTATGAGTCTACATGATTTTTTGCCGGAATAATTAACAGATACAAACAATTCAATAACTTTATTTTGAAATAGATACGAATTCAAAAATACACTAATAAATTTAATGTACATCTGCACGTCAGGCTGCTGTCCTGCCTCGTGCAGTCTCCTGAGGTCTCCTCTCGGACGGGCAGCCCTTCCTGCAGAGCGGCTCCTGGTGAGTCAGGCGACGGACCAGCCGGTTACTCGGGCCGCGCGGATGTGACGTCGCCTGCGTCATGACGGCGCGTGGCGGAAGTGACGTTGTACAACGGGTGGCGGCGGCGGCGGCAGCAAGGGCAGCGGCGGCGGTTTAAATGAAGTTGTGGTTAAATCAGCGCGCTACGTCACGTCGCAAGCCACCGCGCGAGAGAGAGCGGGTCCAGCGGGGTCCTGTTTCGGCGGATGAGTATGCTCGCCCTTGAAGCTGGCGGTGGGGGATTCGGTAGGAGGAAAACACACCAGCAGTGAGCAATGTGGAGGGACAAAATTCTTTGAAACGATAGCGAGGCTGCGAGATGCAGCCATGCATCACCGCTCGCCACCAGTTGTCCTTGTGTTTACGCTCTCGCTAAAGAAGCGGTCGCCGTATAACTTCGCGCCACGGCATTGATTCTGTTTCAGCAGAAGTGGGAATGAAAAAGTCCGATTCAGGTGTGGAATAAGAAGACTATACTGCGAGTTTTTTTTTAATTCTGCCTCTGAAGGCCCGTCATCACAATGGAATATGTCACGGTATTTCGCGTCTTTCTCTGTCGCGCCGCTAGGTATCGCATGATCGCGACCGTATCAAGCAGTGCTTGCGATCATGCCACTCCTAGCGGCAGAACCGAGAAGGTCGAGAAATGCCGTGTGCTATTCCATCGTGGACATAGGGGCTCGAGAGGCAGATTTAGAAAAATCCCTATATATGCAAGAGTTAGGGCCCCTCGGAATAGGAGAATGCTATTTTTTTAAACAAAATTAAATGACAGCTCACTAATAAATAAGAAATAATCTTTAACGAAAGAAACAACAACTTTATAAGCTTCATTTTCAATAAAGTAAAACCTCGCTATTCCTTTACCTGTTATTTTGGGAGTACGGCCACACGGTCGGGATAACAGAAGAAATAATATAGTATGTATAATATTAAAATAGTGTATAAAATAATCTATACTATTAAGTCTGTCTCATAAACACTACAAAAACATTTTAAAAAATACAGAACCACTTTTTTAGTGAAAAATATCGGCAATGTTTTTCTGTTTCGAAGGGGTTAGTGTTGATTAGTCTGACCAGACTGGCAAAATTCGCGACAGTCTGGACTAGACTGGTCCTAGACTTGGCTGCAATGTTCCTCCATTTCTTGATCCACCACATATCCAGTTTTTGTTCTGTTCCATGAATTGTAATGCGTCAGTTTCATTGGCTTGGGAATCTGATACACAAGGACGGTCGGATGGCAATAAAGCCTGTGCATACAAGTACTCAAGCAAGGAGGATCGGATCAACCAGAGCGTCGGATTAAGAAGGGCAGATTAGAGAGTTTCTGCTGAACATATTTTCAGTATTATTACGGGGCCCCATAATTGGGTCATTTCCAGAGAATTTTAAGATATTAATCTGACTTGGAGAGATATCATATATTATTGAAACCTTCATTAATATACTACTATGTCATTTTCACTTCTTTTACTGACCGCCTCAAGCACAAGTATATTTAGTAAACCCAAGAAGTTCACATCTTCGACAAATCTACATTTTCGTATGGAATTTTACTATGAAATTGTATGTAACGCCTTAGGTCATAATGGTCTTATGTCCCTCCCTTTGTGAATACACCACAATCACTTTGGAAAATTACATTAATTAAATTAATAACATTTTAGATTGCGAAGGTTTTACTATTCCTTCTTCTTATATAATAATGTATTATTACAGTTATATAATAATAATAATAATAATAATAATAATGCAATTAACAATAATATACTTATCACCCCAACACAGAAAATAAATATAGAGAACATTTGCCAAAAAATAACCATTTTCAGAACAGAAATGTTAATTTACACGTTTCTTCCCAACGGGCACTAATGTAATATCGTCGACGTTGTAGATTCTAAAATGCTCATTTGTCAGTTATAATCTCGTTTCCGTAATTTTTTTAATTTTATTGGCTATTTACAAATTTGCATCGTAGTCTAATGATACACAAAAAGAGTTTCCTTTATGGTCGAATCATCTCAAGGAGAGAGAACTCTGTTAATTATGTTCTCGAAGCATCATCATTAGCAGTTACAGGGCTTTTTATTGTAAACGATTGTATCCAATTGCAATGCAGCTTAATTGGTTAAGTCTACGTAATAGAAATACGCTCTAGTTGGGTGTGATGCCAAACTCGATCTGAGGTGCCATAAAATTCGATCAACAATTCAACCAATTTACATCTTCCTCTCATCACAGAGTTCGATTGACTTTCATTGTGAGCCATTTACGTTGTAGGTTGCCAAAAATTTAAAAAAATAAATAAATAAAATCGATCTGATCCGAAATACGATAAGCGAATCCCCCTGTTTCTCAATGCACAATCACTCTGCACTATGAGTATGCACACATTATTTTCATTCAGCAAAATGTAGTAATTATCACGATTCTGAATCTTACCACAAATTGCATCCCTGCTATCCTTTGCGTCACTACTGTAAATTGTGTCTCTGTACGAAAGATAAAATTAGGAACAAGACATTTCTCATTACTTTCACATTTAAGTGACAAAAAATGGCATTAAAATAACAGTACCAATAAAACTTACATTAATGAGAGCAATAAAAGTACTAATAAAACACTTTGAAGTAAATAAAATTTATTTCCGTAAATTTATTTTCATCTCAATTTATACGTTCTATTAAAAAAATGTGATGTCTATTTTTGCCTAATTTTAAATGCAATTTTAAACGCCTAAATGCAAGGCTTTAGAGCCTAAAATGCAAAGTCTAATCAGGACTCAAACGCGTTAAAATGAAATTATCTGAACGCTTAAATCACCTATGAATTGACATCAAAATGATTTGACAGATTTATTGACAATTTTATCTCTCATTTTCATTCACAATAAATTTCTAGTCGTATGAGAGAAGTCCATCACAGTACCTCTACTAACAGTACTTATCAGTTTTGAACCTTCGTAATGCCAACAGGATAAAAAATTCCTAAGCGTAATGAAAAGACTTCGCATTGACTTTCAAACACAGGTTATGAACTATTTTAAGACAACTCACCGCACAGGAAAAAGACAAAAAATATGAAGCAGTAACAGGAACTCACCTGCACAACAGAAAAAAATAATATTAGTATTTCAGCAATTACAAAATAGGTGAAAGATTAAAGAAATAAATGAAACAACTTCTATACTTCCACGAGATAAGTATCCTTAAAACTTAGCCAATTACTTGTATCAAACTTTCGCTAGCAAATTAGAATATTTTCCTCTAGAAACCTTTTATTTGATTGCACAACGCATGGGATTGTTCAACAATTCGTTTTCGAGAAGCCATGCCATGTATTTCAGGCATTTCAGTTCGTATTGCGAGTACCACAACATTGTTGTACTTTAAAGTTATTACTAAACAAATGTGCGGGTTCGGTCAGCCTTGATTTCTAAATTAGTCTTAGCGTATCCCTTTATACATTAATCAACGGTGACCACGTATTCTATGACCTCGGAGAGAGCATAAACAAAGCAAGCAGGATGTCAATAGCACGCCAAAAGATAACAGTGCTTTCGCATGGTCACCATCAACACCATCATCTTCAATTACAAAAGCACCACCTGGAGCAGCAGCAACAAATGCATGATCATCATCATCATTACCATTACCATCTTCATCATTAACATCACCTTCATCATCATTACTATCACCACTTTCACCACCACCACCGAAAACAACAATAATAACAAGTACTTCTTCAACGTCAATCAGTTGCCGCCATCGTATCCGGAAAGCATGTACAAACCTAGTGACACCCAGTGTCGTTCTATTCAGGAAAATGTACTGAATGCTTCCCCGGCTTCCCAAGTAATACTAACTCCATCAGTGACTACAAAATCTAGTAGAGATCGGCCCGGGATCGAAATCGCTAAATCGCTAAAATCATAGTAACTCACTTCCTGAACCAGTGGATTCTATTCAAGCAGAATGCGAACTAGCGATACCTACATTGGTAAACAATACTTCACAATTTAACTATATACACTACACTCAAAATAATGTTCTCTCCCACTCAACCCAAGAGTAAGAATGTTTGTAACGGAATGACTGATTATTTTGTTTTGATTTGATTTAGTTACAAAAAAACGCTTCGTTTTTCGCGAGAAATGTTTCCATTCGCATATAGAAAAGCATCCCTAATATTTTTGAGAAAACTGACAAAAGACAAATTGGTTGGCAATTTTAAATTTCATTTTTGTTTCCTTTTTTAAAAACTGGCTTAATTTTTGCTGTTTTGAAAAAATCTCGAAATATTATTGTACAAAAAGAAACACTGAAAATGTGAGTTCGCGGATGTGTAAAGGCTGCTGCGAGTATTAGTACCATACGTGTAGTGTTTATGAAATCCTGGGAGGTGGCGATAATCCTCCCCAGTTCGAATATGAGATCCGACGCTAATCTATCCTCGGCTTGAGTTTTCCCTATTTTGGTATCCCCTCAAGCTGGAACGAGCTCTGAACAGATGCCCATTATTTGTGGTAATGTAGTGCATGTAAATAGGTCTGTTTAGGGGGGGGAAATGGGGATGAGGAAGGAAAGATGGAGCTCGGCCCCTGGCCCGTTCGTAAAGGTGTTGCTCCGGTATTCCCCTGGTATTAATAGTATAAACCACGGAAAATTACTGATCCAAGCACCTGGTCGCTAGAATTCTTCTCCAGATAGCCTCTGAAACCGATGTGACGTACTGAAGTAAATGACTCAGACAACTGCGTTTAAGATAAAAATATTTACATTTATTTACAAAGTAACATAAGAAGTAAACAAATATACAATTACCGACTAAAGCCAGGAAATCGTTTTCTTCCCCTTAGCCGCGAAAACCCTGACACCATCCCTAGGCCTACAGCCCAGTGCCACTGCCCTAAAGCAGGTAACAACGCGTGATGCGATGCTATCGGACGTTAAGTCCCCGGTAACCAACGTACCTACATGGCCTGGCGCCAAACCGGTCTCCGCCCCGAAAACCACGTGCATGAGTGCACTGGAGATCCCCTCAGCCCTTCGGCTAACAACGAAGCTCTACGAATCTTCCCGAGCGCAAACGGCACACGCCTATATACTCCCATGTCTCCCCCACTCGGCGCCATGCTGTCGGCGTCCCAAGGCTCGATGGCGAGCCAATTCCAGTGGCCTTGCACAATCGTCCCAGACTCGCCACTAACCTTTCTCAACAGTTGTGTTTGCCTGTTTTTTTTTTCCTGGTGGAGCCACCTTCTGGCGTCCCTTTATCTCAGGTGAGCCCTTCCACCACAGCTTCCTGCATAGGCATGCCGCCTGCTTGAAAGCGTTGCCACGACGTCACACCGACATTTTCTCTACCTTGAAACGAAAATTCAGCACCGTTGGTACTCAAAGCCTAGTACCTCACGGACAGTAAGGTACCGGCTGTGTTTAGCTCAGAGCCAGCGTTGACGCTGTCTATGCAGCGACTCCGACCGGGAGATTAAAGGTTTCGGCAGATTTTCGCACCTGGCTTCACAGCTGGGTGAATTCAGGCGCTGACTGGAGGAGGATTCTAGCGGCCGACTGCTGTTATCGGTAGTTTTCCTTGGTTTCTATCATTAATTCCAGGCGAATGCCAGAGCAGTACCCGAATAAACGGGTCATGGTCCTGCGCGTTTCTCTATCCACACATACTCTCACACTTATTACTTCTATCACATGTATTACTCTACCGCACATCTCGGGAGATCACTCGAGAGCTTATCTTCTTCCGGATGGGGCGGTGCCCCGCTCTGTGGAGATACCTGACGAGGAAAACCCCCGCAAACCGATCTCATCATCTGGCAGGGTAGCAATCACCTCCACTTCTCGAAACAGAACGTTCACTACATTAACTGGACCATAGCAGCCGAGCCTGCCAAGAAACATCCCCGTCAGGCACACTGCTTTGGTAACAGCATTGCCCTGAGCCATCTAGCTGGTTGGTGAGTGTCGAAAGAAATAATAATTACTTTTCTTACACAAACAATACCCAAAAATTTCGAACTGTTTGTTACAGGCCTGATGCTCGATTTATTTTGAACTGTTTTTATTGGCCTGATATAATTCCCGTTTCATGATTCTCGATTGTCATAACCGTCACCTTGTTGAGTATGCATTTACGAGGGCAAGTCAATAAATAGGTCGCAAAACGGAATTGAGGTAAAAATAATCAAGGTAACTTCCTGACATTTACTTCACTTTTCCACCTAATCACCCTGTACTTTCAGGAATTTACCCATCTCATTACACGCCCTTGAAAGCCAGCAGTAAAGAAGTCCTTTGGTTGCTGTCGCAGCCAACGTGTAACCTCATAGTTACGGCATCATCTGTATCAAAATGACTGACACATAAATGTTTTCTTAGGGGCTCAACAGATGAAAATCACTAGGGGGCTAAGTCAGGGCTGTACAGTGAATGTTCCACGCGTTCCCAATGAAATGTCCGTAACACCTGCGTTGGTCTTGCTTGTGAGGGCGGGCATTGTCATCCAGAAGCAGAGGCGTATCTAGGTATTCAGGCGCCCATGGCAAGCATAAAATTTGCGCCCCTGTCAGGATAGTTCCAATTAGGGTTATTGCTATTTGTTTTAGCGGGTATACTCTAAATAGCGCCCTTTGTGAGTGGCGCCCATGGCACGTGCCATGTCTGCCATACCGTAGATACGCCTCTGTCCAGAAGAATCACACCTTTAAGGACGCTTGCGGTAAGGACGCTTGCGCAGGACGCTTGCGGCAAATGGCCAGCCGGAGTTCCGGCAGAGTGGTGCAGTACGAGGCGGCATTCACTATTTCACCATGAGAACATTTACAGTTTCACCGTAATCTATGAGGTTACACATTGGCTGCGACAGCAACCAAAGGACTTCTTTGCTGCTGGCTTGCAAGGACTTGTAAATCGATGGGATAAGTGTCTCAATGTGCAGGGTGATTATATGGAAAAGTGAAATACTTGTCAGAAAGTTATTTTGATAATTTTTGCCTCAATTCCGTTTTGCGACTTATATATTGACTTGCCCTCGTATGTCGGAAATATGTTCAGCGCAATAAATGCCTTCCATTTTGTTACGGTGTAACAATTAAGTTTCATAATTTAAATTGTTCAAAGCATTAGTAACGCGGTCGAATACTATATTCAAACTACAATCCAGCAATAAATTGAAAATACATGTTTTCATCCTGAATTGATGGTGGTTGCACCCCATGTTTTTGAAATCGATATGAGAATGAACATGTTAGTGGAAAGGAGAGTACCGCTCAAGTTTAGTAAATACAATTTTACAAACTTATCAATAGGAAGAAAGTATTAAAAAATATCATACAAAACTGTGAACTCTCACGTGAGGATACATTCAACTCGGAAAACATCTAATTTGAAATATTTTTCCAATGATTCTTTGCTTGCTTTACTTCTTACATACCTATAGAATACGTCTTGTACGAGAGCTTGGTAGATTGTGCAGTAGTGCAAGGATGTAACAAGAGACGAAATTCAATAATGTGCAAATACTATACCCTCAAAAGGATAGGTAAATTGTTGGGAAAATTGCAACAAAATACCGAACCAAGAACGAATAAACAAACAAAATTGTAAGTGTAATTACGAACCTGATATTTTTTTCAATCGTTGATGGATGTATTCAAGAGGAAACCAATTTTATATTGTAGAAAAATGAGACCCGAGTCGAAACATGATGCACAGACGTGTGGGATTAAACAGGAAGAGAGAATAGGACACACAAGCACTGACGTTTTATACAGAAGATCCGTGAATCTCACATGCCTGCAGCCACATGTTCTCCTCCGGAAATTACTCTTCAAAGAGAAAAATGTGATCTGCGTCATATATGTCGGAAGTTCCAGATTAAGACAAAGAGGATGTCACAGTGCTTGAAAATACCAATGGAAATGACAATTAGTGGCATGTTTTTTTCTGAATCAATAGATGACATCAAAACTTATAAAAATAAAATAGTTTATTTCTGTTCTCGTTATGCTCTAACAAACATCACATGTCGTTGAGTTGGTTGGACGAGTGTTCTGTCGAATTATTGTCTATATAAGAAACGAAACCACAAACATTAATACTATTTTACAATTATGTTTGAGATGAATTCAATACCTTACCAATAAATAACAATTATCGCGTAAAATTAGTAGTATGTTTTCATTCTATACATGACAAAGGGAAATCCGTTTTCAGTCGTAACCGTTTTGGTTGTTTTTCCGCTAGAAATTTATCATTTGCCACAAATACTTTTGCACAATTTGCAAAAAATTATTATCTTCATATCTAGTGAAGAAATCAGGCTTATCCGTGGGGTTGGTGGCTAGAGTATGGTATCGAACTTAGCTGACGTTTGGTTGTCAAGAATTTTGCTTTTATAATAAATATAAAACATTTTTAAATTTACAGTTATTTAGTAATGTACTCAAATGAAAATGATTTAGAATATTTATTGTTTTTACTGAAAATATATTAAGACCCTATATTAAGTTAAAGTTATTGCCCATTTCAATAAGCAGTTAAGTAGAAGTCAATGTCCTAAGTTAATCTAATGGTGCTGCACAACCGTTCTTAGCGTCATTTCTTAACATTCGCAATGTTCGAAAGACAGGCGTTCACAGACAGACAGACAGACAGGCGTTTTGCCGTAAACAAATGTTTCGATACCAAGGACCCACAGACCGTGGATTCTGACTGCACATGAGTTTAAAGAAAGTAATTTAACACAAAAAGGAACAAGATTTATGCACTGTTTCGTATCACGAACCTAGAATACGAGTTTTGCTTGGAAAAAATTCGTCGCTTTCCGCTGCACCATTCTCTTTACAACATAAGTACGGTGTAGGTGAGGAAGTAGAGAGTTCAAGCTAGAAAGAACGACTATAATTAAAAGCTTTATACTTTAAACGTTAATAAGAATAGAATTGCTAATAATTATTTACAATATGAATATTGTCAGACATCTCAGTACAATACGAGATTGGGGAATTATCAAACCAGGCAGTTAGAAGGGGGGGAGTGAAACCCAATGAGCTCCCCTTCCACGATCGGAACGCCACTGTTCGCACTTTGTTCATAATCATATTAAGGAAAAAAGATTTCGCGAGAGAGCGTCGTGCACGCGATCTGTCTGTTGATGTCACATACCTCGGATCGGTTACTGCGTCTTGTACTGCACGCACCCAAAAACTACTATCGAACCTCCATATATTGAAACTCTAAATACTGAAATTCTCTCTGAATCGAATCATTTTTGTGTCCCTTGTAAATTTTGTTAAAAGTGTTTCTACACATCAAACTTTATTTCTCGATCTCGTTTATCGATCTCATTTTCTGCTTTGGCCATATTTTCTACGATTTAAAAATATACAGAACATAATATAAATTATATTCAACAATTCCACGTGGTTTTCAATAAAGAATCAAATGTTCCTGATAAAATGTTTCATTGGGGTAACAAGTATGAACAGATTTTGAACGGAGTGCGTCCTATGTGCAACAAGACATTACACATTTTTTTAAAGTTCAATTCAATGATTTATTTAGGTACGTATGCTATACTAATTTCATTATTCATAAATACATGATACCAATGATTAAAACATTTGTTAATTACTTATTGTTGAATTTTTCCATTTGCATTTTTCCAAAATTGCTTAAAAGCATTTTCAAAACTTACTTCCATAAATAAGTTTCTATAAATCGAATATTATCGAAGGAACCGTCAGATTCATGTGGAGGTCCGACTGCATCTTACACATGTGAAACCTTGACGACATGAACTGGCTGCATCGCAGCCTCCTTCCGAGGACCCGCAAGTCGAGCGCAGCCTCTGCCCGTGGCCGCGGTGCGCAGAGCACGGCCTTCGAGCGCCGCAGTGGAATCGATAGCCCACGCGATGGCTCGACCGCCCACTATCGACCGCCAGCCTCCGCCGAGATCAACGACGCACACGTCGCTCCACAAACTTTTGAATTCCTCCAGGTTAATAAGCCGTCGTAAATGTCCCAGACAACTGTGGAAGCGAGTGCTCTGCGCTGAAGTTGAAAGTTCGAATCGCTTGAACCGACTGAGGAGGCTCGTAATTGATGTTACTGGGGTTACTCTGCCCGGGCGGACTAGAGTTCCGGTACCGACAGTGGCTACTATCTCGTAGTTAAGTCGAATGGCTGGAGGAGAATTCTAGTGGCCATCTGCTCTGATCGGTAATATCCTGTGGTTTCTCCGATCAATACCAAGCAAATAGCACAGTACTAACGAAATGGGTCACCGACCGCGTGCGATCTTCCCTTCCTTTTCCTTGGCATATCCTCTCCCACTACACTTACATGCACTACACTACCACACCGGTCAAGAGACCAGTCGGAAGCCTAGAATTTGTTCAGGCAGAGGTGGTGAGCCATTGGTGGGAGATACCTGGTTGAGGAAAACTACGCAAACTGACGTGTAGTTTGGTGTCGGATATCGCCACCCAGCGGAAGAACACCGCAATCTCCCGGGTAAACTTGCACTACACTTAAGGGTCTAATGGCCGTAGCAGTTGACGCACCCGGATACACGAAATAACCGATCGATCAATCAAATCGTACGAAAGAATCAGAACTTGAAAATTATTTGCGTATGCTATACTTTATTATAATATTTTCGACAGAACTGACGTCTTGTAACGATATTTGAATACATGCATTTGAAGACAAGCAATGGTATTGATGAAAATGAATAAATTATACTAGCTTTTTCTAGAGAAAATCTACTAATAACATTAGCTGAACTCTGCGAATCTTTCAGAAATGCTCGAAAACGGGAAATTACAAAAAACGAAATTGTACATTAAATATGAATTGGAAAAACACGTCCTATTTCATTGGCTTTATTCATAATTTACAGTTTAGCACCACTCGAAACATTCCGCAAATAAAATATTTAAAGAAGCAGCCAAGAAAAATTTTAAATGACAATCAAGTTTACTGTGAGATGATTACTAAACATGAAAAATGAACAGTTTCCCATATCACAAACAATTAATTACATTTACTATGCTATTTCCAGCTTTCTTAATTCTTTTTTATTCCTCTTCCACAAATGATTGTTGCTTCCTCTGTAACTGGGACAAGAGACACGGTTTATTACTATGGGAACAAGGTTTTGCCATCAGGGAAAGCCCAGCAACTAAAAAATACAAATGACTCAATCCTCGTTAATAGAATTTATCAAAATATAGTTTCTGCCTTTACATATCAAATTAGCTCTAACTAAAAATAATGTTAATGCGATAAATCACACTGATGTTGCAACTTTAGCACTTTGGGAAGAAATTCACTAGAAAAGTGATGAAAAGAGCCAGAATGTGTTTTACAGGCGTATATATCCACTCACATTTTCAGTATGAGGTATTTGATCGTAACTTTTTGAGAGGGATGAGAAGAGAGCATGGCGTGCATTAACAGCATTGACAACATACATTCTAGAGCTTCCTACGAAAAGAGCAAATGATTATGTAGTTCCTGAGGAAATGATGCTGACATCGTAATGTATCTTCATTGCAGAGAACAGTTTCTTTACGAAAGTCACCAATGGAATCCCTCAATACTGGCTGATGACTAGCACTGACACTGTTACATTACTGTTCCGCTCTGACGTACGTACAAAAGGCAACTTCATGTAGTTTTATTTAAATTGATTTGACTTTTCCAGCAAAAAAAACAACAAAAAACAAACAAAAGTAGTTTGGATTCTGCAAAACATCACGTAACAGAGGAGCAGTGTCATGTTTCCGAAACAAGAGCTAACATGATTAAATTATTCAAATCCGTCATTTTACGTCCGTTAAGCTGGCAAAGCCATTTTCAAAAACCACATTTTCTCTATACCCAGAATTTTGTGCTATTTTTGTGCTTTCCAAATATCCAAAAATTAATTTTTTTGCTCCAACGGTTTTTCCAAAAATGGGTGGCTTTGCTGGCTTAATGTTAAGCTGGCAAAGCCAATTAGCCAAAACAAATTTTCTTTATACACAAAATATTGTGCTATTTTTGTGCTTTTCAAATATATAAACATTAATTTTTTTGCTCTTACCGTTTTTCGAAAATTTAGAAAAAACGAATTTTCGAAATGCCCGGCAGGCGCAACAACTACGCGTAAGAAAACTACTCGTAGAAAAAAAACTATCCATCAAAATTAGATTTTCTTGACACAAAAATAACCACAAAACAATTCTCTATACAACAATGTTGTTTCGAAATATTCAACATTTAATATTCCCTATAAATAATAATAATTCTTTACACTACTGTCAAGAAACAACACAATTCAAGTCATACAATTCCTCATAAAAACTAAACTAATCAATATTTCGCAATTTCCTTTCCCAACAAACAGAACCAAACATTGTTTCTAACAATGTACACACACGCTGATTTTTTTGCTCTCAACGTTTTTTGCAAAATTCAACAATACCACTCACGAGTCACCCGCAACAACGCACTCTCGCAGGATAAGAAAATCACTCATCAAGGCAAAACTCTAATTCAAAATCAATTTATCCTCACATAACATCAACCACAATACAATACAATATACTACAATATTGTTTTTAACTTTTTTATTTTCGATACTATCGAAGAAAAAATTGTAAATCCTTTAACTGGGTACCCAAAAACACACCAATGGAGGCACATCAATCCTACTAAATACTAAAATACTCAACACATCGCATTGGCCTTCCCCAACAAACAAAATCAAACTTCATTCTAATAAACCACACTTACAATGATTTTTTTGCTCTAACCGTTTTTTGAAAAATTGAACAAAATGACACGTATGTGGCGCAAGATAGGGCAACTCCGCCAAGAACAAAAACAATCTTCGAAGGAAATATATCATTCAAAAATAAAATGTCTTATCACAGAATTAACAACAATACAATGCACTATGCAAAGTATTGATTTCAAACTTTTGACATTCGATACTATCTATAAAAAAATCTAAATCATTACACTGAAAATAAAAAAAAAAAAGACGCATGGAGGCAAACAAATCCTAATAAATACTAAACTACTCAACCAATTGCATTGTCCATTTCCAAGAATAACAATTAAATGTTGTTCTAATAAACTACACCAACAATGATTTTTTTGCTCTCATGAATTTTTTGAAAATTATATTCAACTTCGTATCAGTGCACGGGAGTGGCGCGACCTCCGGATAACAAAAGCGACGGAAGGAGGAACACATGTCCTAATAAATACTAAACTACTCGACCAATTGCATTGTCCTTTTCCAAGAATAACAAATAAATGTTGTTCTAATAAACTACACCAACAATGATTTTTTTGCTCTCATTGTTCTTTTGAAAAAAAAACTCAACTTCGTATGAGTGCACGGGAGTGCCGCGACCTCCGGATAACAAAAGCGACGGAAGGAGGAACACATGTTCTAATAAATACTAAACTACTCAACAAATCGCATTGTCCTTTTCCACGAATAACAATGAAAATTTGTTCTAATAAACTACACCAACAATGATTTTTTTGCTCTCATTGTTCTTTTGAAAAAAAAACTCAACTTCGTATGAGTGCACGGTAGTGGCGCGACCTCCGGATAACAAAAGCGACGGAAGGAGGAACACATGTTCTAATAAATACTAAACTACTCAACAAATCGCATTGTCCTTTTCCACGAATAACAATAAAAATTTGTTCTAATAAACTACACCAACAATGTTTTTTTTATCTCATTGTTCTTTTCAAAAAAAAACTCAACTTCGTATGAGTGCACGGGAGTGGCGCGACCTCCGGATAACAAAAGCGACGGAAGGAGGAACACATGTCCTGATAAATACTAAACTACTCCACAAATCGCATTGTCCTTTTCCAAGAATAACAATGAAATATTGTTCTAATAAACTACGCCAACAATGATTTTTTTGCTCTCATCGTTCTTTTGAAAATTAAACTTAACTTCGTATGAGTGCACGGGAGTGGCGCGCTTCCGGATAACAAAAGCGACGGACAGAGGCACACATGTCCTAATAAATACTAAACTACTCGACCAATTGCATTGTCCTTTTCCACGAATAACAAAGAAGTGTCGTTCTAATAAACTACACCAAGAATGATTTTTTTGCTCTCATGAATTTTTTGAAAATTATATAATCAACTTCATATCAGTGCACGGAGTGGCGCCACCTCCGGATAACAAAAGCGACGGAAGGAGGAACACATGTCCAGATAAATACTAAACTACACGACCAATTGCATTGTCCCTTTCCAAGAATTACAATCAAATGTTATTCTAATAAACTACACCAACAATGATTTCTTTGCTCTCATGGATTTTTTGAAAATAAATCTCAACTTCGTATGAGTGCACAGGAGTGGCGGGACCTCCGAATAACAAATGCGACGGAAGGAGGAACACATGTCCTAATAAATACTAAAATACTCGATAAATCGCATTGTCCTTTTCCAAGAATACCAACGAAATGTTGTTCTAATCAACTACACAAACAATGATTTTTTTGCTCTCATCGTTCCTTTGAAAATAAAACTCAACTTCGTATGAGTGCACGGGAGTGGCGCGACCTCCGGATAACAAAAGCGACGGAAGGAGGAACACATGTTCTAATAAATACTAAACTACTCAACAAATCGCATTGTCCTTTTCCACGAATAACAATGAAAAGTTGTTCTAATAAACTACACCAACAATGATTTTTTTGCTCTCATTGTTCTTTTGAAAAAAAAACTCAACTTCGTATGAGTGCACGGGAGTGGCGCGACCCCGGATAACAAAAGCGACGGAAGGAGGAACACATGTCCTAATAAATACTAAACTACTCGACGAATTGCATTGTCCTTTCCACGAATAACAATGAAAATTTGTTCTAATAAGCTACACCAACAATGATTTTTTTGCTCTCATTGTTCTTTTGAAAAAAAAACTCAACTTCGTATGAGTGCACGGGAGTTGCGCGACCTCCGGATAACAAAAGCGACGGAAGGAGGAACACATGTCCTAATAAATACTAAACTACTCGACAAATTGTATTGTCCTTTTCCAAGAATAACAATGAAATGTTGTTCTAATAAACTACACCAACAATGATTTTTTTTGCTCTCATGGATTTTTTTGAAATTAAAACTCAACTTCGTATGAGTGCACGGGAGTGGCGCGACCTCCGGATAACAAAAGCGACGGAAGGAGGAACACATGTTCTAATAAATACTAAACTACTCAACAAATCGCATTGTCCTTTTCCACGAATAACAATGAAAAGTTGTTCTAATAAACTACACCAACAATGATTTTTTTTGCTCTCATTGTCCTTTTGAAAAAAAAACTCAACTTCGTATGAGTGCACGGGAGTGGCGGGACCACCGGATAACAAAAGCGACGGAAGGAGGAACACATGTCCTAATAAATACTAAACTACTCGACCAATTGCATTGTCCTTTTCCAAGAATAACAATGAAATATTGTTCTAATAAACTACGCCAACAATGATTTTTTTGCTCTCTTCGTTCTTTTGAAAATTAAACTCAACTTCGTATGAGTGCACGGGAGTGGCGGGATCTCCGGATAACAAAAGCGACGGACGGAGGCACACATGTCCTAATAAATACTAAACTACTCGACCAATTGCATTGTCCTTTTCCAAGAATAACAAAGAAATATTGTTCTAATAAACTACACCAACAATGATTTTTTTGCTCTCATGGATTTTTTGAAACTAAACTCAACTTCGTATGAGTGCACGGGAGTGGCGGGACCTCCGGATAACAAAAGCGACGGACGGAGGCACACATGTCCTAATGAATACTAAACTACTCGACCAATTGCATTGTCCTTTTCCAAGAATAACAATGAAATGTTGTTTTAATAAACTACACCAACAATGATTTTTTTTGCTCTCATCGTTCTTTTGAAAAAAAAACTCAACTTCGTATGAGTGCACGGGAGTGGCGCGACCTCCGGATAACAAAAGCGACGGAAGGAGGAACACATGTCCTGATAAATACTAAACTACTCCACAAATCGCATTGTCCTTTTCCAAGAATAACAATGAAATGTTGTTTTAATAAACTACACCAACAATGATTTTTTTTTGCTCTCATCGTTCTTTTGAAAAAAAAACTCAACTTCGTATGAGTGCACGGGAGTGGCGCGACCTCCGGATAACAAAAGCGACGGAAGGAGGAACACATGTCCTAATAAATACTAAACTACTCGACCAATTGCATTGTCTTTTTCCAAGAATAACAATGAAATGTTGTTTTAATAAACTACACCAACAATGATTTTTTTTGCTCTCATTGTTCTTTTGAAAAAAAACTCAACTTCGTATGAGTGCACGGGAGTGGCGGGACCTCCGGATAACACAAGCGACGGACGGAGGCACACATGTCCTAATAAATACTAAACTACTCGACGAATTGCATTGTCCTTTTCCACGAATAATAATGAAAAGTTGTTCTAATAAACTACACCAACAATGATTTTTTTGCTCTCATTGTTCTTTTGAAAAAAAAACTCAACTTCGTATGAGTGCACGGGAGTGGCGCGACCTCCGGATAACAAAAGCGACGGAAGGAGGAACACATGTCCTAATAAATACGAAACTACTCGACCAAATCGCACTGTCCTTTTCCAAGAATAACAATGAAATATTGTTCTAATAAACTACACCAACCATGATTTTTTTGCTCTCATCGTTCTTTTGAAATTTAAACTCAACTTCGTATGAGTGCACGGGATTGGGTGTGATCTCCGGATAACAAAAGCGACGGAAGGAGGAACACATGTTCTAATAAATACTAAACTACTCGACAAATCGCATTGCCCTTTCCAAGAATAACAATGAAATGTTGTTCTAATAAACTACGCCAACAATGATTTTTTTTGCTCTCATTGTTCTTTTGAAAACTAAACTCAACTTCGTATGAGTGCACGGGAGTGGCGCGACCTCCGGATAACAAAAGCGACGGAAGGAGGAACACATGTCCTAATAAATACTAAACTACTCGACCATTTGCATTGTCCTTTTCCAAGAATAACAATGAAATGTTGTTTTAATAAACTACACCAACAATGATTTTTTTGCTCTCATTGTCCTTTTGAAAAAAAACTCAACTTCGTATGAGTGCACGGGAGTGGCGGGACCACCGGATAACAAAAGCGACGGAAGGAGGAACACATGTCCTAATAAATACTAAACTACTCGACCAATTGCATTGTCCTTTTCCAAGAATAACAATGAAATATTGTTCTAATAAACTACGCCAACAATGATTTTTTTTGCTCTCATTCGTTCTTTTGAAAATTAAACTCAACTTCGTATGAGTGCACGGGAGTGGCGGGATCTCCGGATAACAAAAGCGACGGACGGAGGCACACATGTCCTAATAAATACTAAACTACTCGACCAATTGCATTGTCCTTTTCCAAGAATAACAAAGAAATATTGTTCTAATAAACTACACCAACAATGATTTTTTTGCTCTCATGGATTTTTTGAAAACTAAACTCAACTTCGTATGAGTGCACGGGAGTGGCGGGACCTCCGGATAACAAAAGCGACGGACGGAGGCACACATGTCCTAATGAATACTAAACTACTCGACCAATTGCATTGTCCTTTTCCAAGAATAACAATGAAATGTTGTTTTAATAAACTACACCAACAATGATTTTTTTGCTCTCATCGTTCTTTTGAAAAAAAAACTCAACTTCGTATGAGTGCACGGGAGTGGCGCGACCCTCCGGATAACAAAAGCGACGGAAGGAGGAACACATGTCCTGATAAATACTAAACTACTCCACAAATCGCATTGTCCTTTTCCAAGAATAACAATGAAATGTTGTTTAATAAACTACACCAACAATGATTTTTTTTGCTCTCATCGTTCTTTTGAAAAAAAAAACTCAACTTCGTATGAGTGCACGGGAGTGGCGCGACCTCCGGATAACAAAAGCGACGGAAGGAGGAACACATGTCCTAATAAATACTAAACTACTCGACCAATTGCATTGTCTTTTTCCAAGAATAACAATGAAATGTTGTTTTAATAAACTACACCAACAATGATTTTTTTTGCTCTCATTGTTCTTTTGAAAAAAAAACTCAACTTCGTATGAGTGCACGGGAGTGGCGGGACCTCCGGATAACAACAAGCGACGGACGGAGGCACACATGTCCTAATAAATACTAAACTACTCGACGAATTGCATTGTCCTTTTCCACGAATAATAATGAAAAGTTGTTCTAATAAACTACACCAACAATGATTTTTTTGCTCTCATTGTTCTTTTGAAAAAAAAACTCAACTTCGTATGAGTGCACGGGAGTGGCGCGACCTCCGGATAACAAAGCGACGGAAGGAGGAACACATGTCCTAATAAATACGAAACTACTCGACAAATCGCACTGTCCTTTTCCAAGAATAACAATGAAATATTGTTCTAATAAACTACACCAACCATGATTTTTTTGCTCTCATCGTTCTTTTGAAATTTAAACTCAACTTCGTATGAGTGCACGGGATTGGTGTGATCTCCGGATAACAAAAGCGACGGAAGGAGGAACACATGTTCTAATAAATACTAAACTACTCGACAAATCGCATTGCCCTTTTCCAAGAATAACAATGAAATGTTGTTCTAATAAACTACGCCAACAATGATTTTTTTGCTCTCATTGTTCTTTTGAAAACTAAACTCAACTTCGTATGAGTGCACGGGAGTGGCGCGACCTCCGGATAACAAAAGCGACGGAAGGAGGAACACATGTCCTAATAAATACTAAACTACTCGACCAATTTGCATTGTCCTTTTCCAAGAATAACAATGAAATGTTGTTTTAATAAACTACACCAACAATGATTTTTTTGCTCTCATGGAGTTTTTGAAAATTAAACTCAACTTCGTATGAGTGCACGGGAGTGGCGCGCTTCCGGATAACAAAAGCGACGGACGGAGGCACACATGTCCTAATAAATACTAAACTACTCGACCAATTGCATTGTCCATTTCCAAGAATAACAAAGAAATATTGTTCTAATAAACTACACCAACAATGATTTTTTTGCTCTCATGGATTTTTTGAAAACTAAACTCAACTTCGTATGAGTGCACGGGAGTGGCGGGACCTCCGGATAACAAAAGCGACGGAAGGAGGAACACATGTCCTAATAAATACTAAACTACTCGACCTATTGCATTGTCCTTTTCCAAGAATAACAATGAAATGTTGTTTTAATAAACTACACCAACAATGATTTTTTTTGCTCTCATCGTTCTTTTGAAAAAAAACTCAACTTCGTATGAGTGCACGGGAGTGGCGCGACCTCCGGATAACAAAAGCGACGGAAGGAGGAACACATGTCCTGATAAATACTAAACTACTCCACAAATCGCATTGTCCTTTTCCAAGAATAACAATGAAATATTGTTCTAATAAACTACGCCAACAATGATTTTTTTGCTCTCATCGTTCTTTTGAAAAAAAAACTCAACTTCGTATGAGTGCACGGGAGTGGCGGGATCTCCGGATAACAAAAGCGACGGACGGAGGCACACATGTCCTGAATAATACTAAACTACTCGCACAATCGCATTGTCCTTTTCCAAGAATAACAATGAAATATGTGTTCTAATAAACTACAGCCAACAATGATTTTTTTGCTCTCATCGTTCTTTTGAAAAAAAACTCAACTTCGTATGAGTGCACGGGAGTGGCGGGATCTCCGGATAACAAAAGCGACGGACGGAGGCACACATGTCCTAATGAATACTAAACTACTCGACCAATTGCATTGTCCTTTTTCCAAGAATAACAATAAATGTTGTTCTAATAAACTACACCAACAATGATTTTTTTTGCTCTCATGGATTTTTTGAAAATAAAACTCAACTTCGTATGAGTGCACGGGTGTGGCGGGACCTCCGGGTAACAAAAGCGACGGAAGGAGGAACACATGTTCTCATGAATACTAAACTACTCGACAAATCGCATTGCCCTTTTCCAAGAATAACAATGAAGTGTTGTTCTAATAAACTACACCAACAATGATTTTTTTTGGTCTCATGGATTTTTTGAAAATAAAACTCAACTTCGTATGAGTGCACGGGAGTGGCGCGACCTCCGGATAACAAAAGCGACGGAAGGAGGAACACATGTCCTAATAAATACTAAACTACTCGACCAATTGCATTGTCTTTTTCCAAGAATAACAATGAAATGTTGTTTTAATAAACTACACCAACAATGATTTTTTTGCTCTCATTGTTCTTTTGAAAAAAAACTCAACTTCGTATGAGTGCACGGGAGTGGCGGGACCTCCGGATAACACAAGCGACGGACGGAGGCACACATGTCCTAATAAATACTAAACTACTCGACGAATTGCATTGTCCTTTTCCACGAATAACAATGAAGTGTTGTTCTAATAAACTACACCAACAATGATTTTTTTGCTCTCATCGTTCTTTTGTAAATAAAACTCAACTTCGTATGAGTGCACGGGAGTGGCGCGACCTCCGGATAACAAATGCGACGGAAGGAGGAACACATGTCCTAATAAATACTAAACTACTCGACCTATTGCATTGTCGTTTTCCAAGAATAACAATGAAATGTTGTTCTAATAAACTACGCCAAGAATGATTTTTTTGCTCTCATTGTTCTTTTGAAAATTAAACTTAACTTCGTATGAGTGCACGGGAGTGGCGGGACCACCGGATAACAAAAGCGACGGAAGGAGGAACACATGTCCTAATAAATACTAAACTACTCTACAAATCGCATTGTCCTTTTCCAAGAATAACAACTAAATGTTGTTCTCATAATCTACACCAACAATAATTTTTTCGCTCTCACCGTGTTTTGTAAAATTAAACTCAACCAAGCATGTGTGCTCCTTAATGGCACACCGTGCCAAATTACGAAGACACTATTCCAACCCCAAAATATACTTCAAAATTCAGATGTCTTTACAAAGCATTAACATCATACATTGCACTACGCAACAGTATTGTTTTCAATTGTTTGACTTTCGATACTATGCTATATGCATAACAATCTAATTCGCTACACTGAGATTACAAAAATCCATCGATTGAAGCACATAAATCCTAATACATACCAAACTACTCCACAAATTGCATTTTCCTTTTTGCTACAGTAAGAAGGAAATAATTTTCTAATAAAGAACACCAACAATGATTTTTTTGCTCTCACCGGTGTTTGGAAAATTAAACTCGACCTCCCATGTGTGCACCGGAATGGCAAATAACAAAGACACTATTCCATATGAAATTATTTTTAAAAATTTAAGTGCTTTTCAAAAGCATCAACAACAATACAATGCACTACGCAACAGTATTGTTTTCAAGACTTCCGTGTTTTGTCTTCCGATACTATCCATAAAAAAATTCTATTTTATTACACTGTGAATCCAAATACCCACCGATGGAAGCACATAAATCCTATTGAATACCGAAGTACCCCACAAATTGCGTTGTCCTTTTCCTACACTAAAAACAAAATGCTATTCTAAGAAACTACACCAACAATGATTTTTTTGCTCCCACCGTTTTTTGGAAAATTGGCCTAACCACGTATGTGTGAACCGGAATTACGCGCCCCGCCGAATGACAGGAACACTAGTCCGAGCAAAAATATTCTTTAAAATCGAAACCGAATTCGAATTCGAAATGAAATTCGACAATTCACAGTGAAGGTCAGGAGTTCATAGCGAGTGTAATTGAGGCAGGTGATTCATCTACTGGTTACTACGACAAAAGGCATAGAAAGAGCAGCGGCATACATTGGTGTTGGAGTAACTAGCATTAAAACAATTCGTAAAGAAAATGTTACACCGAATGAAATAAGTGCTGTCACGATTTTATGCGTAATCAGAAATGCTCTGTGATTTTTACGTCCGTGAAAAGCAAGTGCGCACGTTAACGAAAATGCAGTCTATAATTAAAGAAAAGATAAATTTTCCTTGGGGAGAAAAGTCACTTTGGATGTGAATGGAACATATGGAATACAGATGGAGGTGTAATTCAAAACGAAAAGTTTTGGTCGAGAGAGCATATTGTAGATTGGAGAACAAGAGATCTCATCCAAATGAGGATGTTAGGGAAAGAAGGCCGTCAAATAGTGTATTGACGAGAGGTGGATTGACAACAACTTTGTATTCAAAAAGTGCTGGCACCATAATGATATAATTGGCGTAACGGCAAATGTAAGTGTATCAGACTAATTGCAGTTCATGCTGGTTGAAATAATGGTTTCATTAACCGTTTAAATACTAACAGGGAAAAGTTTTTCCAGAGCATTTCAACCCTGCCATACCAATGGGGTCTTTTTCGCTTGACCTCCAGAGGCGCGCGACAGCTCTTATCTATCGCTTGCTGACGGGTGCAAAGCAGCTGCGCGGCGATTCTCACGTTTGGAGCTCCGGCCTACGCCATCCGGCAGGGATGTGTTGATGGAGCGCGAAGACGGAACGTGGTCCACTGTGACATTTCATGCTTTTACAGTGCGCCGCAGTTCCAGAAACATAGGAGACCATTGAACCCCAGAAAATCTTCGTCGGGAGACGCCGCTCTAACAACTAAATAATATCACATAACACAGTAAGAACAGAAGACATGATTTCTGTATGTAGTTTATAACGGAATTTGTGTTAAGTATGGCATATACATATAACTTCCTCAAAATTTCTTCCGTAATATCTTATTTTAACTTCGTATGTAATAAAAATTTGTGCCAGAAAGATATTTTTCTACAGTAGCAGATAACAATAGGGTAAAATCAAGTATATATCAGTGCAATAAAAATATTGCTTTTATATTTAGTTATGTATTGTATTGTATTATTTGCAATTTCCTAATATTTTATTCTATTGGCATAAACCAATGACGTGGTTCCATATAAATATCTCTCCAGCCAATCAAAGCATATCTTAGGGTCTTGTACTTATAAGTAGCACTTCACTGTATACTATCTCGCGTCACACACCACGGTCATAACAAACTCTCCTCGGCCCACGTTTCTCACGGGAGATTGCAATCGTATTCTGCTAAGAGTTTCTGATTGTGATTAAGTCGTGTGCTTTTTGAAGTAAAAATGGCTCGTCGAAAAATATCGCTAACAACTCGCGAAATTGAGTAAATTTTTTAAGTGTCAGTATATATACAGTTTACATACGTCTATGTCCAGTCTCGAAGATGATCCAAGCTAATTTACTTACACATTATTTTCAGCTGCGATCAAACTGTCCATTTTTAAACATTGATTCCGTTCAAGACCCTAAACCTCTACGATTTAGGTTTCCCCACGGTGTACGAAAAAGACTTCTTACGAATTTAAAATAAAATTAAAGAAAATAAAATATGTTTTTCATTTTTGGAATTGATTTTCATATTTTTACTTTCGCAAACCACATTAAAAAATCCTAAAAAATTACATATTTCATAGTTTTATATAAATCCAATATCCTCAAAACCTACTTTAAAAATATTGAAAATATTTTTTTCGAAACACAACTTTGGAATTATTTTTCATAAAGTATTGTGCACATCTTTTTACAAGTGGGAAATATTTTTTTTAAATTTTGAAACATTCTAAGTATATAGGCATTTTAAAAATCAAATGCGGAAAAAATCCGTTTTGCACGCAGAGAGAGTGGAGTAAAGAATGAAAATTAGTAGGAAAAAATGAAGAGAATCATTGTTGTTATGCTGTGTAAAGATATTTAAATTTTGAAGGATACTTTTGCTTCGAATAGTGTCTTAGTTATGTTTAACTTTCAAAAAAATGGTAAGAGCAAATAATTCATTGTTGGTGTAATTTATTAAAACAATATTCCATTATTATTCTTGGAAAACGACAATGCAATTTGACGAGCAGTTTAGTATTTATTAGGACATGTGTGCCTCCTTCCGTCTTCTTTGTTATACCGAGGTGCGCGACATTCCGGTGCACAAATACGAGATTAAGTTTAATTTTCAAAAGAACGATGTGAGCAAAAAAATCATTGTTGGTGTAGTTTATTAGAACAACATTTACTTGTTATTCTTGAAAATGGACAATGCAATTGGTTGAGCAGTTTAGTATTTATTAGGACATGTGTTCCTCCTTTCGTCGCTTTTGTTATCCCGAGGTCCCGCCACTCCCGTGCACATATACGAGGTTGAGTTTAATTTCCAAAACTCCATGACAGCAAAAAAATCATTGTTGGTGTAGTTTATTAGAACAAAATTTCATTGTTATTCTTGGAAAAGGACAATGCAATTGGTCGAGTAGTTTAGTATTTATTAGGACATGTGTGCCTCCGTCCGTCGCTTTTGTTATCCGGAGATCCCGCCACTCCCGTGCACTCATACGAAGTTGAGTTTAATTTTCAAAAGAACGATGAGAGCAAAAAAATCATTGTTGGCGTAGTTTATTAGAACAATATTTCATTGTTATTCATGGAAAAGAACAATGCGATTTGTCGAGTAGTTTAGTATTTATTAGGACATGTGTTCCTCCTTCCGTCGCTTTTGTTATCCGGAGGTCGCGCCACTCCCGTGCACTCATACGAAGTTGAGTTTTTTTTCAAAAGAACAATGAGAGCAAAAAAATCATTGTAAGTGTAGTTTATTAAAACAACATTTCATTGTTATTCTTGGAAAAAGACAATGCAATTGGTCGAGTATTTTAGTATTTATTAGGACATGTGTTCCTCCTTCCGTCGCTTTTGTTATCCGGAGGTCGCGTCACTCCCGTGCACTCATACGAAGTTGAGTTTTATTTTCAAAAAATCCATGAGACCAAAAAAACCATTGTTGGTGTAGTTTATTAGAACAACACTTCATTGTTATTCTTGGAAAAGGGCAATGCGATTTGTCGAGTAGTTTAGTATTCATGAGAACATGTGTTCCTCCTTCCGTCGCTTTTGTTATCCGGAGGTCCCGCCACTCCCGTGCACTCATACGAAGTTGAGTTTTATTTTCAAAAAATCTATGAGAGCAAAAAAATCATTGTTGGTGTAGTTATTAGAACAACATTTATTTGTTATTCTTGGAAAAGGACAATGCAATTGGTCGAGTAGTTTAGTATTTCATTAGGACATGTGTTCCTCCTCTTCCGTCGCTTTTGTTATCCGGAGATCCCGCACTCCCGTGCACTCATACGAAGTTGAGTTTTTTTTTCAAAAGAAACGATGAGAGCAAAAAAATCATTGTTGGCGTAGTTTATTAGAACAATATTCATTGTTATTCATGGAAAAGAACAATGCGATTTGTCGAGTAGTTTAGTATTTATTAGGACATGTGTTCCTCCTTCCGTCGCTTTTGTTATCCGGGAGGTCGCGCCACTCCCCGTGCACTCATACGAAGTTGAGTTTTTTTTCAAAAGAACAATGAGAGCAAAAAAATCATTGTAAGTGTAGTTTATTAAAACAACATTTCATTGTTATTCTTGGAAAAAGACAATGCAATTGGTCGAGTATTTTAGTATTTATTAGGACATGTGTTCCTCCTTCCGTCGCTTTTGTTATCCGGAGGTCGCGTCACTCCCGTGCACTCATACGAAGTTGAGTTTATTTTCAAAAAATCCATGAGACCAAAAAACCATTGTTGGTGTAGTTTATTAGAACAACACTTCATTGTTATTCTTGGAAAAGGGCAATGCGATTTGTCGAGTAGTTTAGATTCATGAGAACATGTGTTCCTCCTTTCCGTCGCTTTTGTTATCCGGAGGTCCCGCCACTCCCGTGCACTCATACGAAGTTGAGTTTTATTTTCAAAAAATCTATGAGAGCAAAAAAATCATTGTTGGTGTAGTTTATTAGAACAACATTTATTTGTTATTCTTGGAAAAAGGACAATGCAATTGTCGAGTAGTTTAGTATCATTAGGACATGTGTGCCTCCGTCCGTCGCTTTTGTTATCCGGAGATCCCGCCACTTCCCGTGCACTCATACGAAGTTGAGTTTAATTTTCAAAAGAACGATGAGAGCAAAAAAATCATTGTTGGCGTAGTTTATTAGAACAATATTTCATTGTTATTCTTGGAAAAGGACAATGCGATTTGTGGAGTAGTTTAGTATTTATCAGGACATGTGTTCCTCCTTCCGTCGCTTTTGGTTATCCGGAGGTCGCGCCACTCCCGTGCACTCATACGAAGTTGAGTTTTTTTTTCAAAAGAACGATGAAAGCAAAAAAAATCATTGTTGGTGTAGTTTATTAAAACAACATTTCATTGTTATTCTTGGAAAAGGACAATGCAATTGGTCGAGTAGTTTAGTATTTATTAGGACATGTGTTCCTCCTTCCGTCGCTTTTGTTATCCGGAGGTCCCGCCATTCCCGTGCACTCATACGAAGTTGAGTTTAGTTTTCAAAAAATCCATGAGAGCAAAAAAAATCATTGTTGGTGTAGTTTATTAGAACAATATTCTTTGTTATTCTTGGAAAAGGACAATGCAATTGGTCGAGTAGTTTAGTATTTATTAGGACATGTGTGCCTCCGTCCGTCGCTTTTGTTATCCGGAGATCCCGCCACTCCCGTGCACTCATACGAAGTTAAGTTTAATTTTCAATAGAACGATGAGAGCAAAAAAATCATTGTTGGCGTAGTTTATTAGAACAATATTTCATTGTTATTCTTGGAAAAGGACAATGCGATTTGTGGAGTAGTTTAGTATTTATTAGGACATGTGTTCCTCCTTCCGTCGCTTTTGTTATCCGGAGGTCGCGCCACTCCCGTGCACTCATACGAAGTTGAGTTTTTTTTTCAAAAGAACAATGAGATAAAAAAAACATTGTTGGTGTAGTTTATTAGAACAAATTTTTATTGTTATTCGTGGAAAAGGACAATGCGATTGTTGAGTAGTTTAGTATTTATTAGAACATGTGTTCCTCCTTCCGTCGCTTTTGTTATCCGGAGGTCGCGCCACTACCGTGCACTCATACGAAGTTGAGTTTTTTTTTCGAAAGAACAATGAGAGCAAAAAAATCATTGTTGGTGTAGTTTATTAGAACAAATTTTCATTGTTATTCGTGGAAAAGGACAATGCGATTTGTTGAGTAGTTTAGTATTTATTAGAACATGTGTTCCTCCTTCCGTCGCTTTTGTTATCCGGAGGTCGCGGCACTCCCGTGCACTCATACGAAGTTGAGTTTTTTTTTCAAAAGAACAATGAGAGCAAAAAAATCATTGTTGGTGTAGTTTATTAGAACAACATTTATTTGTTATTCTTGGAAAAGGACAATGCAATTGGTCGAGTAGTTTAGTATTTATTAGGACATGTGTTCCTCCTTCCGTCGCTTTTGTTATCCGGAGGTCGCGCCACTCCCGTGCACTGATACGAAGTTGAATATAATTTTCAAAAATTCGTGAGAGCAAAAAAATCATTGTTGGTGTAGTTTATTAGAACAACATTTAATTGTTATTCTTGGAAATGGACAATGCAATTGGTTGAGTAGTTTAGTATTTATTAGGATTTGTTTGCCTCCATGCGTCTTTTTTTTTTTATTTTCAGTGTAATGATTTAGATTTTTTTATAGATAGTATCGAATGTCAAAAGTTTGAAATCAATACTTTTGCATAGTGCATTGTATTGTTGTTAATTCTGTGATAAGACATTTTATTTTTGAATGATATATTTCCTTCGAAGATTGTTTTTGTTCTTGGCGGAGTTGCCCTATCTTGCGCCACATACGTGTCATTTTGTTCAATTTTTCAAAAAACGGTTAGAGCAAAAAAATCATTGTAAGTGTGGTTTATTAGAATGAAGTTTGATTTTGTTTGTTGGGGAAGGCCAATGCGATGTGTTGAGTATTTTAGTATTTAGTAGGATTGATGTGCCTCCATTGGTGTGTTTTTGGGTACCCAGTTAAAGGATTTACAATTTTTTCTTCGATAGTATCGAAAATAAAAAAGTTAAAAACAATATTGTAGTATATTGTATTGTATTGTGGTTGATGTTATGTGAGGATAAATTGATTTTGAATTAGAGTTTTGCCTTGATGAGTGATTTTCTTATCCTGCGAGAGTGCGTTGTTGCGGGTGACTCGTGAGTGGTATTGTTGAATTTTGCAAAAAACGTTGAGAGCAAAAAAATCAGCGTGTGTGTACATTGTTAGAACAATGTTTGGTTCTGTTTGTTGGGAAAGGAAATTGCGAAATATTGAGTAGTTTAGTTTTTATGAGGAATTGTATGACTTGAATTGTGTTGTTTCTTGACAGTAGTGTAAAGAATTATTATTATTTATAGGGAATATTAAATGTTGAATATTTCGAAACAACATTGTTGTATAGAGAATTGTTTTGTGGTTATTTTTGTGTCAAGAAAATCTAATTTTGATGGATAGTTTTTTTTCTACGAGTAGTTTTCTTACGCGTAGTTGTTGCGCCTGCCGGGCATTTCGAAAATTCGTTTTTTCTAAATTTTCGAAAAACGGTAAGAGCAAAAAAATTAATGTTTATATATTTGAAAAGCACAAAAATAGCACAATATTTTGTGTATAAAGAAAATTTGTTTTGGCTAATTGGCTTTGCCAGCTTAACATTAAGCCAGCAAAGCCACCCATTTTTGGAAAAACCGTTGGAGCAAAAAAATTAATTTTTGGATATTTGGAAAGCACAAAAATAGCACAAAATTCTGGGTATAGAGAAAATGTGGTTTTTGAAAATGGCTTTGCCAGCTTAACGGACGTCGTCATTTTCATGTTTTCTTTTTCATGTAAACTTGCATTGTAAAAATGTTATTGGCATTTAAAATAGAAACACGCTGGTGTCTAACCTGAGCCCGCCCAAATGTTCCTAGAGCGAGCCCCCAATTTTTCGCCTTGTAAAATAAAATCAATAAGGTATTTGGCACTTTGGTAACTGAGGAGTCTAATGGCAAGCAAGATCGTACTCTGAAGCTTATCAGTTCAAGAGGGCAGGAAGAAGAAAGATGTCAAGAAACAATTTCAGAATTTAATCCTAGAGAAGTCGAAAATAGTGATATTTAAGAAAATTCTGAAGTTAAACAAAAAAGCAAAAAGAAGATTCCACCTTCCGGGAAGAATCGAGCGACATGTCCTCTGGCTCTTCCGAATTCGAAGCTCTGAATATCTTCTCGCCCAGGTGAAGAAGATGCAGAGAACATGTTTTGCAGTGTAAATTTTCAGAGAGCTGTAGGAGAACTATGGGTGATGTGTTCACTCTCGGCTCTTGTAGAATGTGCGGAAGCTGAAGCGGAAAAAGTTGCTTATATATGTGACTTTTGGCCCACTTGAATATATAGACTATGTGCAAAAAATATAATCCAATTTCTTCTGTAAGAGTAGTTAAACGGGTATTTTTGTCAACTTATACTGAGTTTAATCTATTTCCGTTTAGTTTTACTCGTTTCTTAAAACGTTTGCGGGAGGCTCACATTAGGAGCCATTTTTTATAAATTCACAAAATGTAATGTTAACAAAAAATAGTTTAATCTTAAACTACTCGACCAATCATTTTATATATAATATAAGATTTCTATAATTAAGTAAGGCATGTATTAGAAATATTTTGATTTAATTATGTCTGGAAAATTAGATATACAAATATTCGAAAACAAATTAAACAAATGTAATTTTTGAAAAAACAAAAAAATACCCCACATTGAGCTTTACGTCATATTAAAGAGTTCATTTAGCACTATCAGTTTGAAAAGTTTGTATCCATTTTTGAGAAAATGGCGTTTGAGCGTTTCTGAAAATGTGGAATTTTGAGCTACTTTTCACAGAAAACGGATGAGTTTTCGACAAACTTTACTTGACATTATTTAGAGCAGATGTACTTATTAATATAATAATGTCAACAAATCGCCGCTATTATTAACAATGCAAGTAGCAAGTAAAAAAAATATATTTTTGTAATTTTTGAAAAAACAAAAGAATAGAGAAATATGACGATTATGTCAGCTCATGAAGTACATTAGGTACATTAGGTTCCTTACCAAAAGTTTAAAAAAAAATTGAAGCCGTTTTCGAGAAAATTTTGTTTTTATATTTTTTTAAAAATATTGCACATATTGCACGCAATGTTGCGCGAAAACTACTAAAATTTTCAAAAAAAAATGTGCATGATCTCTATGAATGAACTCACTCTGGAGAACAAATTTTATTTGAAGGAAAATCCTCTATCTGCAATTTTGTAGTTGGGAGAAGACGCCCCAAAAAATTCAAACTTTTGCTATTTTCGAAAATTCAGAGTTAACCGTGAAAATTGGACCTACGCCACTTTAATAAGGGTATGTTACTCTTTCATTACAAGAAATTTGAAGATAAAATTTGGAGCCGTTTTTGAGAAAATTTTGAAAATGTCCGGGGGGCGCTTCGTGTATAGTACCCCCCAATTTTACAGAATCTTTTTCAAAATATCAAAGGTTCAACTCGAGCCAGATCGACAGGGGTTTCTTCAATTTGAAAAAAAATTCTATGTATGGTTTAGGCCAGGCCTGTCCACGATTTCTGCTCCTCCCGTGCTCCGGAGCACCAAGTTCGCTCCGACTGACGACGAAGCGCGCTTCAGTTCGGCTGTTTCCGCCACAACCCGACGGGCGTCCCCGACTGCCAGGTACTCAGCCCGACCGTGTAACTTTTCTGGCCGAGCGACAGTCATTTACTGGATCGTTTCAGTCGGATGAAATGCGACAATGTTTTAACGCAGTTCATGTAAAATCAAAGGGGATTTTTATTTAATTTTATTCCACGGAATAAGTTTCTTTTTTATTTTCTAGTTTGATAATTGAGATAATTGATAATTGAGGAAAACGGGATTTCCTGGATAAGTAGGTTTAGTTAAAGGAAACAAAATCAATTTCGTAGTAACAATTTTCTTTACTTTTTCTATTGTTTACAATTCGCTCGATGCGCGGCCCCAAAATTCCTTGTCGCCATCAAACGCAAGGAATTGCGAAGACTCTCGTCGCTCAAACATCCTCGAAACTTCGATTTGGTTAACTGCATAACAGAAAAGAAGCTCTCACATACATACGTGGATCCAAACAGAAATTACTTTCGCTGCTTGCATATGCAGTTTTGGGAACTCTTGTTGTGGAAAATTTTCATAAAACTCTAGCAAAGAGTTCGCCGTCCGAAATTTATCTTTCTGTGTCATGTGACATTGCAAGTCAATCAACTCCAATTGCAAATGTTCCGTAACAGTCTCTGCCGAAATCGAAAATGGTGTCGCAAACAATGTAAACTACTGTACTTGTTCTCTTAAGTTCTTGAAGCGGTTAGAAAAGTTTTCTTTCAAATCTTGAATAACAGTGACATATTCATCGAAACATGCACGATGTTTGTCTTGCATTGATATATTAAGGTCATTTAGATGGCAGATAATGTCAGCAAGAGACCCAAATGCTGCCAGCCACTTTGGATCAGCTAGCAGTTTACATTCATCAGGTTTTTCTTTAAAATCCAAAAACAATTGTATTGCCCCCTTTAATGCAAAAAAAACTCTTAAAAACAGCTCCACGACTCAACCATCTTACTGCACAATGATACGGAATATCTGAAGATTCAGCGTTTATGTCTATCAATAATTCTTTGAATTGATGGTGGTTAAGTCCATGAGCACGGAGAAAATTTACAATGCCGATGACGTCATTAGCAACATTGCCAATATTCGCCGCTTTTGCACAAAGTGTTTCCTGGTGTATAATACAATGCACGCAGCTAATGAGTTCGTTGCCAAACTCCAAAAGGTTTGTTTTTACTAACGTAACAAATCCAATGTGCACTCCACATATAGACGGTGCACCGTCAGTTGTTACAGAACACAGGCGTTCCCACGGTAAACCCACTTCTTCCAAAGCATCCTCGACGGCTCGAAAAATATCGACGCCCGTTGTTGTGTCTTTGAGGTCGCCTTGCCGCACGGACTGAAGGGATGAGCCCCCTCCCCTCGTCACTAATTTGCGCCGGCGCGCTGCGTGGAGATCGGGCGGAGCAAAATTGCACCGGAGCACAGTTTTGGACAGGCCTGGTTTAGGCGCTAGTAGTGTTCACATACGGACCGACGGACAGACGGACGTTTTGTTTTCAATTGGTTCTTCGGTATCAAGGACCCACAAAAGAGGGATTCTGGCTACACCACGTGCTAGGGGACTTTTTTTTCTTAATTTAGCAACTGGATTCATCCACTTTTTCGTTATCAGGGCCTGGCAATGAATTTTTTCTACCGACAATCCACCGTTTTTTTGCGCAGCATTACATAACTTTCCTTATACTACGTATATTACTCCGTATATACGTACGTATACGGGAAACTAAAAAGGATTTTCAAATATTAATACTGTTTTTAATAATAAATAATGTTAAGAGCATTAGGAAAGATTGCATGTTTGATATCTTAATAATTAAGATATCGAACTTATGGCACAATACCGAACGTTGATTATCGATACTCAATATACACGTATTGTAAAGGAAAATCGCAAAAACTATGGAAGATATTATAAATACTTTTTGTGTACAAACAATATAATACAAGTTCAATATTGTCGGCATGAAAAATTGAAAATTGAGAGAACAATTTCTGATATTATTAGTAATTTCTACGGTATGGGTGAAACAATTAATAACTTATTTAATTAGATTTTTACATCACATGACATTGGCTAGATTGTCAACATATCCACATTCTTATTGTTATTTACTATATCACTTGCGTAATGCATCAAAGCAAATAATCTAAGCCAAGGAGATTAGATACAGGAACAAACTTTAAAATAGGCGGATATCTAACACTAAGAACTAAGTATTTTAATAAATGATGAAAGCATTGATTTCATATACGGTGAACGATACACGAAGACCATGAAATTCACGCGAGTACAAAACGCACACGAGTACAAAACTTTTCATTTTCAGAGCGTTCTCCTGCCCATAGTCTCCAGGATCCAGAGGCATGAGCTGCCTAAACCAGAGACGGTCAACCTACACTAACCAAAAATAAAACAGAAAAAAATAAATAAATAAAATAAAATAAAATAAAACAAAAAATAACTTTCTATTTACATGTGACATGCGTTATTAGGAAATACCAATTCGAACTACAAAGACAATGGAATTATAACTTTAATGGCATCATTAATAATTTAATTGTTTTTATATTGAACTTTTTACAGACTGTTTTGAGAACATCTTTTACAGATGGTTATTTGCTACATGGTTTTGAGAACGTCTTCCCCAAATATCGTGTATTTTTTCCCAAATTGTCAGCTTAAAAAGAGAAGAGGAAATAGGAAAATGATCATCTTTGTGGGAATAAAACATTATATCCCGTAGGGCTGGGTCTTTCGAAATTTTCAGCGAGGGGGGCATGATGTGTGCCTGGATCACAACATCCCCCCGATATGCGCGTCCACCGCTGGCAGCGGGCCGCACCGCACCGCTCCGCCGTCCGCTCGCTCGTAACCTTGAGAGCGCGCCAAAACGTGACGTCAGCGGGCGGCGCTCTGCCATTGGTCGACGTGCACCGCAGCCGGCGCGCGCGCGCGCGACTTCGGGGTGCCGGCCGGCGGCGGCGGAGGCGGCGGCGTCAGTTCGTGTGCAGACGCCGGCGTGAGCGCTCGCTTCGCCCCCGTCGCTCTTAGCCCAGTGCAAGCAGCAGCAGCAGCAGTTGTTGTTGAGTGTCAGTGTGTGTGCGCGACGCAGCCGTGTGCCAGTGGTTTCTGTTCAGACGCCTTAACAGGCCGAAGCCCGCACATCCAACCCTCCGCTCCCTTTACAGGTTTCTTCCTGTCCCGGAGAAGAACCGTTTTTCTCGCACTTGCGAAAGGTAAGCGCCATTCAAGACACCACCCTCCTAAGCTTGAAGCGACGGTGCGGTAAGGTACCCGATGACTTGTGGAGTCATTAAGAATCCACGCCTGATCATCAAAATATTTCTCAGTGTTTGTACGTTTTCCTTGTGTTTATTTTATTGAGTTTACCTCAACCTGTCTGCTTACTAAAGAGAACAATTCAAAGTTGTGACGTACAAAGACGATACCTAAGCTCCCCCTTCTAACGGTCACTGCCGCATACTGCAGCAGGACTCCGCTGCTCTGCCGGCGGATTGCAACGTTCGTAAAAGGCTGGGAAAACGGGAATGGAACTACTCCGCTAGTTGACGTAAAGTATACGACGAAAAACAACCAACGTAGATCGAACCTGCCCCTTTTTAGTTTCGTTCTTGAATCGGATCTGCACTTACCGGGTTCTCGCCGCATCGCCGTTATGTTGTGAGATGCGGCTTCACGGCTGCATATACGGACAAAAAGGATCAGGTTGAGTTGAGCTCCTTTACGCGATCTGATAGAGCCAGTTGCCTTCAAAGATGTGCAGAGGGTTCAGTGCAATGCATTCGACGCGGATATCGGTGTTTCTAATGGACCATGGAAATACACTGCTGGGTAATTTGCTTTATAGCAGCAAAAAGGAAGAAAACTGTAGAGAACACTCGTTCGTACACCGTTCTCGATGCAAATAATTTTCTTTAGTGCACAGTAGAACGAGTGAGTTAGTCTTCTAACTGTATGATAATGCATTCATTATTTTGCATACATTTTAAATACCAAATTAATGTATTTTCTCGCGTTTTGCAGTATTACCCAGAAAGAACACCTACGATTCTTTGTTTAAAGAGGAGTTGCAGGAGTTTCATAACACTGTGAATATTTAATCCACCTCCGCATATAAAGAAAGAATCAATGAAGGAAATAAAACTTTCCGCCTTAATATTGTGATTTGTGTATTCCGGAGCACGTCAATAGTAAACACTGTAGGCTGTATTTGTTACTGAAAATAATATATTGAGGAGTGCAGTCTCAAAAATTGGGGAATTTGTAAAAAATGCGGTCTGTAATGTACAACCAACGGAAGTGATAATTCTAGTCATGAAGATATGAACCATAGGCCCAAAGACAATAATTTTCAGGGGATGTGTGAAGGTAGATTTAAAATTTCGAGAAAAAAAAAGTGTCCGTACTGTACAACCAGCGGAAATGATTAATCTATTCACAATATGAACCATAGGTCCAAAAACAATGATTTTCAGTGTATGTATATAAAAGGATAGATTTGAAGTTTCTACTAGATTTACGTAGTGACACCAGCAAATAAGCGATAGCACGTAAACCTGCCGGGGCACGGAAACCGGGCGTGCTGCAGCGGGATGCCGCAGGTAGTGTGCAGTGCCGTGCTGTGCTGCGCGGCACGGCGACCGTTGCATCGGCCGGGGACGACGGCGGTGGCGGTGGAGAAGGAGGAGGCGGACGCAACCGGTCCTGTCCCGCTGGGCCGCCCTCTCCGCCCCGCCCCGTCCCGCTCCACTCCACTCCGCGCCGGCGGACGCGGGCTGCGTCCCCGTGCGGTGCACCCGCAAGGGACCAGCCGAGCACCGTGCCCCTATCGACCGTATTGCGTTTCACAAGTCGAAATATCCGGTGACGGACACTCGCACGCGCCGCTGGCGGCGGGGGCGGCGAGACCGCAGCACTCCCTCGTCGACGCCCAGCTGCCCCTCCGTTGGACGCTCCGCGAGTGTCATCAGCACGCGGTGGAGATCGGTTTCTACTAATTGCCAATCTGTGATATGACAGTAGCATATACGCACGTATATGAGAAACGTTTTGTCTCGAAATAATGTTGAAGGAACGACATCGTTTTGTTAAATTTGTTTCCAAAACTAGTTAGCAACTCCACTGAAAAACACATAATATTGCAGCTATTCTTGATAACGTGCCGCAGTGATTCTAATGCCAATGGTTTTGAAATTGTGAGCTTTTGTGGTGTGTGTTTTGTTTAACACGTAATGTTGCGTTGTTTCATGATTGCACAGTCTTGTCGAGGAAAAAAAAACTTTATTCTGTACTGTTTGAGAATAGTTCCTTACTAAAGCGTTTACAATGTTCGTATCCCGATTACACGCCATTACTGTACTTCTTGATAATCAAGTCCATCGAGCTTAAGCCAGAAGAGTTTAGAGGCGTATTGATTTTCACCGAAGTCCCACAACCACCGCGTTGCCGAATCTAGGGCTGTGGACAGGATGACGAATGGAAAGAAGAGTGCGTGGTTGTGAAACGTATAATCCTCCCTCTCCTTCGGTTCTGTTCTTCTAATACGTTAACGACGTTCGTCCTGGCTTCTCACAGATTTAAAAATAGTCGCCACAACAGCACTCAAGTGGATCCTCCAATTTACTTTATGAGCCTTCTCGTCCTCGACTAATCCGCCCGCGCCTTTCGCTTCAACGTGGTCATCGGCCGCAGCGGGGAGAAAAGAGGAGCGTCATCGTGCGGTCTGCGCGCAGGGTGAGCGTTCGGCGAAATGCCGAGCTGAAGCGGCGTCGCCGTATCTCGCGCCTGGTGGAGGGTGTGGCGTTGGCCTGCCCCCCGCACGCTGATCGCAGCATTCAGGGAGGAGCTGGCGCAGACACCTTAGGGGCGGTGGATTCCCCGCTCCGTCAACGTTGACGAGCGTGCGAGAGCATGCCGGGAGGACGGCCGCATCGTTCATGTCGCATTACAGTAGGATGGGGCAGGGGGGGATTCAGCCGATCATTTGGGGGGGGGGTATGCCCCCCATCGTGTATTGTTGTTAAATAATAAACATATTTGTTACATGGTATATTATTTATGTACTGTAGATGTACTATACAATATTACTGTTTAAATAATTACATAATTCGAACATAAATATTTAGAGCAAATTTGAAAAATAAGAATGGTAAACGAAAATTTTAGGACTTTTGGAAGGGGTTCGTGACTCACTCTGGATTCGCCAGTGGGGTGGGGCACATGCTTTTAAGTAATCGTGGGTACTTCTTATAAGAATGCTTCTCATAAAATATTAATTTTCGAACGAAGATAGCGAGGCAAACTTAGGAACACGGACAGCCGAAAATCTTCATAATGATATTATTGACAGGTTCTTATTAAAAATCTTTGTACACAATTAAATGGTAAGGAAGAAAAGCCAACGAACGTTCCTTTATAATATCCGAGTCTTAATTAAGAAGATGATCTCTTCATTAATTATTTACCAGACGATAGTTTCTGATTCCCAAGATACACCGCTAATTGTTCGTCCGGTTATGGGAAAGTCCGCTGCCTAGACGCGATACAATTGGTCCTAATTTACAAACCGATGCTGCCACCTATTTAGTATAAATACGGACGTTCGTCTGTCTTCATGCATACACAAGAAGCAGTGGAGAGACGTTTATTATACTCTGAAAATCGACAATCCACATTACATTTTTTCATCCACGAAGCCTTGCCGTGACGGAACATATTCGAATTTAATGTTCGTCCCGCAAACTCCACCGCAAGATCTTCTGAAACAATCAGGCCCCTTGCCGGCCGCGTCCGGCGCGCGATCGGAATCCCATCGCCGCTAATAGCGCGCTTTTTGCCCGTTCCGAGCGCCGCCAATTACGCTGCGCTGCCGCCATTCGGGTTTCGTCGGGGGCGCCGGTCCTCGCCCAGGGGCCGCGGAGGGGTGGGGCAGAGGACGGCACGCTCAGCCGCCCTGGGCGCGGGTGCACGGTTGGGTGATTAATGGGTGTAATGTCACGAATAATCTTCACTGGCCAAATCGGAGGTGACGGTTCGGCTCTCGTTACTGATGGCGACGATTTCGCCCGTAATACTTGAAGTTTTGCGTGATTTGCCTCACTTCTAGCGGACAGTGTGTGTTTATTTTTCTGATTGGTTGAATTTATGGGCGTGCTTTAGCTGTTTTATAGAAAAAAATCTCGTCATTCGACTCGAAATTTATTCTGCACTTCTCTCACCGGCACTTTTGAAGTTAAAACTCTAATTGTAAATTTAAAGTGAGTGGAGACGTCGTTTGTCACACTTTTAACACGCTTGTGCCCTTGGAGTGACTTTCCCACATGGAAAACAAAAAAATCCCAGTTGTTATGTGTACTTAAAACATACGTAATTTTTATTATGTTGCGAAAAATTAATGTTTATTCAAAAGTCAGTATTTACAGTGACATTTATGACAATAAAGATTCTTTAAAACAACGAATGGAGAGATTCGAAACATGAGTGCATTTTCCCCGAAACAACACTGTAATCCTCAGAACTACAAATCTTGTATTCACGTGAAAAACATCATTGTTTGCGAGAATACGATTACGAGTTGTTTTGAGTAGTTGGGAATGGATACCCCATAAATATATAAATAGCTATCAGGCCAGGTGATTCTACGAAAACGCGTAATCATCCTCAATTGTCCACGATTCCCGAGCGCTTTTGTTCCGCGCCAGCCTTTATTCGCCAGAATGGATGTGTTTACGAGTAATCGGCTAAAAAACGAGCGTTGTTGAAACACACGGGCACTTTAACTATTTATCCCGTTAAATTCCATGCCAAAGAGCGACATGCTTCATGCGGCTGACACGCTGAAAGTGCTTCTTTAAAGGGCTGTCGCAAGTCTAAAGGCAATTTCCAAACAAGACCAAAAAGGGGCAGAGGCGAGTGCTACCGTTCAAACGCGTCGCGCCCACAGTCCTTGGCAGAGGGCGCCAGAGGACAAACAAGCATCCACTCGGCAACAAAAATGTCCTCCCAAGTAGGAACGCAGCGTGAACGATACGCCTGAGGACTTCGTTTGCATAGCCAGCGCCGCGTCAGCTCGGGATATTCATCTTCCGAGGGAGGCCTTGTTCGTTGTCGATGAATAAGGAGTACGTTCAGATGTCTAAACAAGCTTACGCCTACATGAAAGAACAATCGTCCCACCGGAGGCATTATATCATCGTCTCCCGAGAGCAGACTGTACTCATCGGCCCCTCCTTAATGAGCGCGGGCGTGCGAGGGCGTCGAGAGTGATGCACGAGATCGAGACCCACTCTCGATACCCCGTTCTCGCGCCGCGACCCCGCGCGTGCTCCCTCGTTAATTTTATATTCGTGGCCCGTGTACACAGGAATAACGAGGGAAATAATGACATAAGGCGTGAATCATGAAGACCAATTTACGGCGGATATTGGTCGTTATGGTTTACAGCGCCACAATCGAAAGCCCAGCGCACCATCGGCTGTAAAGGGGATCGTCTGGAATTATACGGACCCCGCGCTGCGCTGGGTCGAAAACTGAAGAGCGGGCTTGGAAAAGCGCTGTGTTTTACGTTCTAAAGTATCGTCCGCTGTAATCAGTGTTTCGCCGACCGAATTGCCTCCGATCGATCCGTTCAATTTTCTCTCGATTTAATCAGTGTAGCATCAATTACACAAGTCCTCGCCGGTTAATTAAATTTTCTGGTGGAAAAGGCCTTTGGACCGCAACGCGACGGTCTTCGTATTTGAAATGGTCTCATTACACTTTAACGGTGGCGATGTTAACAACCCTTGGCCGAAAGGTAGAAAGGCAAGACTCTCGTGAGAAAAAATCTTATGTAAATAAAAAGAAAAGTGCAATTTGGATTTTACAATGATTACATTGTTGGTAGAAAGATTTATTGCCATTGCAAATATCCAATTAATGGAGCTCTATATAGGTGTAATTTGAACCTTTCCAATAATGAATGTGATCAGCCCGCGACAAATACGATTTCTCAAGAATAATTATGTGTATTGCTGTCTTGTTATCTATCATTATTAGAGAGTAGTTCAATTATATCTAGATTATACCAATTAAATAAAAAGAAAAATATAATTGTTTACAAATTCCTTTATAACTTCGATTTCTTTCGCTATTTAGATCAATAACAAGACCCAGATAAAATGTTAGCAATTTTCAAGTAATCAAACTACACTGTAAAAATTATTTCAATTATAAGTACGTATTTTTTTAAATAAAATTTCTCTAATTTATTGAAATGACTGTGCAATTATTCTAGGTTCATTTGCCGATAGTAATTTATTCTCTGATTAGATACTACATTCATATATTTTATGTGCAGATGAAGACATGACTACAGAGATACAGAATTAAAAAGCTTTCGTTCAGGGAGAGAAATCGCCAAGTGAAAGGTGACAGCGACACAGCGTGTCTTATTTCATATCTTTGTCCATATTGAGATAGCCATCGCCGCTGTTTTTCATTCTTGCATTGACTGCGTCCCGTGGCCTCGCGTGTCGCGGCTGCGGCCGTCGTCTTGGCAACCGCATCCGCCTGCCACTCGCCTCCCACGCATCTCCGGCGCAGCCAGCGCAGCGCAACGGCCGCGGCGCCGGGCCGGCGCCCGCCCGCCCCCCTCCCCGGGGTCACGGGTGCGAGCTCCACTGCCAACGTCCCCCCGCCAATGCTCCACTGCCGCCAACACCCCGTCGCCACTCGATATTTTTTACGCAGGAATTTTCACATGGGGTTGGGTCACGAAATTTACGGATATGAAATTAGATGGTTATGTACTTCAAACTAGGAGGTATTACAGAATTCCATTCTTGAAACGGAACTTTTTCAAATAATACATTCCCAACATTTAGCTATTTCGAATCACCTTCTACGTCTGCCCCGACATTACAACTCGTAATAAACACCGCCCCCCTCTGATGAATACGCCATTTTATAACATTGCATTATGTACGAATTAATCAATTTTTGAAATTAATAACATGACACGTACATTGATATCTCTTTTAGTGTTTCATGTGTCACAGTTTTCTATACGGATATTAGATTTTGCGTAAAGAAAACGTCACTATATATGGTCTTATATAAAAAGATTTTGATGAATTATGAATGAACTAATGTCTATGGTTTCACCTCTTTACATTCACACCTTCACGCCTAGATTTTTTTAGCTAAAGGTATATGGTTCACCTCACCCTATGGAGTGTTGTTTCCTAAACTTGACTTGGGGGTTAGTTCCAATATGGGCGTGAAGTTCCACATTAGTTCCAAAATGGGCGTGAGGTTCCACACCCCTAGGAGGTACTAGAGTAAAACACGGTCGCCACAGCCACCGCCAGCGAACGCCCCCAGACGAACGTCCGCCCTCCGCCACCCGCTCGCGGTCCGCCGACCAAGCGCGCGCGCGCGCCAGGCGGCGAACCCGGGGTGGGGGCGGCGTGGCAATGGAGGCGGCGGCGGCGGGGCGGCGCGCACCGTGACGGGGACAAGCGCGCGCAACCGAAGCCGCGAGCGGGAGAGGAGGAGGGTGTCTGGTGGCGGCGCCTCGACCGCTGGGCTCGCCGCCAGGGGTTTCGCCGCCGCCGCCGGAAACGCCCCCGCGCCCGACGCCGGAAGCGGCGCCGACCCGTAGCGCTGTTTGCACCCGCACGCGCACGCCGTGTGAGCTTCCGCCCTCCCCTCCCCCCCCCGCACTGCGGGGCAGGTGCTCGAGTGCGCTCGCCGACTCTGAAAACGAAGCCTTTCGGGTGGTCAGGCGGATTACGGGTAAACGGGTTACCAAAAGAGCGATTTGGAAATTAATACGGGAATCGGCCAGTATGTGGTGAATACACGTTGTTACATTCTGGTTTGCGCTTGACATGGTGGGTATCAGCCGAGGCAGCGTTACCGCGGCTATCTGCTCTTCGCAATTTGCGCCCTGCATGAGCCTTCATCTAATGTTCACATTACAATTATCCACGACAATCATCCAGATTTCAATCCTAAATTTTTGAGATTTTTCAATCCGTCACTTTTAATGAGGTGAAATGTTCATGTTCATTAATGCTTGTCAGAAGCGCTTAGCTGTTACGATGTTCTATACTTTCCATTTATTTATTCAGAATTGGTGGCAACAAATCCAGATTGTGTCAGTAGAAACGCTGTTGCTAAAAAAACATTGTCGACTCAAGCACAAAGAAGTTGGTACAACGTATAGCCACGATTATTTTGGTATTAAACACTATACCGGTTATAGTGAACTTGGATATAGTGAACCACCGTTTATAGTGAACTTAAAGTCACTGGTCTCGTTTCACTTACGTTACATATAAGCATAAGAAGATTCGGTTATAGTGAACCTGATCCTCGGCTATAGTGGTCGTAGAAAATACTGGAAATTAATTGGATCTCGCATGTTATTAGGTGAGTAAAAAGGGTCTTGGGAGAAAGGGACGGTGTTCAAACAGTGCAAGAGGCACATTCTTAGCAGCTCTGATAATCGAAATGGCTTTTCTGAATTTAGCAATAACGATTCTACTCATTAATAGGAAAACGTCTAACTCTTCTCTACGAAATGCAGAAGCAGTCCATTAGCCACTATAGCAGCTCACTTCAAGAGAATTAAGAGAGTCAAATTAACAAGCATCCCAAGGGAATAAAACTTGTTCAGTACTTCCTCAGTGTCCAACAAAACTTTATAAGGAAAACGGCTTTCACAGTAGAAAAAAGTTACGGCGTTCCATGGCTGCCGGTACCTTTCCTCGTGCGTTTCCACGACTTCGAAGCCGCACGACGCGGCACAGCGGCGGGGCGCCGCGAGTGACCTCCTTCCCCTTTTATATGCTTACGTCAGCGCCTTGTTTGGAGCCTGCCGCTGCTAATTACAGGAGCGCATCGAGTGCTCAGTTTCCGAAATTGCGTCAGCCGCGGCGGCGGCGGCGTTCGCTCGCCCTTCCTTGCGACAGGCGCCAGCGCCATAAACGCTCTCGAAAAAACTAGGCGGACTTCCACAACCCAATTCCTCCTCGCACGACAAGCGTTACGCAACCACTTCTCATTATCAGAATTGCTACTAACGCCATTGAAGATCCGCTCGGCGGGCGGTGCGTATGTGTGTGTGTGTGTGTGTGTGTGTGTGTGTGTGTGTGTCCGTGTGTGTGTGTGTGTGTAGGCGTGTTTACGCGCTGTGAGGCATCCGCCAGCACGCTGGAAGTTCGTGTGCTAGTTGTCAATTATTTGACGGGATAATTGAGAAGATTTTTCAGACCTCGTATCTCGCTCTTACCTTAATTACGTAGAAACGTGGACTACCGTTTTTTCCTGCCCTGGAATGGGTCACTGAGATAATAATCCACTAATTTCTTACTGTCACTTTCAATATTTTATCTTTACATACCTGTAAAAGTTCTTCAGAGGCATCGGAAAGAAATGTGTTACTGACATCAGTCAACAACTTGAGATTAATTTTACCCAAGATTTTCATTTGCTGTATCCCGTACGCTACCGAATATTGCGAGTGTTATTTTACTCATATCTCATGCTACAAGCACGCTGAAGTTAAATTGTGATGCAGTGTGACATAAATTCAACTGTTTTAAAAATATGTATGTAGGAAAAAACCGAATTTTTTCATTCATATAGTCAAATGTTTCAGTTTGAAAATGAGGAAACGATTTCAATTCATCATTATCTTCTCGAGGACAAAATGCAGTATTATTCCAGTTCATATTACAAAGTGGCATAAGAGTGTCCGCTTTCTCTACACATTCCTATGACTGGAGATGTGAATGCCCTCACGAGCATGTTCACATTACACGAGCAACCTGAGGTCTGCGCTGCTTCCTCCGATGGTACCCGCGGAGCTCCGTAGCCAGCAGGACCCCGCCTCCCCGCGCCTCGCCGGCTGCTTCCCAGCGCAGGCATGAATCACGGGCCCCGCAGCGTGGGCCGGAGCCCGCCTCCGCCCTGGGCCGTGCGCGGGGGCGTGGCTGTGGGACGCAGGGGCGGTTTCCGCCCTTAATAGACCTCCGTCGGTCCCCTACCCCCACCCCTCCGCAACCCCTTGGGCGAGGGCGCGGCCGTGCCCGCTCCATTAATTGCGTCTAAATACGTGACGCGTTGAAATTCTTCTTTATGATTGTAAATGACTATTGTGATGCCCGTTAAGGAGGGCTTAGCTCCCTCACTCAATAAAGCTAAGCCCGGCGCGCTGTGACCCCCCCCGGTCGTTATTCCGGGGAGCCGGGCGGAAGACGCGTGTGTTTAATGTGAAGGGACCAGCGTATGTTACGGCCCACCCGAGGCCACTCGCCTGGGGGCTTTATGAGGCTCTCGACACGAGAGGACGTACTTGTCGATGCGAGTGCGAATTTCTGTACCCAAGTTGTTACGAGAGATGTCCTCTTATTGAAATGAGCCATTAGGTTGTGTTAATGAGCTGACCAATAAGGTGGAATTGCATTACAAACTATGTAGCCAACTTAGTTATTGACTTCATGGCGCTTGAAGTTGAAGTGTATACCATTTAAATAATAATTAAACAGTTTCAATTCCAATTCTCTGGTACCAATGGATATGATTATTTCTATGGAACTAGATATAGGAACAAGTTTCTTAAAACAGGTACTACATACTAAATTGATGAGTGAATTTCAGTAATATTTTTTATATTGTTTTTCGAAGAAAGCTTCTGCTGATCCACGGAGTTAACAAAGAGATACTGTACCAGCACTGAAGCGGGAAACCTACGGTCGAGTAGGCTGGGAATGTTAAGTCTAAAATTCTTGGGAAAGCAACGGAAGCAACGCTCGATTCCACACGAACATTAGAGGAGCCAGTTGTAATGGGAGATAATTGTACAGCGGCGGGAAAATGTGTAGAGGAAGCACAGACCTTCTCAAGGTTAAAACATAATGATTCCACAACACTAATGACTGACAGCCGATGTCTTACTAGAGCGAACGCGGTGTTAGGGAACAGATGGCGTGCACCTGCGGATGACTGCTACCAACTATTGCCCGTACTTCCTCCGTCGGTGCGCTGGTGAAGCTACTGAACTGTTTTGTACGCGGAGATTCTACTTTATTAGAATCACAATAATTTCCCTCCGACTTCATTGAAAAGTGATCCGCTTGGACCTTCCCGACGGAATTAATGACTTCTAGCAACACTTGAGTACACAGTACTATTCCCACTTACGAGTAGCGGCACGTCAATAATTAGACGCTGGCTGATTAGTCCTCTTTCCAGTATTCCCAGAGACGCAGTAAGCAACATACTGAAGACGTGCTGCTACAACTACTAATCTACACGCAGGACTCCTCGGCTATTAGGTCATTGTGGGCTCGTATGTAGTAATACTGATTAAAGCGAATGGCAACGAGCGGCGGCTCACATTCCTTACATGCTCTGAGAAGACGGATAGTTTCAGTAGAGCTTGCAAACTATGTTCTAGGTATTTTTAAAGTATGTAAGTTAAATTTTAAACAAATGTGTTAAAGCATAATATACAGTTGAAATGTAATTATAAATACGTTGGGGCAGGGAATTATTTCAGTATAGGTGAAAAATTGACGTTACGAAAATAACTGTTTTATCTGCTTTGAATAAAAAGGTAATTGCATGTTATTTATTCATCAACCATTACGCTATTTCCTTTATATTCAGCTACACAGTGATGATATACCAATCTGTGGTGGATACAGAAGGGAATATTCGACCTACACAAGGCACATACATTTTATCTTCTTGAATTTAATGGGGACGGCAAAGTCACACCACCATTATAATATAAAACCCTAATTCAGCATTGCCTAATTGCCTCGTACGTCCAAGCATCAGACACAGATACTTGATCGTCAACACCCGCCAGGTGCCCCTGGCACGGGCAGAAGAAACAGATTGTAGAGGATTGGTGGCTGGAGATGGAGCCTTCAGTTGGGGCGAGCTTGTTTCTTGCGCGGCTGAGAAGTGCATCGGCGGCGGCGCGGCCCCATCAAAGCCCCGGCCGACGTGACGCTACGGCCCGCGGTTCGCGCTCCTGCCCGCCCCCAACGACCCGCCCGCGCGCCGTAAAGCCCTAACGGTCGCTATGAGCGAGGCGAAGTAACTAGGTCGCTGTTTCCATGGAGGAGCAGCAGGCACGATCGCCTTCGCCTTAAGGTAAAAGTTCTTGCGAGAGTGTTCTCTACGTGTGCATTACGGGAAATGAGAATAAACTTGCGGAACTCATATTATTGTGTTGTCTGGAAGCGTAATATGAATATTCAATTACGAAATGTACATTTTAATGAGAATTGAGTTCGCGATGAAGCTTTTCTTCACACGATGACAAAATCATTCTCATGACCGACGACCTTTATTGACGACGCGAATATGTTTTTATTTTAGTAGGTTAATAATTATTATTCTTGTTTTATGGTTTCGTTGTTAGGATTCACCGGCTAAACTGTTAATTCAATATGAACATCGATTCTGTGCCCTCTGAATTGTATGTTCCTACCTTTTGGTAATCGTGGGAGCTCCTAACATCCCAGTTAGCTTTGTTTAACGTACGTATGCCAGATACTTGCTAAAACATGCTGTCGTTCAGCACGCGATAAACTTTGCGTTATGTAACGAGTTATTCATTATTGAAATGTCAGTGACCCTTCTTTTACTAGCGTCAACTTCCTGTTTTCAAGTAAATTATTTCAATCGTCACGTGGTCCGTTATTGATTTACATCACAACAGCCTCTTCAAAATGCCTCATCCCCCGTCTTTATTGGCTACCCCGAATCGGGGAACGGCAGCGGCACGCCTGATTGCTTCACAAGCGGACACGGATCGTATAGTTGGTCCGCGCGTTTGTTCATCGGAACCCGCCGGAGAGGCGGCCCAATTCAACAATATTTTACGAGGTTCATCCAGCGGGGAGAGGGGCAGCACCGGATGCCTTCCGGCTGGGCTGATCGATGGGGCAAGGAGCGCTGGCACGCGAGGCATGCCACGCCGTGGCGGGGGCTCAGGCGCCGGTGGGCGATGGGCGGACAGAGGGCGGCCGCAATGGAGGAGGGGGCGGGGCGGGGCGGGGCGTTCGCTGCATAATCGCCTGTGGAGCAGCCCGCGGATTATTCAGAAAGCGCTGCTAAATGATAGGCTGCCGCCGCCTCCTCGTATCTCGCCCCGTGGATTTCCGGGCTTCATCCCTCTTTCCCCCGCCGTTCTTATCCTCTCCCGTCTTCTCTGCCCGTCCGATCATCGCTGCTATTGCTATTGCGTGTCACTAGAAAACCATTGTCGCCTCGAGCACAAAGAAGTTGGTGCAACGTATAGCCGCGATGATTTTGCTATTAAACAATATACTGTCCACTCCAGTTATAGTGAACCAACGTTTATAGTGAACTTAGGTCACTTTAAACTACGTATCCTCCCCCTTCTTCCCTGCCCGTCCGATCATCGCTGTTTTCGGCCAGCACAGCTGCGCTTTTGTGGCGTCTGTTCACGGACAGCAGTTCGTGGAGTCCTTAACAATATACCAAGCCTTTTCTTCCGCTTCTCGATATATCTCCACTACATACATTTTCAGCACGACAATTAATCCTTTGTTCCTTCACAAACCAAAACCTAAAATCCCTCTCCTCTTCGTCGTTTCTCTTCTCCTCTCCTGAATTCAGCGCACCTGACGCGCCCCAACATCTCATCTCTCACGGATTCTTAATCTCCTCTCCGGCGACTACACGACGCCCCTCTAAGATATCTTTGCGTGCTCTCCTTTCTTTCCGCATTTACCCTCTCCAACACATCGCCTCAATTTCTCACATCAAGGATTTCTCCCCCTTTCTTTTCCCCCACTCGTTCATCTCCCTCACGTACCACACCTTGCTTCCACCCACGCCTCGCTCATCTCCTTCATCCCTCTTCCCTCCGCCTAGAGCCCGGAATCCCCCGAGCGGAGGCATTTAAATTCCATCGGAGCCGCTCGATTAGACGCTGCAACCCGAGACGCCCCTCCCCCCACCCTTCTCCCCCTTCGCCGCCTCTCCCGGAGCGACGGCAAGGCCACACCGCCGCACGCCGCTTGTGGTTCATATACGCGGCACTCCGGTGGTTTTTGCTCGCGCCGCTCGTGGCGGGAAGTACGCGGCCAGATCGCTTCGAGACAATAGGTCAAGGATGCTTTACGGCTGCCGGAGTTACAAGTGCGCCATAAAATACGACAAAAAAAGGAAACAACACCTAAATAGTGTTTATTCGCCCGTTGGAAACGTAATTAACCAGAGGGATTTCTCCAAATGCAACACGTTACAGCTCACGATCTCGCCGCCAAGAGTAATAAATTACAAATCCCACGTTAAAATACATCAAATTTAAATCCACTAAGCCCCTGATAAAAACACACAGCACACAGTAATATCAATTATCTGGATGTTTTAAGGAGAAAGGCAGCCGTGTAAAAGCCATTAAGCTACAAATTGCGGTGCTGAGACCCGCCAATTGAGAAAGATTCAGAATCGTTGTGGGAGCTTTGTTGAGCAGCGAGACAGTAAATGCCAGAGTACAAATCCGCATCTCGGCAGAGCGCCGGGAGATTCGCGAGTCAGCGCAGATAATTGCCTGGTGCGCAGCCTCCAGGGAGCGTTTACCTTGTAGTTTGGGAAGGCGGATTCCGGCTTGGGGATCTCTACTTACGGGCTGTTGGGTTTCCTTTATCCTGCCCTACGCAGTCATAGCATGAGACGCAAACAAGTCTTACGTTACGATTTTTTTTCTTCTTTTTAGTGAATTGGTGACTAGTACAACTTCTCATGCACTGTGTATTTGAGTTCTAGAATGCATTTTTTGATTCCGTTCTACGAATACTACGTCGTGGGTGTACTGAAATGTAGCTTTGATTGTCTGCTTTTGAAGTAAGAATCACGGTGACATTGGGTTGGATCGAGGAGAAAATAATTTCGCTTGAGTGCAGAACGTTTTTAGTAATAAGGCAGATTATTAATCTACATCCTTTCAAATATTCCCTACCTCCCAAGATTTCTTTAGCTTCTTCCTTTACTTTCTATTTTATATTTGCCCTTTCTCCTTTTCTTTTTATATCTTAACACCACGGGCTTTTTCTCATCTTTCTTCTTCTTTTTTCGGATCCAATTCAATCTCGCTCGATGGAATTGCTTTCCCAAGAAAACAATTCGTGGAGTTGGCAATCTCTTTGAATGCGTGGGCAGTCTCGTCTAGTACGAAGGCCAGGTCAGGTGCGATCTACCCGATCATTTGAGGGGGGAAGGCTTATAGATTATTGTTAAATAATAAATATATTTGTTATTATGTTGTGTAGCGCTTCAGGGAAACCTATCCGCAATGTCACATTCCTGGTGAGAGTTCTTGCAACGGAAATTATCTTGGTAGCACAAGCTGCGGTTTGGAAACGTAAATTGCGTACTCACCACAATCGTAATACATGCTGGAAGTGTTGTCCCCTTCACTAGTTTGCCAGTGATCTGGTTGCTAATAACGTAATTTTTTTTTAATATGAGGCCCTGATTTGGCTCAGTGCGGAGAGACTTTCATGGCGCTCTATATAATACTGTATATATGATTCTATACAGTATTACTTTTTAAATAATCACGTAATTCTAATATAAATAAATACAGTAAATCCTCATTAAAACGAATTCCAAGGAATGAAATAATCGGAGTTCGTGTAATAAAAATTCGTGTTATGCGATTATTACAAATGACCGTAGTACTGTAATCCCGTGACGGGACCCAACTTTTGTACGTGTTAAACGAGTTCCTGCTAATGAGGGTTTACTGTATTTTAAATCGATTTTGCCAACTAAAGAAAGGCGACAAGCGAAAACTCTTGCCCCCACCCATCCTGGATCCTCCACTGGTCCAGATACTCCTCTGGCCGCGCGAGCGAGGCGGCGGCGCGGCGCGGCGGGCGCACAAAGCGGAGCGGCGTGCCGGCGAGGCGGGCGTCCGCGGGGCGACCCCGGCCTCGGGCGCCGCCGCCGCGGCAAGGTCGCGGCTAATGGCGCGCGCCGGCGCAAGCCGGCTCCCGGCGGCCCCCGCCGGCCCCGGCGGCACGGCCAGCCGGGGATTAAGAGATACCTGCGCTGTGCACACGCACAATACACCGCCTGGACGCCCCCTACGGACACGTTGTACTCCGATTTGTTTAAAGTGGCCGATGGAATTAAGTCTTGGTTACATCTCCCGCCGTATAAAAGTGAATCTTTTCAACGGTCGTAAGTACATTTCTACCACGAGCTTTGGCCACGAGCCCAAGAACAAGAATGACGTTCGCGAATTAATTAAAAAGATTCATTTTGTAAAGCAGGAGGTATAATAATGACCTGAAGTCCTCGGCCACTTTAAAAGAATCGAAGTATAGCTCCAGCCACACTCGCTACCACACTCTGATTTCCTTTTCTCAATCAAGGGCAGGTGTCTTTCGATCGCCTCATGTGAAAACAATGGGTATGTCGGGCAGTTCAACGTCACTTCTGCCCCTTGTTCGGTGTTAAGGCACTGCCAGAACAAGCAAATGACAGTAGATTCCGTTATTTGCATAACAAATAACAGGTCCTTGTATCTTCTTTTGTGTACATCACTGTCAATGCATCGGAATGTGTGGGAGGAGCCCAAGTAGGTCTTATCAAGACAACCGCAAACGTGGTCTTCACTTCCCGTTTCATTATCTTCCCCCTCCAGTACCCCACTCGTGCAAAAACACCGCTTGGCCGGTGTGCTTAAGCCTTGCCAGCCCACACATCCGCCTGCGCGGCGGTGAGGTGCCGCAAGGTTCATGGAAGCGTGCATGCCCGCGGCCGCCCGCAAACGTTGCGTGTCGCCGAGTGTGTACGTGTATGTGTGTATATGCGAGCGAGCGGGTGTCCGAGGTTTGTTTTGCCGCCCGCACTCGCACATTGCCCGCAACCTCCACACGCAGGGTTTCGCAACGATCGAGAGGGCTCGTGATGTTTGCTCCGGAAATGGGGCTCGTAAGCTAAGAGACCCTCCAATACAGCTGATAAATTTATGGCGGAAACATGGCTTGCTGTGAGCACGAGGAGTACGAAGTTTAGTGGTGTTTACAGCCGAGAAATTAGCTTCGGAACTGCGAAATTCGTAGACTAAAGGGAAAAAACGGAAATAATTGAATGAAGAAAATATACACATCAGCGTATTCAAAGGGATAAACATACTCTTCGGGAAGTTTCTTTGAACTTTCCCTTCAAAGTGTCTCTATTAATGTCTGTATCGACATACTACATCATCGACATCAAACGATGTAATATTTTGGGAGCAATACTCTGCCTAGGGAAACTCGGATAGGGGGGATCTAAAGGTGAGATGATCGCCCCTGTCTTCGAGATTGTTAATTCAAAATTTAAGTTTATTGAGCAAGTGTTCCAGTTTTAAGTTTCTAATGAGCTGAATAGGCATTAAGTACTCACAATCATATACGTTACGAAATTGTATCTCTTAACCCTCGCTCGTCTACGTCTACTGAATGGTCACTTCTTGAAGCTCGGCCTTGGTTCAGATCGTTGCCGGAGCACATGCTTAAAAAGTGTAACCCAGTATTTCCCGCACGTGATACCACCATAGTGCATCCTGCATTTATCCTGTCAGCGTAACTGCCTTTTCGACGTGCACCGTTCGCGCCTAGCAGCTCCCGCGGCCCGTCCGAGAGGCCTACGCCCTCGTTGCTGCCTCGCGCCGAGCGTGGGCCACGAGTGCGGCAAGACGTCGTTCAGAAGACGAAGTAGCGCAGTGGCAGTTTGCGATGCGACAATGACAACAAAACATCGATGTTGCCAAACTTCTATCTTCAAAATTAAAACATCAATAATGTGAATAATACTTTGACCAAAAACCAAAAAGATGGTTTAGTAATATCCATCATTAAATTTGTGCGCAACAAAATTTAATCTGTTAGTGGCCATGTATATTAATTAATAATAAAAATTTTACTGAAAAAAAGGGAAAATGCCTCCGTTCGATGAGCGTATTAAAAAGTGCGTTGGTTTGGTTAGAACACAGACGATAGTACCATCAGTTATTATTTCATATTTTAACTTTTACCCAATTGTGGTTATGGCAATTTTTCATCCACGAAAAAAGCATCGAAAACGTAAAGACATAGAGCAGAAAACGTCGATGTTAAAAAATGATCGGCTTCAAAACATCGGCATCGATTAGGAATGCAACATCGCCATCAGAACATCGATGTTCCTAAACATTGATACTCAAAATTGAACCATCGAACGCAAAACATCGATGTTAAAAATATCGGCTTAAAAAGTCGATGTAAATTTCATCATTCATGATTTTATAAAAACATCGATGTTTTGTAAACGTGAACATCGATGTCGCATCCCTATACTTCGATTTTTCTACAGTGATCGATGACCTCAAGTCATTGTTACACCTCCTACCTTATTATTTATTGTTTTCAACAGTAGTAAGCACATTTCTGAGGCCACGAGCCCCGTGGAGCGAATTAGTTGAAACGTTCGCGAATTAATTAAAAATATTCATTAGAGGTGTAACAATGACCTAATGTCATCGGCCACTGTAGAAAAATGGAAGTATAGTAGCAGGGGGCACGCTCTCCGCGCCGAGCGGTGCACGGGTGGCCGGACAGGTCACGCACGCGCGGGCGACGGGGGGGGGGGGCACCGCGCAAATTGCGCACTTGGCACCGCAGCGCGGGCGCGCGGAAGGGAAGTGAATGGCGGACTTGTGGCGCGGGCGGCGGCGCCAAGCCCGTCGGCGATGACGCATGCGGCCGACCCATCATTGCGATGCGCCGCAGCGTCCGTTTACGACTCAACGCAGCCGCGATTGCGCAAAACTCTCAATGAAGCGCTTCTCTGTGCAACGAAGAAAATAAAAGGAAAATAATAGTTCTTATTCCGGACCCATACGGTTCAAGATTCCTCGTAGAAATGTTGATGCTCTTAATAGTGATTGATGACGTAAACGAGACAGGATTTTTTTGTTTAAATTTATGTTTGTATCAGAATCAGAAGAATTCAAGAGATAGCATTACATCATATGTGCGTCTACTTATCTTTCACGGCTTCGGTATGAAAAACAGGACCGACGTCTGACGGGTACTAAGAAGCTTTCTCCCCTTTTATAGATATGATTATATATAGCATTACAAATGCAATTTTGACGTCTTCGATTTTTAAAATTATTTTCCATGAACATTCAGCATCATTTATCGCTCGATTAACTCAAATTGGTTCATGGAGATATTTCTATTCCCTCCTTAAATGTACAACTTTTAATCTGAAGATACCCACGGTCGTAGTCCTGAAAGGCCACGCTTTAACCCTTCCCCGACTACGAGAACTACTACACTTCCCGTCGCGAACCTCCAGTGAGCGGCCGCCAACTGCAACTTGGAGCACATTGACTGAGCGCCTCAGCGCGCAGAGGCGGTTTGGGTTTCCTGCTCCGCGCGCGCTGAATGCCGCGCGTATCCCATTCCCCGCGAATTGCCTTCCTCCGCCCCTCCCCGCTCCGACGCGAACGCGGCGCGCGAGGCCCTATCGCAGACGGCCGTAACAATGGCATTCCTGGCGCCGCGCATCTGGAAATTCCCTGGCAAATTAATTTAAGTAGGCCCGCGCGCGGATCAGCCACCGCCACCGCCCCCGCCCCCGCCGCCTCGCAGAAAGGGAGGCCGTGCGGAGAGGGATTACCACTAAAGAGGCACTGCGGCGGCGCGGAGAGGTAGTACGAGAATTAGCGTCTGCCGCACGTAAGGTTTCGCGGGAGAGAGGGGAATAACCTGGTCCTCTGCAATTTGGAGGAACGCTAAGGAAGCCTCGCGTTCCCCAATGAGGGAAACGAGAGGCTTAACGTATTTCCGAACTCTGTGAAATTCTTTCGGAATAAAAAAGGTTATGATGCAAAATATTAATGATTTTTAAGTGTTTGCGTGGGATTATTGTTTTTCCGATTTTGATTCCCCTTCTCTCAGGCATACATGCAATGAACTAGAACACTGACGATGCTTTGGTGTCATCTAGTTTGTTCATGATGAATAGGAGTACACATTATTCGATAAAAATATAATTTAAATATTTTTAAAATTAAAAAAAAAATCTTGTTTTCCTTAAAACAATTAAACACACAGATTTCTATTGTCGTTAAGAAGTGGTTCAGCAATGTTAAAGTGTCTCCATTGACAGTCAATTAGTTGTAGAGGTCTTCTCTCAATCCTATCTAGTCTCCCCTCATCTAGTCTGTTCATGATGAATACAAGTACACATTATTCGATAAAAAAGATAATTTAAATATTTAAAAACAATACATTATTTTTCTTAAAACAATTAAACACACAGATTTGTATTGTCGTTAAGAAGTGGTTCAGCAATGTTTAAGTGTCTCCATTGTCAATTAATTCGTTGTAGAGGTCTTCTCTCAACCCTTACACAGTCCTACACCAATACGTTCCCCTCGCAGAGACAGACGAGCGGATATTCTCGTCGAGGAGCCAAATTTACGGATCGCGGGCGGGCGGGCGAACGCCCCTCCGAGCTAATTCCTCCCGGGAGCCGCGGCGGCGCGCCGCCCCCGAATTTCCAGAGCCAGCCCGCCCGCCCCGGAACGGCCGGGCAACGTGAGGCGTATTAATACGTCGAGTGGTGCGGCGGCGGGCAGCGGGCGAACGAAGTAACGGAATGGCTCCGACACGAAAGAGGCCGGCCCGGGGAGGGGCTGACAAATAGCCGGCGTTAACGCGTGAACGGTGGAGCGCTCTGGAGAGCGCACGAAGCGACAGGGAGGGATTAGCCCGCGCGCCTGCCACGCGGCTCCGTCGCGTCGGAACGAGTTCGTGATGCAGGTGGTCAGGGAACGTAGGGTGAATGCGAGACCGACCGGTCTCGTTGGGAAGGTTTGTTGGGGGACAACGAGTCTCAGCAGGGTGATGCAAACAAACGTAGATGATGCTGATTTTTGAGAATCCGATTTTTCCTCTTGAAATCTAATTTTACAAAAAATTAGCACTTTCGAACTATCCGATATGTGAGGCGTGCTTTTTGTTATTTAGCGGATGTGAATGCCCGGAAACAGCGAAGTGTGGTGACAAAGAAATCGAAACTTGAAAGTACCGTGTTTACTTTAGTGCAGTGTTGTCAGGGTCGATGCCACGAACGGGAGTCCGTATCACGAGTGCCACAACGAAATCGCCCCTTCACGCAGTCCATTTCCCCGCCAACAGAGACAACGCCATCCCTATTGTAAAGCGGCGGGGTTACTAATAGTTCCCTTTCCAGACGCTAGTGGCGCAGATAAGCTCGTGGTATGGCACGATGCCACAACGCGTGCCACTGCCACCAGTACCAGACCTTGACACCTCTGCTTTAGATCATATCGAATGAAATGGCGGAATTCTCTGATCTGATAACTTAATAAAATGCCTGGTATTTTGTCTATCCAACAAATAATGAGTTCTATTTGCTCCAAGGGCCAGTCATTCCAAAGAAAGCTTGTCTGACGTAAACACGCCTCCGCGAAGTCATTCAACTGAGAAAGAGAACTGCCGTGTCACTCCTCCGTACGCCCGTGAAAAATCAGCCACGCAAGGTGCCGTGGAATGTTACGAAAGGGAGCCACAACAAAAAAAGGGGTAAATCCGCTAACCAGAAAAGCGACAGTCAGCGCTTCTGGGGAAGATTGTCTCGTCAGAGCGAGATGAGGCAGCGCCGACTCACAACGTGGTGCAATGCCACTCCGCACGAAAGAACGGACGGACGGACGCCGCCCTTAGGGAAGTGCAGTAGACGGCGAGCGCACGCGATCTGAACTGTGGGGTTCTGCGAAACGATGGCCGCTTTCGCGGGAGCACACACCGGCCACGCAGCTGCGACAGGGTGGCTGCCTATCTCGACCCTTCCACATCACGCTTTCCCCCTTCCTCTGAGCCGAGACTCGCCGAGATTAACCTTAGAAAAATACAATAAAACTTTTCAATCTCAGAACCCCTTTATTTCGTACCTTTTTTTACACAGTGCGAGTCATGTGATAGAGATAGAATTATCAAATCTCGAAATTGAATGGAAGTTAGGAAGTTGAGTTATTCGATATTTTGGCTTAACGAATACACCGGAAACATTTTACAAATTATCGAAGTGTCCAGCATTGTAACGTTTCGCTCTGATGGTTAATTAAATATAAACCCAATATCCTTTCACAGAAACAAAGTAATACAAGCAAATTCTGTTATTTAAAAATATTTGTTTCATCGGTTTCTCACGGAAGCAACGACTCCCCATAGATCCGGCCTGCCGTGTTCCCGCAGGTATCGCCATCCGCGCGCACGCTTGTTTTTCCGAGCAGCGCGTATTTTCAGCTCATCCGTTCCCCGCCGCACTTCCAACCACAATGAAAGGGAACGCCGGCCGACCGCGGCGCGCTCCGGTGGCGCGTGACGCATCTGCGTGCACGCATCTGCCGGCGGCGGCGGCGGTGCGGGAATTTCGCTCGCCGGAGCACAGCAGCTTCCTGCTCCCCGCGCCGCCGCCAACACCGCCGTGCGGGTCGATCGCTCGGCCGGCCGGTGAGTCACCTTCCTTCCGGGGATGCGCCCGCCCCGGTCCGCCCCGCCACGCCCCGCCCCGCCCCGCTTCGCCCCATTCCGGCCCGCCCCGCCCCGCCCCGCTCCGCCCCGCTCCGCCCCGCTCCGCCCCGCCCTATTCCTACCCGGCCCGCCTCGCCCCAGCCCGTCCCGCTCCGCCCCGCCTCGCCCCGGCCCGTCCCGCTCTGCCCCGCCTCGCCCCGCCCGTCCCCGCCTCGGCCAGTCCCGCGCGCTTCCCGCTCGCCTGCTGCGCGGCGCGGGGGCGGTAGTGCAAATATGCGCGCGTGGCTCACGGGGAATGTCTGTGACGCCCACGCTGGGAACCTCCTACGTGCGCTCGCTATTGTGGACCGCCGAGGATGCGGGCGCTTTCGCATAGTTTCGTCATCGGGGCGAGTCACGGATGGCCTCCTTCGGAGCGTGGCGACGATGAGCCGATAGCGTTACAATGACAAGTGATACAAGATACCGAGCCGTGCTATTTTTAAAGGGCGCAAAAGAGGCTTTACAATGGAAATGTTGCATAATTTTCTGTAACGTTAAATGTCAGGTACGCAGTATTTCCGTACGCGTTGTATACTGATCCTTTCCACATTCAATGTATTCGTACGAGTAGATGTTCAATACAAAAAAACAACCAAGCGAACAACACATGCGCGGGGATAACAAAACTGATATTTTTCCACAGCCAGCTTCATCATGATGACGTCACATCAAGAATTTCCTATTTAAATATTTATTGTTTCAGTTAATTAGAATTCATTCATTTTTTCGTAAATGGCATTGAAAAAGTATGTGAAGTATTACCGGAACACGCCAACAAATTACTCCTCTGTTTACGATGCTTGCATTTTAATGACGTTTTCTAGATATTAGCAAGCATTGCAGTTTTTTCTTTCAGAATACTTCAAGGTGATCCAGAAATTCCACAAAGCCCTGATCATTTACGACAATTAAATGAAGTTTTTATTTAATGGACGTCATACCAAGGTTTATAGCTTGTATTATGGAAAAAAACTTGGAGCATTTCATTAAAAACATTCTCACAAAATCAATGCCACTTCATAGGAAAATAAGTGTGTTAAAAGGAAAACGAATAATGTGTCGTGAAAGTTTCGTATGCACAATACCTGATTTCATTCCATTCAAATGGCAATGATACCGAATGGCATTAAAAAGCTGTTGTCTTCTCATTAGCATGCTTTTGAAGTTGATTCGTGAAGTGTTGCGTAACATGCAATGTGTATCTGTGAATACAGATACAGTTACCTTCGCGCTTCAAAGAAAGGCAAAGAGGGGAGGAAGGGAATCAGCAGCTGCTAGTTCCCTGAGCAGACATCTACCCCTCCATCACCCCTTCTAAGTCGCAGTTAAAAAAATAACATAAACCTTCTACTTCTCGCGACCCGATTAACACCGGCCAGGAATAATGCGGTTCCTCAAATTCTTCAAAGCTTAACTTTTAATATTTTGGTTTCCAAAATTGATAGTATCGATATCAATAATGGTGAAGGTAATATTGAGGAAGCGCCAATTCCAAATGCACAGTTTAGTAAAAAAAAATAAAGAATTCCAGCTTATAATAAATCGATTGATAAAATTATATTTACAAAAGAGATGTTCCGTGGTTTTATAAGCGCCTATTTTCGCATACTGTACGTTGAACTTTACGGTCCTCACGCAGATTTTGTGAAATAGGTGTAATACATTTAATAATATCAAGTGTCGATATTTTTTCTCTCGTATCTACATCGTCTCGAATGAAGCAGTGTGGTTAGGAGCGGAGTGGGCAAGCAAGTGGGCGGTGGTGGCGCAGGCTTCGTGCCCATGCGCTGCGCGTCCATTCGCCCGTGCCCATGAATAAACACGCGCGTTGGAGCCCTCGCCCGCCGATCGCGGCCAAATGGGCGGCGGCTTCGCGAGCAGCAGAGCCCCGCCCGGGAAGCCCAGAGCCCGAGATGCGTCGGGAAGGAGGCTCTCGCAAAGGAACAGTTCAGTACTTGTGCGTGGTTACGGACGCGCTTTGAAGCGTTCGTAACGATAGTCTTTTGCTTGAAATGGCATGAAAGGTCGGCTTTGATTATTTCCGTTCACCGTCTATTTATTTTTAATTCTAGTCGTACGGCTTGCACTTCGCAACTGCGTTAACGGCAGTCCCTAAGGGAGGGAGGCAAGGGGCTTCGATTCCTCACACCCCGGTGACACAAACTGACAGATATAGTTTTTACCAATGTCCTATAGTAACGAACGTCACTCAACATCTTATTTGAATACGTTGCAAAAAATACTTATCAACAAATACATTATAAGTTCAGCAAAATTAATGCTTTCTTTATAAGAAGTCTTAATTCCAACCCTTGAGTCCTCCCAATGGGAAAAATGATTGACATTTGAAATATACATTTATGATTAGTTTCATATATCGTTGAATATGAGCATTATCATTAATACTGCGTAGAACTGTAACTCTTTTTCGCTTGTTCGCGCAAAGCATAACTAAACGCGGATTCCCGAAATAATTCAGCTCTCCGGAGTGCTGTTGCATATTCCGGAGCACTACCAGCAAACAAATCAACGCATTCGGGGCGCCGTCCGTGATGTCGCATGCGACGCAGTTTGACGCGGCGCTCTGGACGGCGATTTTCAGCGTGGCCCCGCCCCGGTCGTTTCGCCCGTGAGTGATCGCTGGCGGGCCATCCACGTTTACGAGCGTCGCGTCGGGTCGTGTCGGGTCGACGCGCCCGTAGCGACGCTGCGCGGCGCAACGTGAACTCTAGCATCACGTGCGACAGGCGGTTGTGTAAGGAGAGGAGGCGCAGGGCGCTGGGCGCGACCTGAACAGGCCAGCGCACACTGTTGTACGATTTTAATATCGTAACTCCCCGAGGTCGGGAGCTGGAAGGAGGAGAGGAGGACGCTGTCGGGTCGTATACCGACAGCATCCCGCGGACTTTTCCTATTCCGTTTACCTGCCTGCCCTCAAAAAGCATGGCCCGACTTGTTCCGGTTCCGTTTTCCTTCTCAGTGTAAGGATAGATACCTACGTTTACGGTCTGTTTATTATTATTTAATCGATTATAATTGATCCACTTCTGTTTTCAAGAAGCAGATTGTGCGTGAAAAATTCTTCTTCTGCATGGCTAACATTGAAAACCACACTTAGAAGTCTGTGAAAACAAAACGTGAATCCTCTTATCATGAGCACTTTCATACCTTGCTGTTTTAACTTCAACAATTCCGAAGAATGTGCCATGTTCCAGGTTTTCTCTGGATTGGTGTGACATCTACTTGCGTTACTTATGAATAGGAACTTAACCAAAAAAATCCTTTCTAAACACTCGATAGCGACACAGGATGCAGTTGGTCTATGCCTTCTCAAATAGCGGAAAGTGAAAGAGGATTCGCTGGGAAGCGGGGGGGGGGAGGAAAAACTGAGCTCGGGATGCAGTTGGAGGATTCTCGCCACTGTCATTAAATCGGGAGCTTCAGTATCAAAAATGTAATTCTTATCGAAGCTCCTGAATAGATGGCCGCGTCCCGCTGATCGTCTGACATAAGCCACTATATTTAAGGCGGACAATAGCGTGTCCCGCAGCGCCGCGCGAGAGCGGAAGCGCGCATGCGCAGGGTCCACGTGAGCCAGAGTGCCGGATCGACGCCGCTCCCGCGGGCCACGCTGCTGGATCAGAAGTTGCGCAATTTGGTGAAATTCTCTTGCGACATGTCGGACTAGCGTTTCCGCAATTTCGCGTGAGGGACAATCACGTTGTATTGTTTTGATTTCACCACTGTTGAAAAGTTGACCGTCACCGGGAAAACTACTCGGACATACTATAGTATTTTGATTGTGCAAATAAATGAATTCTTGCATACAAACGAGGGGAGGGGGCACACACGTCAATATTATATTGAACTAATATTTATAATACTTTGAAATTCACTATGGTAAGACCATGAATACATTTCACTCACCTCAATCCCTATACAGTAATTTGACGATTTGATACGACCGGTGAAGTGTGTTCTTTTGGGAAAGGAAACATCTCGTTTACGAAATGAACCTCAATTCTGAGGTTTAAATCCATCTTATGCTTCAACTATCCTTCTCAGAGTTTAGTAATGTGATAAACAAAACATTAGAAAAATGAATCATTAAGAGGTAAACATCTAGGAATATTCCGTGTGTTTCAGTGTAGGAAAAACGACGCTGACTTGCGAACGATTAGCCATTGTTGTGTGTGAGAATAAACAGTCATCACTTTTCGTTCCGTCATTGTTTACAGATTCTCCCCGCTTATTCTTTTCTGAAAAAAATGTCGCAAATGACGTGGATGTAAATCTCGTAACGCTTCACCGATCTCCAAACAACGGTACACAGAGGACGCAATGGGGCAACGACAAAGCTCTCGTCCCATCTCCTGCCCTGAAGGACATCTCTCCCGATGCTCCATAACAACCTCAACCCGCGGACAGGGGAAGACCCCACGGCTGGCGTATCCTATTCAGTAGCACCGGTTCCCTGCTCCCTTCGGTCTTGCCCTGCCGCCCGCCCCGCAGCGAAGACGAGCCACCGCAAGGTACTGCGTCCCGAGAACAAACACACACAACTTTTTCCCTTCGCGTGCGTCTGCGGGGAGCGATGAGGAGGGGGCGGGGCGAAAAGTTCGTTCCGCCCGAGCAGACGGGGCCGATTACGCAACGAGGAGGGTGCGTGCGGGCGGCACTGCCGCGCAATAAACACGCACTTGCAACGCGGGGGCGGGGGGAGGGGCGCCGGGTCGGGAGATCAATACGGGGCGGGGAGGGGGGAGGCGGCGCTGCGGCTGGCGCGCCGTCGCCCCCTCGCCGCTGCTGCGGGAATCGAAGTCATGACGCCGAGGCCCTTAGAAACTGCATGGACGCCTCTTCGAGCTAGAAGCGTGGCGTCCGGTCTCAAGATTCTAAACCAATGTTGTCAAGGTCGATGCCACGCGCGGGAGTCCGTGGCACGAGTGCAACGGCGATATCGCCCCTCCATGCAATTCATTACCCTGCCACGAGAGACAACGCCATCTCTATTGGAAAACGGCGGGGTTACTAATAGTTCCCTTTCCCGACGCTAGTTGCGCAGAGAAGCTCGTGGCATGCTACGGTGCCATGACGCATGCTACTGCCACCTTAACACCACTGTGCCAAACATACTGGCGCAACTCCTGTAATTATTAAATAAGTAGGAAAAAAAGACACCCGTATCTTTTTATATGAAACTACAAAACATTTAAGACTCAAAAACGTAATTCTGATATTTTTTTTAGTACATTATAACACTACCAATTGTACATTTATAATAGATTCTGAAAGTTCTTGGAGTTGACTAGAGGGAAAGTGAAAGGGAGAGAAAAACCCAATTTTTATGAGACATATTCTACATAAAATTTTATTGCATGCCTTTTCCTGCGTTCTTGCTTCGTTATTCAAGCCGACTTTTCCCCATTGCCTCTCCTTGCATTTACGATGGCAGCTGACGACGGGCTGCTGCGGCAACAAGCACTTGAGATGCTGAGAGAGAGATGCCTCTAGAAGCAGTGGAATGTGCTGACGCGGTAAGGTGAGACGAGGAGGAGGAAGAGAAATGCGTGCTGCAAAGTGCTAACCAAAATGCATCACATCAGGCTGTGTATGCACGACTCATCCGCACATCGGTGCTTGTTCGCGTCTTGAATTTTTGTTTACTCATAGAAGGACACGATTTTTGTTAGCAGTCTGAACATTTCGAATTCATTCCAGGTTCGAACAGTGGTCTGAATGTTTCACGTCATGTTGATGTGACCATATTAAAGTAAAATATCGCTTAAAAAGATTTTTAGAGCATGAAGGACGTTCATTATCGTCAGTTAATGCTACATTCGAATTTCCAAATCCCAGAGGGCCTCTGTGAATCCTATAATCAGCTTATGGCCCTCGCTTTCATTGAATGCTCGACCCAGACTCACAAATATATGTCGCAATTTTACAAAACCAGTAAGCCCTCTCATTCCCTAAAAATCTCACATGAATCCAAGAGCCCTAGTAACAAAACCCAGCTCTAGAGCAGTGGAACTAGTTGCGAATGCCGCAGAGCGACAGGGGACCGTTCACCTGTGACAGCTGGGGATCTCGAATACTCCTGTAGAGCTGAGTGAGTATTGAAATATAGGGACCCAAGACAGAGACGAAACACATAGCCTTACGTGTAATGATGACTCCGGAAGAAATAACGCGAAAAGAAAATTATACAAATAATGCACTGTATGTAATTCACATATTGATTCAAGGTTGTTTTTTCAACATTTTGGTGCCTGGGTTTCAGTACAAAGAAATATATGAAATTCAGACGTGAACAGAATTTGTATGGGAATTTATTGCAAATGTATCGTTCTCATGTGTCTTTAAACAGTTCCAACCTCAAAATTCATCTCGTCATCAGTAAGGAATATGACTAGATTCTCTATCCATCTTCCCAAATTTATTAGTTCATTGTAACAGATTCGTCAAAACTGACGATTTTCTGCTCCGGAATTTCGTTCCCTATCCTAACCGTGGGGAGTAAGGCTGTCGGAATCGAACCCCGTGCGGATGGCGAAGCGGCTTTCGGCGGGCTGATCCCGGCGGCGTCGCGTCGTCGCGTGAGAGGACTGCGGCGGCGGAGGATTTTTCGGGAGCGGCGGTGCCGACACAAGTCACGTTCCGCGGAGGGGGCGGAGTCGGGGCGGAGACAGGGGGATGGAGGAGGGGGAAGGGGGGCGGGGCGGGATGGGAAGCTTTGTGGCGGTGCTTCCCATTCGGCGACACGCGATGCGGCGTTCCGCAGGGTCGTCTGTTTTGTCCCGCGATTTTCGTTCGGCGACTGGCCATTTGAGGGGGGGGGGTGCGCGATATGGGCGACGACAAAGAATTTCGAAGAACCCAACAAAATAATGCATATTTGCAAAGGAGATCAGATATTTGTCCCTGGGTTTTACAGTACACACGGTATTAAGTATGTGAAAATAACTTACAAAAGTCAAACAAGGGTTGGTTCCTAATGCTTGTGCTCCAATACTGGTTCCATATACCAGACTTCGTTTTTCACAGAGAACACAAATTGCTTAATTTTTCCGTCCATCGTTGCACCTTTCTCTTCAATGAAATGTTTATTTTTGATAACGTGCTTTCTGTATTACAATTCAAGAACCTCTATAAAAACGCTCTTGTCAAATTCTTTGAAAGATATTTTTTTTTCTTTTTAAGTGGCTTATGTTTATATTTGTTTATACCTAACTAACAGTATTATCTTTTATTTTGTCAACTACCAGCAGCCTGCTTTGCTACAAAAACTGGTGTCTTAATTCGCGAATCTTTGTATAATGTCACGTCTATCATGATGGATGTCTCGTCATTTAATTCTGTGGAAGTGAGCTGTAGCCTAATTTTGGGCAGCGTGAATCAGCTTAGCGAGGCGGGTGGAGGCGGGTATTTGGTTGTCTCGTATACACTCGCTCAACGAGAATGAGACAACAGTGCCTTGTTGCGTATATAAACAGACTTCGCTTCGCGAGATGAAGCGTAAACGGGCAGTCGCCGCCTACATCGCTAGTAGCCCACGTCCCAGACCTCCTGTCGCTTGTGACCGTGAAAATAACAGGCGCTTTACTAGGCCACGTGTTTGATCACGCAACGGGACAGAAATAAACCGTGTATCAACCTGTGTAACAGCTCTTCCAACATTTGCTTGCGTTAATGAATGAACAAGAGTAACAATTAAGCAATTGCTTCCACATATTGCAGAGCTAATCTCGTGCAAAATGTAATGTAGGTAGTGCAAGTTGAACTTGTTCACCAAATAAATGTAGAAAGTTATTTAACCAGGGATATTTTCCACAAGATCCGTTTCTCTCATAAAAGTACGAGAATTAGATACGTGGAGCACGCATAAAAACTAAGGACATCAGAGGAGATAGGCTATTCAACGCGGAGTTTAACGAAGAGTTGGCCACACTCTCCAAGTAGCGTTGATGATCTGATGATGAGCTTCTGAATGTACCGCTAGGCTACGCGGAGTTGGTCTGTTACTGGGAAGCACTTGATATAGAGGTACTGGGGAATAAAGAACAACCAGCGGCGATGTGCGGTTATCGGAGGTATCTAGGTTGAGGCGGGTTCGTGCTGCGGTGGCCGGCGGGCGCCTCGCCTCTTTTTTTGCTCTGGCGCCGCACGGGGACCTGTTTCCTATCGGCAGCAGCCGACACCTCGGCGTAACAAGAGACCGAGGAATTCCTTGCTGCCTGCCTCTCGGAAGACGAGCCAGTCAGCTGTCGCCCCCCCTGGGAGCGGCGCTGCCGCGGCTGGTACGAGGCGGAGCCCGGGAAATCGACGAGCGGACTGAAAGTCACGCCCGCCGCTGCTTGTCGCAGGTCGCTGGGCCGACGATTCGCCGACTGGGATGGCGCAGACGGCACCCGGAAGCGAGCCTAGAGTTTACGGCGGTGTAAACGTCAGACGCAGAGGCGGACCCCGGACGAGGGCGCTCGCTCAGACAATGCTTGCTGCGCGGCGGACGGAGCTCCAAGGCCGCTTCTCGGCGATACCACGATCGGAATGCGTTCAGGATTTCTATTGCTGAAGGATTTTTTTTGGATAGACAGACTTTACGACCGAGGTTGTTTACTGTAAACTTACTGTACTTTGCCTTAATGTACTTTGTAGATCAGTGTTGTCAAGGTTGATGCCACGAGCGGCAGTCCGTGGCAGAGTTCCACGACGACCCCTCAGGTAGTTCATTACCCCGCCACCAGAGACAACGCCATCCCTATAGTAAAACGGCGGGGTTACTAATAGTTTCCTTTCCCGACGCTAGTTGCGCAGAGAAGCTCGTGCATGCTACGGTGCCCCGACGCGTGCCACTGCCACCAGTAGAAGACCTTGACACCACTGTTGATGTTAATATTCGAGGGTTTAAGGTATGATAGGAACAACTGAGAATACCTTGTCCGACATATTTTCGAGTGAGTAGGCTTTTATTTATTCTTAACGCGCGTCAATTGCTGAGGTCATTCGACTCAAAAGTTAGGTGCATGTTATGACCGGCGATAGGTGGCAGTGTTCTTCCCCGCTGGAACGTGATATCGGTCGCCGATCTACATGTCCGCTTCCGGCCTCCAGTGGCAAAGCACTCAACCGGGGCTAGCTTTAAGCTCACGGCTGGTCTCCCGACAGTTGTGGTAGATATATTTTCGTCTCGGAAATCGTTAGGTCATATGGTCGTTTAATTTTTTTCCCACTGGAATATGAATAAAATACTTTCACTTAAAGGTCGAATAATTAGCATCACTTCCTCGTCCGATCGTATTCTTCCTCATAAAAGCTGTCTTGAAAAGACGCAGGGCCAAAGAATGACTTTTGTTCTTCCGGAACTAACACGAGTCCGTGGAAACGTGACCGAAAGGAACCCCCTTACGACGTGCTCGGGGTGTCCTCCGTTGGCGGGGCTGCCTGCCTCCACCTGGCTAGCCGCTTCCTGGAGACGGCGCCCCCCCCCCTCGCCAGCCGCTCGCTCGCCTCTTCCGCCCGCAGGGGTAATTAAGGGAGGGCGCCGTTGCTCCGTCAGGCGCGACACGGGGGCGGGGCCAGGCCAGGCCAGGGCGGAGGGCGAGGGGCTGCCGCCGCCGCCGCCTCGCGCTGAATGCCCTGCGCCCTCGCGGAGGCTGCAGGCCGCCCAGGTACGCGCGCAACCCTCCGGCTCCTGTCGCCCTCGCAGGGCGGCCGTCTTCCCCGACGCGCCTCGCACACTGGCCCCAACTCACAGATTCGTAGTACACGAAATATTTTTGTTTTTTTAATTATCTATTTAAGGACGCTTGACATCTGCTCTAGTTATGACCGACCACTATAATTTAAATTGGTTTACATGAATTTATGAAATAGTTACTGACGTCATGAAATAGTTATTGACGTCATGAGGTCGGCAAACAGCAACGAACAGACGCTAATTGAGTCTGTAATTTGGGTTATTGGTCGTGTGTCGTGGAATACTGTATTTTTCGTAATGCTATCTTCCTATAAGAAAAAACAACAACATAAAAACAAGATGTACCATTTTTTTGGAATAAGGGTCTATGTCTTTAACTACAACGTATTTGTTTCTTTTCTCAACGGACGGCGAACTACTAAACCCTTATCGGACGACGGCCGTTAAGACCGGACTTTTGTTCTTCTGTTTACTTGCGTTTAAGTCGATATAATTGCTCAGAATTACGAAAGGAAATAAACAATCATTAAGGCTTGTTAATTACCAGCAGGAAAACTGTAATATTTCTCACTAATAATTTACTGCGATATTTGCTCTTGAAATATATAAACACAACGGTAGATGTAATAAAATCATTTTTTTCGGTAAAACGAAATGAAAGAAAA
>JAHLJT010004567.1:31234763-31247674 GCA_031308135.1 Acheta domesticus | reverse complement strand
CCCCAAGTCAAGTTTAGGAAACAACACTCCATAGGGTGAGGTGAACCATATACCTTTAGCTAAAAAAATCTAGGCGTGAAGGTGTGAATGTAAAGAGGTGAAACCATAGACATTAGTTCATTCATAATTCATCAAAATCTTTTTATATAAGACCATATATAGTGACGTTTTCTTTACGCAAAATCTAATATCCGTATAGAAAACTGTGACACATGAAACACTAAAAGAGATATCAATGTACGTGTCATGTTATTAATTTCAAAAATTGATTAATTCGTACATAATGCAATGTTATAAAATGGCGTATTCATCAGAGGGGGGCGGTGTTTATTACGAGTTGTAATGTCGGGGCAGACGTAGAAGGTGATTCGAAATAGCTAAATGTTGGGAATGTATTATTTGAAAAAGTTCCGTTTCAAGAATGGAATTCTGTAATACCTCCTAGTTTGAAGTACATAACCATCTAATTTCATATCCGTAAATTTCGTGACCCAACCCCATGTGAAAATTCCTGCGTAAAAAATATCGAGTGGCGACGGGGTGTTGGCGGCAGTGGAGCATTGGCGGGGGGACGTTGGCAGTGGAGCTCGCACCCGTGACCCCGGGGAGGGGGGCGGGCGGGCGCCGGCCCGGCGCCGCGGCCGTTGCGCTGCGCTGGCTGCGCCGGAGATGCGTGGGAGGCGAGTGGCAGGCGGATGCGGTTGCCAAGACGACGGCCGCAGCCGCGACACGCGAGGCCACGGGACGCAGTCAATGCAAGAATGAAAAACAGCGGCGATGGCTATCTCAATATGGACAAAGATATGAAATAAGACACGCTGTGTCGCTGTCACCTTTCACTTGGCGATTTCTCTCCCTGAACGAAAGCTTTTTAATTCTGTATCTCTGTAGTCATGTCTTCATCTGCACATAAAATATATGAATGTAGTATCTAATCAGAGAATAAATTACTATCGGCAAATGAACCTAGAATAATTGCACAGTCATTTCAATAAATTAGAGAAATTTTATTTAAAAAAATACGTACTTATAATTGAAATAATTTTTACAGTGTAGTTTGATTACTTGAAAATTGCTAACATTTTATCTGGGTCTTGTTATTGATCTAAATAGCGAAAGAAATCGAAGTTATAAAGGAATTTGTAAACAATTATATTTTTCTTTTTATTTAATTGGTATAATCTAGATATAATTGAACTACTCTCTAATAATGATAGATAACAAGACAGCAATACACATAATTATTCTTGAGAAATCGTATTTGTCGCGGGCTGATCACATTCATTATTGGAAAGGTTCAAATTACACCTATATAGAGCTCCATTAATTGGATATTTGCAATGGCAATAAATCTTTCTACCAACAATGTAATCATTGTAAAATCCAAATTGCACTTTTCTTTTTATTTACATAAGATTTTTTCTCACGAGAGTCTTGCCTTTCTACCTTTCGGCCAAGGGTTGTTAACATCGCCACCGTTAAAGTGTAATGAGACCATTTCAAATACGAAGACCGTCGCGTTGCGGTCCAAAGGCCTTTTCCACCAGAAAATTTAATTAACCGGCGAGGACTTGTGTAATTGATGCTACACTGATTAAATCGAGAGAAAATTGAACGGATCGATCGGAGGCAATTCGGTCGGCGAAACACTGATTACAGCGGACGATACTTTAGAACGTAAAACACAGCGCTTTTCCAAGCCCGCTCTTCAGTTTTCGACCCAGCGCAGCGCGGGGTCCGTATAATTCCAGACGATCCCCTTTACAGCCGATGGTGCGCTGGGCTTTCGATTGTGGCGCTGTAAACCATAACGACCAATATCCGCCGTAAATTGGTCTTCATGATTCACGCCTTATGTCATTATTTCCCTCGTTATTCCTGTGTACACGGGCCACGAATATAAAATTAACGAGGGAGCACGCGCGGGGTCGCGGCGCGAGAACGGGGTATCGAGAGTGGGTCTCGATCTCGTGCATCACTCTCGACGCCCTCGCACGCCCGCGCTCATTAAGGAGGGGCCGATGAGTACAGTCTGCTCTCGGGAGACGATGATATAATGCCTCCGGTGGGACGATTGTTCTTTCATGTAGGCGTAAGCTTGTTTAGACATCTGAACGTACTCCTTATTCATCGACAACGAAACAAGGCCTCCCTCGGAAGATGAATATCCCGAGCTGACGCGGCGCTGGCTATGCAAACGAAGTCCTCAGGCGTATCGTTCACGCTGCGTTCCTACTTGGGAGGACATTTTTGTTGCCGAGTGGATGCTTGTTTGTCCTCTGGCGCCCTCTGCCAAGGACTGTGGGCGCGACGCGTTTGAACGGTAGCACTCGCCTCTGCCCCTTTTTGGTCTTGTTTGGAAATTGCCTTTAGACTTGCGACAGCCCTTTAAAGAAGCACTTTCAGCGTGTCAGCCGCATGAAGCATGTCGCTCTTTGGCATGGAATTTAACGGGATAAATAGTTAAAGTGCCCGTGTGTTTCAACAACGCTCGTTTTTTAGCCGATTACTCGTAAACACATCCATTCTGGCGAATAAAGGCTGGCGCGGAACAAAAGCGCTCGGGAATCGTGGACAATTGAGGATGATTACGCGTTTTCGTAGAACCACCTGGCCTGATAGCTATTTATATATTTATGGGGTATCCATTCCCAACTACTCAAAACAACTCGTAATCGTATTCTCGCAAACAATGATGTTTTTCACGTGAATACAAGATTTGTATTCTGAGGATTACAGTGTTGTTTCGGGGAAAATGCACTCATGTTTCGAATCTCTCCATTCGTTGTTTTAAAGAATCTTTATTGTCATAAATGTCACTGTGATACTGACTTTTGAATAAACATTAATTTTTCGCAACATAATAAAAATTACGTATGTTTTAAGTACACGTAACAACTGGGATTTTTTTTGTTTTCCATGTGGAAAGTCACTCCAAGGGCACAAGCGTGTTAAAAGTGTGACAAACGACGTCTCCACTCACTTTAAATTTACAATTAGAGTTTTAACTTCAAAAATGCCGGTGAGAGAAGTGCAGAATAAATTTCGAGTCGAATGACGAGATTTTTTTCTATAAAACAGCTAAAGCACACCCATAAATTCAACCAATCAGAAAAATAAACACACACTGTCCGCTAGAAATGAGGCAAATCACGCAAAACTTCAAGTATTACGGGCGAAATCGTCGCCATCAGTAACGAGAGCCAAACCGTCACCTCCGATTTGGCCAGTGAAGATTTTTCGTGACATTACACCCATTAATCACCCAACCGTGCACCCGCGCCCAGGGCGGCTGAGCGTGCCGTCCTCCGCCCCGCCCCTCCGCGGCCCCTGGGCGAGGACCGGCGCCCCCGACGAAACCCGAATGGCGGCAGCGCAGCGTAATTGGCGGCGCTCGGAACGGGCAAAAAAGCGCGCTATTAGCGGCGATGGGATTCCGATCGCGCGCCGGACGCGGCCGGCAAAGGGCCTGATTGTTTTAGAAGGTCTTGCGGTGGAGTTTGCGGGACGAACATTAAATTCGAATATGTTCGTCACGGCAAGGCTTCGTGGATGGAAAAAAATGTAATGCAGATTGTCGATTTTTAGAGTATCATAAAGGTCTCTCTACTGCTTCTTGTGTATGCATGAAGACAGACAAATGTCAGTATTTTTATTAAATAGGTAGCAACATCAGTTTGTAAATCAGGACCAATTGTATCGCGTCTAGGGAACGGACTTTCGCATAACCGGACGAACAATTAGCGGTGTGACCTGAGAGTCAGAAACACCATCTGGTAAATAATTAATGAAGACATCATCTTCTTAATTAAGACTCTGATATCATAAAGAAAAGTTCGTTTGCTTTTTTTCCTTACCGTTAATTGTGTTCGAAGATTTTTAATAAGAACCTTTTAATAATATCATTATGAAGGCTTTCGGCTGTCCGTGTTCCTACGTTTGTCACACTATCTTCGTTAAAAAATTAATATTTTATGAGAAGCATTCTTATAATATAAGAAGTACCCACGATGACTTAAAAACATGTGCCCCACCCCACTGGCGAATCCAGAGGGGTCCATGGACCCCCCCCCGCAAGGCCTAGAGTTTTCTTTTACCATCCTTATTTGGCAAATTTGCTTTAAATATTTATGTTCGAATTATGCAAATATTTAAACAGTAATATTGTATAGTACCTCTACAGTACATAAACAATATACAATATAGCAAATATGTTTATTATTTAACAACAATGTACGATGGGGGGCATGCCGCCTCCCCCCAAATGATCGGCTGAATCCGCCCCTGCCCCACCCTACTGTAATGTCATATGAACGATGCGGCCGTCCTCCCGGCATGCTCTCGCACGCTCGTCAACGTTGACGGAGCGGGGAATCCACCGCCCCTAAGGTGTCTGCGCCAGCTCCTCCCTGAATGCTGCGATGAGCGTGCTGGGGGGCAGGCCAACGCCACACCCTGCACCAGGCAGGAGATACGGCGACGCCGCATCAGCTCGGCATTTCGCCGAACGCTCACCCTGCGTGCAGACCGCACGATGACGCTCCTCTTTTCTCCCCGCTGCGGCCGATGACCACGTTGAAGCGAAAGGCGCGGGCGGATTAGTCGAGGACGAGAAGGCTCATAAAAGTAAATTGGAGGATCCACTTGAGTGCTGTTGTGGCGACTATTTTTAAATCTGTGAGAAGCCAGGACGAACGTCGTTAACGTATTAGAAGAACAGAACCGAAGGAGAGGGAGGATTATACGTTTCACAACCACGCACTCTTCTTTCCGTTCGTCATCCTGTCCACAGCCCTAGATTCGGCAACGCGGTGGTTGTGGGACTTCGGTGAAAATCAATACGCTTCTAAACTCTTCTGGCTTAAGCTCGATGGACTTGATTATCAAGAAGTACAGTAATGGCGTGTAATCGGGATACATTGTAAACGCTTTAGTAAGGAACTATTCTCAAACAGTACAGAATAATGTTTTTTTTCCTCGACAAGACATTGTGCAATCATGAAACAACGCAACGTGTCAAACAAAATACACACACCCCACAAAAGCTCGTAATTTCAAAACCATTGGTATTAGAATCACTGCGGCACGTTATCAAGAATAGCTGCAATATTAAGAGTTTTCAGTGGAGTTGCTAACTAGTTTTGGAAACAAATTTAACAAAACGATGTCGTTCCTTCAACATTATTTCGAGACAAAACGTTTCTCATATACGTGCGTATATGCTACGGTCATATCACAGATTGGCAATTAGTAGAAACCAATCTCCACCGCTTGCTGATGACACTCGCGGAGCGTCCAACGGAGGGGCAGCTGGGCGTCGACGAGGGAGTGCTGCGGTCTCGCCGTCCGCCGCCCCCGCCGCCAGCGGCGCGTGCGAGTGTCCGTCACCGGATATTTCGACTTGTGAAACGCAATACGGTCGATAGGGGCACGGTGCTCGGCTGGTCCCTTGCGGGTGCACCGCACGGGGACGCAGCCCGCGTCCGCCGGCGCGGAGTGGAATGGAGCGGGACGGGGCGGGGCGGAGAGGGCGGCCCAGCGGGACAGGACCGGTTGCCTCCGCCTCCTCCTTCTCCACCGCCACCGCCGTCGTCCCCGGCCGATGCAACGGTCGCCGTGCCGCGCAGCACAGCACGGCACTGCACACTACCTGCGGCATCCCGTCGCAGCACGCCCGGTTTCCGTGCCCCGCCAGGTTTACGTGCTATCGCTTATTTGCTGGTGTCACTACGTAAATCTAGTAGAAACTTCAAATCTATCCTTTTATATACACACACTACATATATACTGAAAATCATTGTTTTTGGACCTATGGTTCATATCGTGAATAGATTAATCATTTCCGCTGGTTGTACAGTACGGACACTTTTTTTCTCGAAACTTTAAATCAACCTTCACACATCCCCTGAAAATTATTGTCTTTGGGCCTGTGGTTCATATCTTCATGACTAGAATTATCACTTCCGTTGGTTGTACATTACAGACAGCATTTTTTACACATTCCCCAATTTTTGAGACTGCACTCCTCAATATATTATTTTCAGTAACAAATACAGCCTATTTTGTGTTTACTATTGACGTGCTCCGGAATACACAAATCACAATATTAAGGCGGAAAGTTTTATTTCCTTCATTGATTCTTTCTTTATATGCGGAGGTGGATTAAATATTCACCGTGTTATGAAACTCCTGCAACTCCTCTTTAAACAAAGAATCGTAGGTGTTCTTTCTGGGTAATACTGCAAAACGCGAGAAAATACATTAATTTGGTATTTAAAATGTATGCAAAATAATGAATGCATTATCATACAGTTAGAAGACTAACTCACTCGTTCTACTGTGCACTAAAGAAATTATTTGCATCGAGAACGGTGTAGGAACGAGTGTTCTCTACAGTTTTCTTCCTTTTTGCTGCTATAAAGCAAATTACCCAGCAGTGTATTTCCATGGTCCATTAGAAACACCGATATCCGCGTCGAATGCATTGCACTGAACCCTCTGCACATCTTTGAAGGCAACTGGCTCTATCAGATCGCGTAAAGGAGCTCAACTCAACCTGATCCTTTTTGTCCGTATATGCAGCCGTGAAGCCGCATCTCACAACATAACGGCGATGAGGCGAGAACCCGGTAAGTGCAGATCCGATTCAAGAACGAAACTAAAAAGGGGCAGGTTCGATCTACGTTGGTTGTTTTTCGTCGTATACTTTACGTCAACTAGCGGAGTAGTTCCATTCCCGTTTTCCCAGCCTTTTACGAACGTTGCAATCCGCCGGCAGAGCAGCGGAGTCCTGCTGCAGTATGCGGCAGTGACCGTTAGAAGGGGGAGCTTAGGTATCGTCTTTGTACGTCACAACTTTGAATTGTTCTCTTAGTAAGCAGACAGGTTGAGGTAAACTCAGTAAAATAAACACAAGAAAAACGTACAAACACTGAGAAATATTTTGATGATCAGGCGTGGATTCTTAATGACTCCACAAGTCATCGGGTACCTTACCGCACCGTCGCTTCAAGCTTAGGAGGGTGGTGTCTTGAATGGCGCTTACCTTTCGCAAGTGCGAGAAAAACGGTTCTTCTCCGGGACAGGAAGAAACCTGTAAAGGGAGCGGAGGGTTGGATGTGCGGGCTTCGGCCTGTTAAGGCGTCTGAACAGAAACCACTGGCACACGGCTGCGTCGCGCACACACACTGACACTCAACAACAACTGCTGCTGCTGCTGCTGCTGCTGCTTGCACTGGGCTAAGAGCGACGGGGGCGAAGCGAGCGCTCACGCCGGCGTCTGCACACGAACTGACGCCGCCGCCTCCGCCGCCGCCGGCCGGCACCCCGAAGTCGCGCGCGCGCGCGCGCGCCGGCTGCGGTGCACGTCGACCAATGGCAGAGCGCCGCCCGCTGACGTCACGTTTTGGCGCGCTCTCAAGGTTACGAGCGAGCGGACGGCGGAGCGGTGCGGTGCGGCCCGCTACCAGCGGTGGACGCGCATATCGGGGGGATGTTGTGATCCAGGTACACATCATGCACCCCTCGCTGAAATTTCGAAAGACGCAGACCTACGAAATAAAACGTTTTATTACCACAAATATGATCTTTTTCCTATTTCCCTCCTCTCTTTTTAAGCTTACAATTTGGGAAAAAATACAAGATATTTGGGGAAGACGTTGTCAAAACCATGTAGCAAAAAAACATCTGTAAAAGGCGTTCTCAAAACAACTGTAAAAAGTTCAATATAAAAACAATTAAATTGATTAATTATGCCATTAAAGTTATAATTCCATTGTCTTTGTAGTATGTATTATTATTTCCTAATAAAGCATGTCACATGTAAATTGAAAGGTTTTTTTTTTTTTTGTTAGTGTAGTTCGACCGTCTCTGGTTTAGGCACTTCATGCTTATGGATCCTGGAGACTATGGGCAGGAGAACACTCTGGAAATGAAAAGTTTTTGTACTCGTGTGCGTTAGAGATTATTCAAAAATTGCAGCGAAAAATGTCATTCTTAGTTTGTGTAAAAAACAAGTTGTCACTGTGAATTTCATGTTCTTCGTGTATCGTTCAGCGTACACGAAATCAGTGCTTTCATCAGTCATTAAAATACTTATTCTTAGTGTTAGATATTCGCCTATTTTAATTTTTGTTCCTGTATCTAATCTCCTTGGCTTACATTATTTGATTTATGCATTACGCGAGTGATGTGAATACTAATAAGAATAAAGATTTGTTGACAATCTGGCCATCATCATGTGATGTAAAAATCTAATTAATTAAGTAATTAATTAGCCTCTTAAGTAAAGATCACTACCGTTCGCTTATAATATAGTACCTCTAATCGTCGAAACAATGTTCGCCCACACCGTAGAAATTACTAATAAAATCAGAAATTGTTCTCTCAACTTTTAATTTCTGATGCCGGCAATATCGAACTTGTATTATATTGTTTATGCACATAAAGTACTGATAATATCTTACATAGTTTTTGCGATTTTCCCTTGCAATACGTATATATTGAGTATCGATAATCTCAGTTCGGTATTGTTACGTACGTTCCATGTCTTAATTATTAAGATATCAAACATGCAATCTTTCCTAAAACTCTTAACATTACTTATTATTAAAAACAGTATTAATATTTGAAAATGCTATTTACTTTCCCGTATACGTACGTATATACGGAGTAATATACGTAGTATAAGGAAAGTTATGTAATGCTGCGCGAAAAAAACGGGCGGATTTTTCGGCAAAAAAAAATTCATTGCCGGACCCTGATAACGAAACTAGTGGTGCTACAGAATGGCACAGACTTTCCCGTATAAGTTTTCTATTTCCTTGGGTCTGGGCTAGCTATTCGGAATTGCCATATATTCTTGCCAGCTGCTCTCTATCGCTGCCTTTTTTTTATACATTTTCTTAATTTTTCAGTTTTCCTAATGGTAGAACGGAAATATTATTTAAGAATATTAAAGAATAGTAAAACCTCGTCCTAAGTGGTAATTTTCTTTGAAAAATTTGGAGCCGTTTTTAAGAAAATGACGTTTAAGCACTACTGTAAATGCAAAAATTGAATTTTCTTTTCACATGAAACTTTTGTTATTTCGAGCAACTTCATTAGAACGCAATTCAAGCACACTAGCTCACAAACACAATAGTGTTTACAAGTTGCTGGAAATGTACATATTAACGGTGTGAGAGATATTTCAAAAAATATTACATTTGTGTAATTTTTTGAAAAAAGAAAAAAGACCCCAAAATGACTTACGTCATATTAAAAGAGTGCAATTAGCGCTATCAGTTCGAAAAGTTTGAAGACACAATTTGGAGCAATTTTTGAAAAAATGGCGTTTGAGCGTTTCTGAAAATGCGGAATTTTGAGCTAGTTTTCACAGAAAACGGTTGAGTTTTCGACAAAATTTACTTGACGCTATTTAAAGCACATGTACTCATAATATAATAATGTGAACAAATCGCCGCTAATGTAAATATTAACGACGTGAGAGACAAGTCAAAAAAATTACATTTTTGTAATTTTGGAAAAAAACAAAAGAATAAAGCAGTACGCCGTTTATGTCATCTCATAGAGTACATTAAACACTATCCTTTCCAAATAAAAAAAAAAATTCGAGCCGTTTTTGAGAAAATCTTGTTTTTGTAATTTTTTAAAATTTGCACATATTACACAACATTGCGCACATGCGCAACATGTTACGCGAAAACTACTAAAATTTTCAAGAAAATGTGCATGATATTAATGAAAGAACTTACTATGGAGAACACATTTGTTTGAAGAAAAAATCTTTATCTTTAATTTTGTAGTTGTTGGAAGAGGCCGAATAAAATTCAGACTTTTGCAATTTTCGAAAATCCAGAGTTAACCGTGAAATTAGGACCTATGCCGCCTTTAATAAGTGTATTTTACTCTATTCTTACAAGAAATTTAAAGAAAAAGTTTGGAACCGTTTTTGAGAAAATGTTGAAAATGTCCAGGGGGCTTTCGGTAAAGTACCCCCAAATTTTACAGAATCTTTTCAAAATCTCGAAGCTTCGACTCGAGCCAGATCGACAGGGGTTTCTTCAATTTGAAAAAAAAATCCTACGTATGGTTTAGGTGCTGGTAGTGTTCACAGACGAACGGACAGACGGACGTTTTGCTTTTATTTGGTTTTTCGGTATCAAGGACCAACAAAAGAGGGATTCTGCCTACACCACATGTTGGGGGATTTTTTTCTTATGAATTTATAAAAAATGGCTCCTAATGTGAGGCCCCCACAAACGTTTTAAGAAATGGGTAAAACTAAATGGAAATAGATTAAACTCAGTATAATGTTACAAAAATACCAGGTTAACATCTCATAAAGAAAAAAAATTGGATTATAAGTCTTGCACATTGTCTATATATTCAAGTGTAACAAAAGTCAAATATATAAGCAACTTTTTCCGCTCCCGCACATTGTACATGAGCCGAGAGTGAACACATTAGCCACATCACCCATAGTTCTCCTAGAGCTCTCTGAAAATTTACAAGTCAAGTCATGTCCTCTGCATCTTCTTCACCTGGGAGGGAAGATATTCAGCGCTTCGAATTCGGAAGAGCCAGAGGACAGGTCGCTCGATTCCTCCCGGAAGGTGAAATCTTCGTTTTGCGTTTTTGTTTAACTTCAGAATTTTCTTAAATATCACTCTTTTCGATTTCTCTCGAATTAAATTCTGAAATTGTTTCTTGACCTCTTTCTTCTTCCTGCCTTCTTGAACTGATAAGCTTCAGAGTACGATCTTGCTTGTCATTAGACTCATAAGTTACCAAAGTGCCAAATACCTTGTTTTTATTTTACAAGGCGAAACATTGGGGGCTCGCTCTAGGAACCTTTGGGCGGGGGGCTCAGGTTAGACACCAGCGTGTTTATATTTTAAATGCCAATAACATTTTTACAATGCAAGTTAACATGAAAAAAACTGGCGGATTTGAATAATTTCATCTTGTTAGCTCTTGTTTCGTAAAGATGACACTGTTCCTCTGTTACTTGATATTTGCATTAATATACTGCAACCTACTGTTTTTTGCTGAAAAAGTCAAATCAGCTTAAATAAAACTACCTTAAGTTACCTTTTGTACGTTCATCAGAGCATAACAGTAATGTAACAGTGTCATTGCTAGTAATCAGCCAGTATTGAGGGACTCCGTTGGTGACTTCGTAAAGAAACTGTTCTCTGTAATGAAGATACCTTACGATGTCAGTATCATTTCCTCAAGAACTACATATTAATTTGCCGTTTTCGTAGGAAGCTCTAGAATGCTCTGTCAATGCTGTTAATGCACGCCTTGCTCTGTTTCGTCCGCCCACAAAAAGTTACGTTCAACTACCACATTCTGAAAATGTGAGTGGATATCTACGCCTGTAAAACACTTTCTGGAATCTTTCCATTACGTTTCTGGGAATTTCTGCCCAAAGTGCTAAAGTTGCGTCATCAGTGTAATTTATCGCTTTAACATTATTTTTAATTAGAGCTAATTTGATACGTAAAGGCAGAAACTATATTTTGGTAAATTGTATTAACAATGATTGACTCATTGGTATTTTCCTGTAGCTGGGCTTTTCCTTGTGGCAAAACCTTTTTCTCATAGTAATAAACCGTGGCCCTATTGTTCCAGTTACAGAGGAAGCAACAATCATTTGCGGAAGAGGAATAAAAAATAATTAAGTATTAATGTGGAAAGCTGGAAATAGAGTGGTAAATGTAATAATTGTTTGTGATATGGGAAACTGTTTCATTTTCCATGTGTTAGTAATCATCTCACAGTAAACTTGATTTCACTTAAAATTTTTCTTGGCTGTTTCTTTAAAGATTTATTTGCGGAATGTTTCGAGTGATGCTAAACTCCTGTAAATTATGAATGAAGCCAAGAAATAGGACATGCTTTTCCAATTCACATTTAATGTACAATTTATTTTTGTAATTTCCCTTATTCGGGCATTTCTGAAAGATTCGCAGAGTTAGCTAACGTTATTATCCTATTGCTCTAGAAAAAGCTAGTATAATTCGTTCATTTTCATCAATACCATTGCTTATCTCCAAATGCCTGTATTCAATATCGTTACAAGACTCAGTTCTGTCAAAAAGATTGCAAATAATTTTCAAGTTCTGATTCTTTCGTACGATTTGATTGATAGATCGGTTATTTCGTGTATGCGGGCGCGTCAACTGCTACGGCAATTAGACCCATAAGTGTAGTGCAAGTTTACCGGGGAGATGGCGGTGTTCTTCCGCTGGGTGGCGAGATCCGGCACCGAACTACACGTCAGTTTCCGGAGTTTTCCTCAACCAGGTATCTCCCACGAATGGATCACCACCTGCCTGGACAAACTCTAAGCTTCCGACTGGTCTCTTGACCGGTGTGGTAGTGTAGTGCATGTAAGTGTAGTGGGAGAGGATATGCCAAGGAAAAGGAAGGAAAGATCGCGCGCGATCCGTGACCCATTTTATTAGTACTGTGCCATTCGCTTGGTATTGATCGGAGAAACCACGGGATATTACCGATCAGAGCAGATGGCCACTAGAATTTCCTCCAGCCATTCGACTTAACTACGAGATAGTAGCCACTGTCGAAAATCCTACCACGTCGGGACCGGAACTCTAGTCCGCCCGGGCAGAGTAACCCCAGTAACATCAATTACGAGCCTCCTCAGTCGGTTCAAGCGATTCGAACTTTCAACTTCAGCGCAGAGCACTCGCTTCCACTGTCTGGGACATTTACGACGGCTTATGAACCTGGAGGAATTCAAAAGTTTGTGGAGCGACGTGTGCGTCGTTGATCTCGGCGGAGGCTGCGGTCGATAGTGGGCGGTCGAGCCATCGCGTGGGCTATCGATTCCACTGCGGCGCTCGAAGGCCGTGCTCTGCGCACCGCGGCCGCGGGCAGAG